>JASVEL010012501.1:0-119719 GCA_032618575.1 Nicotiana noctiflora | reverse complement strand
CCTGCCAACTTAGCAAACGTCGCCTTCTTCACCTCCACTTTTTCTTGGACTATATCGTTCCACCACCAGTCTCCTTGATGTCTGCCTGAATAGCCCTTGGCTACCCCGAGCACATCCCGTGCTAACTCCTTAACAAAGTTCGCCGTCTCTGACCACATTGCGTCTGCTTCCCCGGAACTTCTCCAAGTTCCACCATCAACTATCCTCCTCTCCAACTCCTGGGCTTTCTCCTTAGTCAGAGCACCCCATCTAATCCGCGGACGTCCCCGAGCACTCCTCTTCCTCTTCACCCAGAGGCCGACATCCATCACTAGGAGTCTATGGAGAGTCGAATGGGACTCCCCCGGAATAACCTTGCAGTCCTTGCATAAGCCTCTATCGCTCCTTCTGAGAAGGAGGTAATCAATCTGGGTCCTCGCCGCCAAACTTTTGAAGGTGACCAAATGCTCTTCCCTCTTCTGAAATGTCGAGTTCGCAATTGGGAGCTCAGAAGCCCTAGCGATGTCAAGTAGTGACGTGCCTCCTCCGTTCCTAACCCCAAAGCCAAAGCTATCGTGCACCTCACCATAACCACCAGCATCAACCCCAATATGACCATTAAAGTCCTCTCCAATAACTAACTTCTTAGATTGGGGAATACTACTCACCAAATCATCCAAGCCCTCCGAAAAGCGCCTCTTAACCTCCTCATCTAAACCGGCTTGCGGCGCGTAAGCGCTGATGACGTTGAGGATGTAACCCCCAATAACCAACTTAATAGACATTAACCTATTATTCACTCGCCTAACCTCAACCACAGACTCCCTTAGATCCCTATCCACCAAGATGCCCACTTCATTCTTACCTCTCACGACCCCAAAATACCACAGCTTAACCCATCTGCATTCCTCGCCTTCGAACCTTTCCACTTAGTCTCTTGGACACAGGCTATGTTGACCCTCCTCTTCTGAAGAACCTTCGCCAACTCAATGGACTTTCCCGTCAGAGTGCCTATGTTCCACGACCCGATCCTTAATCTATGAGCGTCCGCTACCCTCTTCCCACCCTTGCCTCCCGCCCTACCCGCAGAATCGCTCCCAGCATCCTTGCTCGCCCTCGCCCCCCGAGGACATGACCTTACACTACCATTCCCCGCCGCGGCCACTATCCCTCCAACCGATTACGAGAACAGTGGCGCGCACATGTACTATAGCGGAATACGCTGATGCAAGCTAGGAATCGACAGAGTAAACCACACACAGGATATTTAGCTAGAAAAAGTAAAAGGGTGTACATAGTAAACAAGAGGTCGGGAGGTGTCAACTCCCAATGGAAAAACATGGAAGTACGCTTTGATTCGTCCGATATCAACTAGCGCTAGCTCTTGCACGTTTCGTCTGTTGATGCTTTGCTCTTCACGCCGCAAGCTCGCTTTGTCCGCCGCGGCAAGTACCTGAAAATCACACACACAACAAACCCCAAAAAGGTGAGGGGGGGGGTGCGTATCTCGGGAAAGGGGAGGGATTGCCTAAAAATCACAGAAAAGAAGGGGGTGGGGTAGGGGGCGGGGGGACGTGAGAGAAGGGGAATGGGGAGGAGATAGCGTGGAGAGGGGAGAGGGGAGGAAGAGAGGAGGGAGAGAGGAGAGAGATAGCTTACTGTGGGTCGCCGGAAAAGGAGGGTCGCCAGAGGGGGGTTGGGGGTGTAGGGGGGCGGGTAGGGGGTGAGGGCTGGGGTAGTGAAGAGAAAGGAGAGAGAGGAGAGAGACAGAGGTGAGAGACTTACTAGGGGGGTGGTCGCCGGAGGGGGGAGGAGGGTTGGGGGGGCTGCTGGGTGAAAATTACCGTTGAGGATGGAAAAGGAGAGAGAAACGCAGCAGTACCGGTTGAACTTTATCTCAAGTATGAGAGCTTACGTACTAGTTTTCTGAGGAAACATTTTCTGATTACATTTTGCTGCTTTTGTTCAAGTGTTTTGTAGCTAAATTTCATCCTCCATGTGCTTCATTGTCCTAAAATATTTGATGGTTACCGTTAATTCTGTAACAATGCTCTTCTTCCCATCGCCTTAACTGACAAGATGTGCATATATGTGATCTGACAGGTTTATTTTTACTGGATGCTATGATGGTTGTGGAAGGTAATCTGCTGGCTGTATATTCTTTGCTAATTGTATTTTTGGTTCAAATCGGCTTGGTTTGTTTCATGTTGTGTCAACCTAACATTTGATGGTGCTAATCAGAATTTGGAAGGCTGCTGGATCTTGTACACATCAATTGGAGGGCCATACTGGTGCAATTACTTCTGTTTGCGTTGTCACACCAAGAGGTATCAGTGGGAGATGGTTTCTCTTCAGTTGTTCGTTTTCAAGCATTAAGCTTTATTCTCTGCTGCCATTATCATTTATCTGGGGCACCATGCTCCTCACACCCACATCACCTGCGTTTGATATTCCTTTTTCCGTTAATATTTCTTGTTGATATCCCCTTCTATTAAGTTGTCTTGCAATGCTGAAACACACTGGCTACCTAAAAAGTTTACCAGCATGACAATCAGTATTAAAATATAGTTTAAATTGCTCCTGCATATCTACTTTCCTGCGCTTCATTGTCCAGTTCTATCTGTGTTTATTTTATTTTATTTTATTTTGTACCATTTATTTTCTTTAGTGGCTCAAATTGGTGCTGATCAAATAGTAGCCACGGCCTCCAAGGATAGGACACTGCGGCTCTGGAAGGTACATGGTCTGTCTACACTACTGATAACTCACTGCTAATTTGTGATCTTCCACTAATTAGTATTTGTTTGGCTTAAAAGTTTGATGCAGATGAGTCTTCGGATCAGCTAAAGAGGATTAGAGCCTTTAAGATTTTACATGGACATAATGCTTCTGTCCAAAGTGTTGCAGCAAACCCCACTGGAGATATGGTTGTGCATCTCTTCACTTAATTGATCATTTGAAGCTTTTTAACTACGAAATTAGTTCTAAGAACTTTACTGACTCCCCAGCATTTATTGTGGTGACAGGTGTGTTCAGGGTCTTGGGATTGCCAAATAGCTTTGTGGCAAGCAAGTGGCTCAGATACAGGTGATGTAGTTTCAGTCAAGAAAAGGAAAAAGGATGCCAAAGAGGAAGATCCTCAAGTAGAAGTATGACTACGTTTCTTCAACTGTCTAGTTTAAAGACTGAAAAATACATCTATTTCATGCAGCATAGTGATTAAAATGCATGACCTGTTTAATAAGAATAATGTGTCTGTTCTACCTTATCCACATAGAAAAGGATGATGTGTCTGTTCTCAAAGTCATTGAAAGAGGAAAAATAGCTTACGGCAGCAGTTACTATTTTGGTTTTGAAAACTTTCCAGTGCAAGGCATACACAACACGTAACTAACAATGTACTTTTACTTTTTGGCAAAACCTCTTCTTCGCTGAACCCTACTCCTTCTCCATCCTTCCTGTTATATGGGTGTTATATGCCACACCTATCCATTGTCTCACCCATCTTCCTGCAGTGCCTCCAACTTTGTGTTGCTATTTATTCTTCTTCCTCCCTTCCCACCTATCGTCCTCCCTTTTTCCTTATTTACCACCTCTGTCACTGTTTTATTCTTCATCTCTAAGTTGTTCCAGCAACAATTCTGTGCCAATCAAATGTGTCATCTGACTTTATGTTACATCTCATTGACAACTGATAGTTATTAGCAAAATCTTGTGTCCTTGTTTGTGGAAGACAAAAATCTTCTGATTCTTCAAATGACAATGTTTATCAATGCAAATGGAGGGGCCAAAATACAACAACTACTACCTAGTAAAATCCCACATAGAAGGGGCCAAAATAATGTCGAAATTTATTTCTGAAATATTTTAGTGTTTGGCTACCAGAGAGGTGTTTGATCTTTGTTCTTTCTCTCTTCTTTTTCTATTGTTTTCTCTTTAATTTTTATAATGTTAATGTTTGTTATCTCAATCTTGTACTCAAGAAATCTATCATATCTTATACTCACAGGAGGAGGCTAAATCCACACTTGTAGGACACACACAATGTGTGTCTTCCGTGGTGTGGCCACAAGATGAAACAATGTATTCAGCATCATGGGATCACTCTATAAGAAGATGGGATGTTGAGATGGGCAAGGATTCATTGAACATGGTGACATACCTCTCTTTCCTTCTTTTCTTCCTGTCACATCTCTACTTTCCTATGCATGTAGGCTTACGAAAATTATATACATCTAGATTGGAGGGGGCGAAATAGATTTCCCACTTGCAAAATAGGAATATATAAAAAATCGAGGAAGTTGTGGCACTTAAATATGCAATTATTCGTGATATTACTTCCACTTCCTGTCAGAGATAACATCTCTTCGGCAGTCAACAATCATATTTTTAAAAATTAAACTATCTTGAAGAAAAAGATGCCGTCACATCATGATTAATTGCTGGTTTCGAACTTTTTAATGCCAAGATGTATAGTATCTTTTTTAGTCTATTGGGTTGGGAGCTTGAAACTTTATTTTCCTAAGCGTAATGGATAATTACTAGCTTCCTCTTCTACAGTATTGCAACAAAGTCATTAATTGCCTTGATGTTGGAGGTGAAGGTTCTGCCCTCATTGCGGCCGGTGGTTCTGACCCCATTCTTAGGATATGGGATCCACGCAAACCAGGTTTCTTTCTTCTGTCCCACTTATAGAAGCACTTTTAAACACCCTGAACTTTACCTCTCCGTCTCTCTGTGCTTAAATATATTTTCTTTGTGTAAAGTTCCAAGTAATTGAGGACCTTACAGCATACATTGATATATGAAGAAATACTTTCCCTTTTTACTTAACAGGTACTTCGGCTCCTGTTTATCAGTTCTCATCACACAGTTCTTGGATATCTGCCTGCAAGTGGCATGAAAAGTCATGGTTTCACTTGGTTTCTGCATCTTATGATGGGAAAGTAATGTTATGGGACTTGAGAACTGCGGTTAGTACTGCACTTTTAACATCCCTATATTGACTAGTATGGCTTTTATAAACACTTATATTTCCATTCCTGAGAAACAATTTGTATTGCAGTGGCCCCTTGCTGTCATTGATACTCACAATGACAAGGTATTAAATTTTGCCTTCTAAGATCTGGTTTAAGAGTATTTGTTCTATCACATTAGTATTTCCTAACATTACTCTGTCAATACAGGTATTGTGTGCGGATTGGTGGAAAGGTGAAAGTGTAGTCAGTGGTGGGGCTGATTCGAAGCTTTGCATCTCTTCTGATGTTTGTGTGCTGTGATGTAGAGGTAAACTATTATATTTTCGGAGTAGAGATTGGGAAATAAATTTTCTTTCATCCCTTAGTTTGGTGGAGTAGAACATAGGTTATTATAGAAAGGCTTAGAACCCATGATACAGTTGAGTTTTGTCTGTATCAAAGTTCTGATTGGACATCATAACATTTCTGCAGAGGCTGAGCTTGATGTGTTTTATTGACTTAACCTATTATGATGGTAGCAACGATAATAGCTCACTTGCCGGAAGCTGTATTATTGAACACGTGAACAGGAATTCGCTAAATATATGATTAGAACTTTTGTTCTGTCAGGACAGATCCCCCCCTGTTGCTGAGGTGGTGCGCAAAAGATTGATGCAGTTTTGCTGATGGAATTGGCTGGGTCAGGCTGAAGTTATAATTTACTTCAGAAACAATTTTGTTATGCTAAAAATGGTTTGTATTATATATTCCTAGAGGTGGTGCGATTTGATCAATTGAAGTTGTATCCTCGGATGTACCTTTGCAGCTTCTGCATTCTATTATTATTCTCTTTTATTCCCCCATAATTTTTACTTGGTGCCTATTGAACTTGCATAAGTTTTTGACAAATATTCCCCAGAGAATTTTCGAGGTATCTGATCCGGTCGCCTAGAATCTATATGTTATTTCAGCAACCAGTAATAATAATATATCTGGCTTTGACCATGATTGATCGCCTCCAGATCTGCGAAGTAAATTTTGCTTTGCTTTTGCCGTAATAATGCCTTTGATAAGAATCCTGTAATATGAGAAATGGCCAAGTTTAACAAACCCCTACCAAAAAAAGAGAAAAAAAGCAATTTTATTTCTTAATTAGAATATGAGGTTCGTTTGTTTTGCCTATTGAAAACATAAGTGCAGTGCTTGAAGTTTTCACTACCGCCCTAGTACATTTCCAACCAGTCACTACCGCCCTAGTACATTTCCAACCAGACACTTATTGTGACTAGGGGTGTTCATAAAAAATTTGAAAAATTGAACCAAATTAACCAAGAAAATAATACCTTTTAGGTTGGGATTGGTTTTGGTTTTGAATTTTAAAAATCGATCAAATTTGATTTGATTTTAGTTTTAGTAAAAAAATAATTGAAAAAAATTGAACCAATTATATACATATAATGTTTATTATATAATTTATATACACATTTATATAATATTTCTAAATTTTATGGTACATATTAGTCATTAATATTTTTAGTTTAGTTCTTTGCTATTAAAATAATCTAATTCTTTGCCGTTTCATTCTATTGTATTCTTTTGCGAAGTCCAAGAATTTATTTCATGTTAAAAATAAATAATTTTTAATGAAGTACTTAAATTATTCATAACTATTTGATTCACTTATCATCAATATATCTTGGTGAATGATGGATTTCTCAAATAGCAATTGGTTTGATAGTGTTACGTGGAAAATGTAGTCACCAAAATATGTGTTTGGTAGTGTATGTCACATATTTAAGAAAAAAAAGATAAATAACGGAAAATCGAATCGATAAAAAATCGACTTAATTGGTTTGGTTCCAATATTTGAAAATCAGACTTACTTGTCTTGGTTTCTTTTTAGAAAAAACTAACTCAAACCGAACCATGAACACCCCTAATTATGACAGGAATGTTCATAAAAAACTGAAAATCGAACCAAACCGAAAACCGAACCAAACCAACCAAAAAAGTCGATACTTTTTAGGTTAGGTTTCGTTTTGTTTCGAATTTAAAAAAACTGATAAAAATTGATTTGGTTTTGGTTTTAATCAAAAAATAATCAAAAAAGACAGAACCAAACCGACTATAAAAATAGCAATTTAAATTTATTATTACACCTAAATTTATATAAAGTTTTTAAGAATTTTATGGTACATATTAGTCATTTGTACTTTTAGTCTAGTTCTTGCTACTATTATAATCGCCTTTACATTGTAGTTTGACTGAAAGTTTTCTTTTGCTAAGTACAAGAACTTATTTCATGTTAAAAATAATCTATTTTTAATTGAATAATTAAATTATTCATCACTTTGATTCAATTATCATTAATTAATCTTGATAAATAATAGATTTCTCGAAGAGCAATTGATTTAATAGTGTTACGTTGAAATTGTAGTCACCGAATATGTTTTTGGTAGTGTATGTCTCATATTTAAGAAAAAATCGATAAATAACTGAAAAAAATAAAAAACCGACAAAAATCGAATCGATAAAAACCAACGTAATTGGTTTGCTTTTAATATTTGAAAAACCAACTTACTTGATTTGGTTTCTTTTTAGGAAAAAACCGACCCAAACCGAACGAACACCCCTTAGTTGTGACCACATCCAATTTTTTTTGCTTATATGTCCAATCCAGGAGCTTATACAGGACATGTTCCTGTGGGAAAGTCTTTTAAAATATATTCCAGGAAAACATATGGTTCTTCTCAGATGAGGATAGGATTGGTTATAATTCGTATAGTAGGGATCCCTATTACGAAACTGAAAGATCGTAAAAAAATGGAGATGCGGGGGATCGAACCCCGTGCCTCTCGCATGCAAAGCGAGCGCTCTACCATTTGAGCTACATCCCCTTTTGATAATGGCAAGATGGGTTTTGTTTTTATATCCTTAACTACCAAACGTATCTTTTGAATTGATACTCGATCCTGTATAAGTGTATAATTAGATGAACTTGACGTCATTAGTGTATTATTATATATTTCGTAGTTTGATTTTAGGATCAAATTGGCTAACTTTGAGTATTATTTCACCTATATTCTTTAAATTAGAATTCAACTCACAATAAAAAGTATTTTTTAAGTTGAAATAAAAATGATATCAAATACGTTAACAAGTTTTTCCAAAAGATAGAACTATATTTACTTATCTAATGTCATCGTCTGTTTTCATAGAACAAATGTAAGAATCCTAAATACATAGAGTTGATAATAATCTTTTTCCTGTTGGAACTAGGCTGCAAGCCTGCAACTCTAACCCTATATTATTGATTTCTTGTTATTGTTGTTGTAGTGGTATTAATTACGTGTGTTTGTGTAACAAATATAAAATAGAAGAAGAATATCGAGTGTATAATTAAACTGTAAAAGTGTGTAACTGATACTGCAGCTTCTATACAACTATTTATGGATAGTTTCTTCCTTATTTTCTTATTTTCGGAAAAGGGCCTAAAATACCCCTTTACTATATGAAATAGGACAGGCTAGCACTCCGTTAAAAGTTGATCTCTATTCTACGCTTACCGTCAACAAATAGGCTCGTATAAGTCCTCCATCACTAACGGAAGACTCATAAAGCCACATGGAATATATGTGAGGGCAAGTTGGACCTAGTTCGAATTATACAAGAACATATATGAGTTAGTTATAATAGTCATTTCTCAAACACTTCAAAACTCCATATCAGTTTACTTAGACACTTATTTGACAACAACAAACTAATTATCACAACAAATAAACTCACTCATAGACACAACAAATGAACGACAATGACTTTATTAAATCCTTGTATAAAAATATAAAACTTATTACATAATAAAAGACAACAATTAAGCCACAATAAGACTAACATTACATATCATTTCTTACTGATCCAAAGAACATAACAAGACATCCCAATATCACACACACAAAATTCCACATCCTCTTCCGAAGTTTAGCATCAAACATAACTGAGTACTTTTAATCGGTCACTTTTTTTGTTAGGATATTTCTTTCCAATAACAAGGCTTCTATTCCTCCATGATCGACGAGCATCATAACATTCTCAAGATCAAATCCTTTGGAGAGCATTTTTTTCATGGATTAGAGCTTCCCTTTCCTTCTTTAAACAGCATATGAGATTTGAAACTCTAGGAGGAAGCTCTTCATCTTGCCATTCCCAATAGGATTATTTTTCATCCTAAAACCAAAAATAAATAAAAAAATTACAAGCAAATCAAAATAATTAAAAGAAGGGGAAAAGGCCGTCATTATCCATGTACTATTGTAAATAGTACACGTTTGTCCTCCATTTTACTTTATGTCCAAAACCCATCCTACCATTAACAAACTTGATGAAATTGCCCTTAAACATAACAGATCACCAATGTGGCAGTTGACTCACTCTATTTTTTTCATATCAGCTATTCCTAGTCCTCACTCAACTATTCCCATTCTCTTTCTTTCTCCTTGAGTTACGACAAAAAAGTAACCTAAACGGTGGAACCTCTATCAAGGGAAACTCCATCTCATTGAAGGTCCATCCAAAACCCTTGGATCTAGTCGGATCTGAACAGATGTGACCGGTATGTCATTTGGTGGCCTTTCTTTTCTTTTAATATGGCCGGAATACACGAACTCCGGTGACTGATAAGTTTCTAGCGACCCTGTTGTTTTGGACATCGCTCGTTAGCCTACTGCTGTATTTTTCTATCGTGAAACTAGTATACTTCATCATTTGCTTCTAATTGACCATGATTTGATATCACTCACACTTTCACTGTTTCACCGTCTCTGGCCCATGATTTTCTCGACTACTCTTGTTTGACAGATGCTACGCCTTTGATGGTTAAAATTATTGTTACTAAATTTTTAATTGTGTTGTTGCTATAGGTGTTTGGACGTGCATTCTAAGAAAAATTGAAGTTGACAATTTGATTTGTTGGTTATATGTGGAGAAAATCAGCTGGGTTTGTTATTTGAAGCTTAAATTCGTGAATCAAACATTAAATTCATTGATTTAAGTGAAGAATAAATTTGTACTCCATTTTTTGGGTTGCCAAAATTTGAAGTTGAAAAAAGACTTAAGAATCTGAAGTTCTTGCTTGTTTCCTACTGAAATCGAGCGAATAAAAATAAAAGCTTGAAACGGGAAGAATAATATTGATGTTTATAGATTTGAAAAAAAAAAAATCGCCATTGAAGGATTTGTAAGAATGCTTGAGAACATAAAACGTGTATTCTAATTTGGTGAAGTTTAAGCAAAGTGTTAGCTGAAATTTATTGAGAGTATTAATGTTGATAAGTTATGGTTGCAACTTGAGTCCGTTTGATGAAAAATTTGGCCTAGTTTGGATTGAAAAATTTCAAGCAAAGATGAAGAACTCATGGAAGAAGAAGAAGTAGGGAGCCCGGAGGGGGTGGATGAAAAACTCATGGAAGAAGAAGAAGAAGTAAGGAGCTCGGAGGGGGAGGGGAATTTTTTTTTAATTGGGTAAATAAGTGACTTGGCAGCTGACATAGAAAAAATCGAGTGGGTCAGCTGCCACATTGGCAATCCGTTAGGGTTAGGGGTAGTTCCATCAAGTTTGTTAACGGTAGGGTAGGTTTTGGATGTAAAGTGAAACAGAGGACAAACGTGAGTATTTACAATAGAACATGGCTAATAATGGTCTTTTTCCCTTAAAAGGACCCATAAAAATTTTTACTTACCTCATGCTTCGGACACTTGAAAAATCTTCTCCTAGTATTTAAAGGTGTCCATGCCATGAAATAATTGGCAGTAAGTCCGTAATGACACCTCCTATTTGACCCATTTGAGCTTCTAGAACATTCCGACATTGTCTCCTGTTGTCTTTTGTTATGATTCGACCCCGAGAGCTACTAGGATTTAATGAAGTCATTGTCGTTCAGTTGAATATTTATGTTATGACTTAGGTATATTTTCAGTGATTGGAGTTGTCAAATAGGTGTCTAAGTAAATTGATATGGAGTATTGAAGTTTGAGAAATGACTATTATATCTGACTCATATATGCCTATGTACAATACGAACTAGGTCTAACTTGCCCTCACATATATTCAATGTGGCTTTATAAGTCTTCCGTTAGTGATGAAGGACATATACTAGCCAACTTTTAACGGCAAGGACAGAATAAAGACCAATTTTTAACAAATGACGAATCTGTCCTATTTCATATAGTAAAGAGACATTTAGGTCGAACTAATACATGAATGGATTCAGAAGGATAATTTTGTGCCGAACTTTCCCGTTGTTGTAGCGAAATCATCCAGCTGAAACTGTGATGTACTAGTTTCAAATTTAATCCTACAAAAGGATAATCTGACTAGGTCTAATGTTTGTTTAAAGATTCTATTTTTGGTATGCTGCTGTTTGGTGTCTATCAAATTGGCTAGAGCGACAAATATAACAAAAATTATTAAGACATGCAGCAGAAACTAAACTTTTAGTTACTGGTCGACTTCACCAATGAGACGTACCCCCAACCTGCACGACTTCACCAATGAGACGTACCCCCAACCTGCAAATTGCAACGCATAACAACAGGACACGAGGATGTGTTTGATATGATGTAAGTCATTTTTTATTATTAAAATGTTTTATATAAAAAATATTATTTCTTGGCGGACGACATATCACTAGGGCAAAGCCATTTGTTCATACATATATCTTAACTTTTAATTTCATATGACTCGTTCCAACAAAGTACTTACGGTAAAAAATGATTTAGACAATAATCGTACAGAACACAGTCTAAGTGATTACATAATTAAGAAGAAAACAATAGCAAGTCTAAGTGATTACATAAGGAGAAAACAATAGCAAGTAACAAAGTAATCGATGAAATTGAGGTTGCTCAGCTTAGTCGATGCCAACATTTATTTCTAAGAACAAACAAGGACGGGCATTCTGATCTGATTACGCCAATTGATATTTAGGGTGTGTTTGGTACGAAGGAAAATGTTTTCCATGGAAAATGTTTTACTAGAAAATGTTTTCATGGAAAATGAGTGGTTTTATCACTTATTTTCTCTTGTTTGGTTGGTAAGTAGAAAACATTTTTCGGAAAATATTTTCTATTATTTGGTTAGAGAGTAGAAAACAGTTCTTTTTTAGAAAAATTATTTTTATGCAATTCTCCTCACCCCTCCCCTCCCACCTCCCCCCGCCCCCACCCCTTCCCTAAGTCTCTAAAAATTGACACAATCTAAAGGAACTAGTGGCGGTGCTTTACTTTTTAATGCAAAAACCGCATATTTTCAAACCCGTAAACTTTATAATTTTAGACCCGTATAAACCTCCAAACTCATAATTTTGGAACTTGTAAAATTTTGAGTCTTTAAATCGATAAATAATAAAATTAAAAACTAAAAAATATATTTTAATTTTAGGGTGGGGGGCAGAGGGTGGGAGCGGGGCTGGGGGGCAGTAAAACGAAAAAAAATAGAAATTTGAAATTTTTTAAAAATAATTTGAGGTAAAAAAATACTACTTTTTTTGTGGGGGGTTGGGGGGGGGGGGGGGGGGATGGTGCAGAAAAATAAAAAGAGGAAATAATTGCAAAAAAAAATTGAGGTAAAAAATGATTTTTGGGGGAAGGGGTAGGGGGTAGGGTGGGGGCTGGGTGGTGTAGAAAAATAAAAAAATAAAAACTTGAAATTGCAAAAATAAAAAAAAGAAATTTAAGGTAAAAACATACATTTTTTTTCGGGGGAATGGGGTAGGGGTGGGGTTGTGTGGTGCAGAAAAATGAAAAAACAGAAATTTGAAATTGCGAAAAAAAATTAAGGTAAAAAAATATTTTTTTCGGTGGGTGGTGGTGGAGGGGTAGTAGGGTAGATGGAAAAACTGAAATTTTTTTTAAAAAAAAAACTTTTTTTGGAGAGGGGATGTGGTGGATTGGTGAGGGTGATAAATGTTGAGAAGGAGCTTTGGAAAATGTTTTCCCTTCTTTTGATAAGGAAAATATTTTCCTCCAACTGGAGGAAAATGAATTGATAAAGAATATGTTTTCCAATACATTTAAGCCAACCAAACATGGGAAAATTGAAAAATATTTTCCAGAAAATATTTTCCTTCATACCAAACACACCCTTAGGAAAAAAAACAGCAGGAGATAAAACAAAAACCTAATATTTTATAAACCAAGAGTTTAGGTAATTTACCATGTAATATACAAGATGTAAACGTTAATATTTCTTAGAAAATACTAAAAGGACAATCTTTAACTTAATTGTTTCCAACTATAACCTTATTCCAAAAAGATTCAATTTATATACATCGATGGCGTAGTGATTTGCATATTAGCAATGTTTTAACCTGTTGTACTAGGTAACTTTCTTTAATTATTTTTAGGTTACTAATTGTATTGGTCAGAAATAAGACCACCCGACCATCGTAGTATCGATCCTGTCTCAAGTGTCTACTCCTTAAAGCGACGACTAGCGAACTCGACCTCGCCTAGTCCGTACCAATTATGAGGCAAGCGTTGAGATCGCACCCCCCCCTCATGAGGGAAACGTCACCCCCTCGAACTGGTCGACCAAGATAGCGCACGATGGGCGTGAGGCCTCCCACTATAAATAGGGGAAAGAACAGTAAGATTTGGGGGCTTCTCCATTATCCATTCTTCATTCTCTCTATTTGAGTCTCTCTCTTTCTCTCAAAAAAGGAAAAGAATATCCATTCTCTACAAGAAAAGCTCTAAAAGATGAGAAACAAACGAATTTCTTGAACCTTTCCAAGGAGAGGCAGGACCGGTCTAGAGAATGAAAAATGAACTACTATTCCCTCAACCTTTCCAAGGAGAGGCATGGTCGGTTTTCATGATCAATAAAATTTCCTGGATGTAATCTCTATTAAATTCAATGTCTTGTTGCTTCAGTTCTTAATTCTGTATTAATTATGGCTGGCTATGATTTACCCCTTCTTGTACATTTGATTGATTTGCTTAAATATCATTTGATAAAATTTTAAGTCAATTAATTTGGCGCTGTCTGTGGGGATTTCCTAGCGAAAACTCTTAGTTCTTCCCTGATCAAAGAAAAAGTACCCAGAGGATAACTCGATTCAAATCAGAATCGACAGAAACACGCTAAACAGAGAAGATGGAGAAGACTTTCCCCTGTGTAACTCCCACTCATCCTCCCTGCCGTGTCAGGCCAAAAACTGGCGCAAACGCACCGCAAACGAGAAATCAAAAATAAAAATGGAACAATCTGAATGTCATGGTCAAGCAGATGAGAGTAACCCGAATACAAGATATGATACAGGCCAAGAGCCTTCGCCATCAAAATAATACAGTTCGACCTCGCTCGAATTGGGACTCAGACCAAGTGCCTTCGCCATCAAAATAGTACAATTCGACCTTGCTCGAACTGGGATACATGCTAAGTGCCTTCGCCATCAAAATAGTACAGTTCGACCACGCTCGAACTGGGACTCAGGCTAAGTGCCTTCGCCATCAAAATAGAACAGTTCGACCTCGCTCGAATTGGGATACAGGATAAGTTCATTCGCCATCAAAATAGTATAGTTCTACCTCGCGCGAACTTGGACTCAGGCTAAGTGCCTTCGCCATCAAAATAGTACAGTTCAACCTGCTCGAATTGAGACTCAGGCTAAGTGCCTTCACCCTCAAAATAGACATCGAAAATGAACCTGGAACAATTTGAATGTCATGACCAAGAAGATGAGCGTAACGCGAACGCAACACATGATACATGCTAAGTGCCTTCGCCATCAAAATAGTACGGTTCGACCTCGCTCGAACTGGGACTCTGGCTAAGTGCCTTCACCATCAAAATAGTAAGTTCTACCTCGCTCGAAGTGGGACTCAGGCTAAGTGCCTTCGCCGTCAAAATAGTACGGTTCGACCTCGCTCGAACTAGGGACTCAGGCTAAGTGCCTTCGCCATGAATATAGTACGGTTCGAACTCACTCGAACTGGGACTCAGGCTAAGTGCCTTCACCATCAAAATAGTACAGTTCGGCCTCCCTCGAACTGGGACTCAGGCTAAGTGCCTTCGCCATCAAAATTGTACAGTTCGACCTCGCTCGAACTGGTACTCAGGCTAAGTGCCTTCGTCATCAAAATAGTATAGTTCTACCTCACTCGAATTGGGATACGAGATGAGTTCCTTCGCCATCAAAATAGTACAGTTCGACCTTGCTTGAACTGGGACTCAGGCTAAGTGCCTTTGCTATCAAAACAGTACAGTTCGACCTCGCTCGAATTAGGACTCACGCTAAGTGCCTTCGCCATCAAAATAGTATAGTTCGACCTTGCTTGAACTAGGACCCAGGCTAAGTGCCTTCGCCATACAAATAGTACAGTTCAACCTCGCTCGAACTTGGACTCAGGCCAAATGCCTTCGCCATCAAAATAGTAAAGTTCGACCTCGCTCGAACTAGGACTTAGGCTAAGTGCCTTCGCCATCAAAATAGTATGGTTCGACCTCGCTCGAACTGGGACTCAGGCTAAGGGCCTTCGCCATCAAAATAGTAAGTTCGACCTCTCTCAAACTAGGTCTCAAGTCAAGTGACTTTGCCAACAAAATAGTACAACTCGACCTCGCTCGAAATGGAACTCAGGCTAAGTGTCTTCGCTATCAAAATAGTATAGTTCGACCTCGCTCGAACTGGGACTCAGGCCAAGTGCCTTCGCCGTCAAAATAGTACAATTCGATCTCGCTCGAACTGGAACTCATGCAAAGTGCCTTCGCCATCAAAGTAGTACAGTTAGACCTCGATTGAACTGGGACTCAGGCTAACTGCCTTCGCCATCAAAATAGTACAGTTCGGCTCGCTTGAACTGGGACTCATGCTAAGGGCCTTCGCCATTAAAATAGAACAGTTTGACCTCGCTCGAACTAGGACTCAGGCTAAGTGCCTTCGCCATCGAAATAGTACAATTCGACCTCACTCGAACTGGGACTCAGGCTAAGTGCCTTCGCTATCAAAATAGTGCAGTTCGACCTCACTCGAACTTGGACTCAGGCCATGTGCCTTCATCATAAAAAAAGTACAGTTCGACCTCGCTCGAACTGGACACAGGCTAAGTGCCTTCGCCACTAAAATAATATAGTTTGACTTGTGCCCAAACTGGGGCTCATGCTAAATTTCCTTCGCTATCAAAGTATCAGAGTTTGACCACACTCGCACTAAGATGACCGTCAATCGCCCACAGCCAAATCGCAAATCGATAAAGAATGCGCCATTACAAATCAAATAATGAAAAGGAATCCTTTATTAACATAACCATAAACGCGGACCATTGCCGCTTACATCCAGTCCTTGCCTACCAAAAAAATCAAATGTACGAAAAAGAATGTGACAAACAAATAAACGCTCATCGACGCAACCAAAAGAAACAGACCAACACAATTAAACAAAACTATTTTTCACTCGACGCCAACACTGCTATCACCATCACTACCTACATAAGAGCCATCATCGTCGCCACCGCTTGCACCACCAATAGCCTCTGGCATCGCTACATTGTATCCGCTGCTGCTCGAGCTTCACGAGCTTTTTGGCATGCCACCTCAACAACTACCTCAGAAATAGCACCCTCCTCCAGCAGGCTCTTGAAAATGTCGAGATGAGCTTCGGCAAAGACCCAATGCTCATGAGTCTGGGGGGGGGGGGACATCGATACGATATGGTCCAGCTGAGGCTCTCAGGCGCTGGTTCTCCTCCTCCAAGATCGCAACCCAATCTGACAAATACTGGGCCTCCTGATCGAGCTCACCATTTCGCTCCTCAAGCCTCGCCTCTCTAAGGGCCTCCTTAGAGCTATCTGATTCTTGCTGAGACTCATGAACATGAATCGCTGCCTTAAAGGTCGCCGCCCTTGTTGACACGTCCCTCTCCGCATGCTCCAGATTGGCGATCTGACCCTCCAGGGCAGCCAGCTTCGCTCCCCATTCAGCATCAATTTCCTCAGCTCTAGCCCGGCTTTGCTCCACCTCCAACTTTAGTTCCTGCACTTTGCCTTACAGATACTCGCACTCTGCGGTGACCCCTCTTCCCACTTCAAGCTCCTCATCCTTGAGGCAAATTCGCTCTTCGAGCTCACTCGTGCTGCGCAGCACTTGCAATAGCTCACGATCATTCCGCTCCAACTCCTCGCCCAAGTCCAGTTGTGAGGATCATTCCTTAATCTCTCATGTAGCTCACAACACCTATCATGATAATGACGGTATTTCCCCAACATCTGTAAAAAGATCCTCGGCTGAATGTTGGCCCTGCGGATATTCTCCACTTCCAGTATATACGACTGCAAAACATAAAAAATAGTTAGAAAGACGCCCACTCTGCAGTAAAGGGCTGACGGATTAAAAGTCTGGTATAACATACCCGCAGGCCCATTATGGCCACCTCTTCTATCACGACAATGTCTGGAACCTCCCTCAGGACTCATTCGCAGCCTCGGAACACAGAAGGTTCAATTGCTCCACCAACTCACCCCTCAGGGCCAAAAGGTTCATATCAGCAGGAACATCAACAAGGCGGGACGACCCCTCCATATTGACCACCGAATGGGTGATGCCCTCTTCGAACATTCAAACGTCATTAGGGTCCAAGTCGAACTCAGACTCATACTCATCAACCACCATGATCTTCCCCTTCTCCGCTGCCGACGGTGTGGCACAACCGACCGAGGATGATGGCGGCTCGACCAATGTCACGGTAGTAATCCCCAGGGATTGATCATCCGCCACATCCGGATGCCCTGCGACATCCACTAAAGGAACTTCCGTTTGGGGTGCAGCAACAACATAGTCCTCTGGGATCTGACTCACGGGAATAACATCGACCATATGTTTCGCCTCTGCAATAGACTCTGCAACAACACCTCCCTCCTGGCCCGCTGGAGGATAATCCAATATAATCGCCATTGGGGGAGCCATCTCTAAGCCCACTCTCCGCCTCTTTAATGGCCCATCTTCCTCCCCGGTCGAAGGGAACTCTGCTCATGGACGAACAGTACCGGACGTGTCGTCATCTTGAGACACGGCATGGGCTGGATTAGTGAAAGCCACTGATTCCACGATGACGCCCTCGATAAAGGACGAGCTATAGATGATGCACTAATTTGAGCTACCGCACCCGATCGACGGAATGCCAACTGAGGGGCCCTGACTCTGTAGACCCTCCCTAATCACAATGATCAAAGTTGAGGAAATAAGAAATAGTAAAAGAGGGCAGAAAGTAAGAAAGCAATCTCATATGTAAGGGGCCTACAATCGAACTTCAGATGGAACGACGTCCACATATGAATCCCCGCTATGTGGGGCAGGACAGCCTCTACCTATTCCCGGATATCCTCCAAGGGGGAGGCGGCACCTTCTCAGCTACAAAACATAAAAAATAAGTCAGCAGGTAACACAAGACTGAAGGGAGTAAGATCGAAACAAATTTTGGCGGCCAAAGGCATATACTTACGGGCAAAATTCCACACCGCTGGAAATCCGATCGGGTCCGCCACAAGATGCTCGATCCGCACGAAGAAGAAATTATCAGCAAAGCGGCGGTTGGTACGGTCATTCATACTGACCACCAACCCTCTTGACCCACGAGGATGTGCGTGGATCATAGTGCCCTGAATCCTTTAGGGGGCGAACATGCTAAGCACATGCCTTAGGGTGATTTCACGACCTGCTAGCTTCACATATTTGATGAACATGAGGAAGAACTTATACAAGTATGGAGAAATCTGGGCGGGGCACACTCGTAGTAGCGACATAAGTCGACCACTAACATCAGGAGGGGTAATGTGTACCCCACAATGAAGGGGTAGGCGTAAACGAGCAATACCCAGGGCGATTTATCTGCACCCTATCATTTTCTTGGCGGGCATTATCTCGACGTAGCTGGGGATTCCCCATCGCTCCCTCAACTCCTTTATTCCAGCCTCCCCCATAAGAGATTTAATGTCTGAATACTCCTTGCCACCATCGACACTGAAGTCTTCCACCACACTCCACGCACGGAACAAAATCTCATCCACTGAGTGGAACTTATTCATTCTCCACCAGGTCTAAGTCCCCATCCGCCGGGGTGCGATCATCAATATTGGCGGGATTGCCGGAAGATTGTCGTGAGAAGTAGTTCCCACCATTGTTAATCTAGAGAAAAAGGAAGGAGCTTTATCGGGAAGATCGGAAAACTAGAGGAAGATTGTGAGAGAAGAGGCAAAGAAAGAGCTCAAATTGACCAAGGGATGAATATACCGGAAAGCCTCTCGAGAACAAGCGAAAGAAAGTGTGAAAGAAAAAATGCAAGGTTTAAACAATTTATAGGGCACGGATTTCCTAAGCGTGAAAACCAATGGTCGCCATCAGAATCTGACCAGTCGCGAAAAATGATTTGGCTCCTCGGGAATATGAGCCATTATGACTGCTATGTGCCATTGTGACTATTCGCATGAAGTGACGCTTCACTTATCAACCACTATTTCGTCTTCGAAACTATCACGACAGTATAAAGGTATCAACAAAGACCCTCTATGCTGTTTAAAATTTCGTGGCGTGACTAAGGAAAGGTATACGAACCAGGCCCCAAATATGACTACGTCACCAACATAGTGAGTCCGTCGAGGTCGATCGGGTACAACCCCGATAGACGGAAGGACTAACTGTATTGGTCAGAAATTAGACCACCCGACCATCGTGGTATCGACCCCTTAAAGCAACGACTAACAAACTCGACCTCGCCCAATCCGTACCAATTACGAGGCAAGCGTTAAGGTCGCCCCCTCCCCCCCATGAGGGGAACGTCGTCCCCTCGACCTTGTCGACCAAGTTAGGGCAAGATGGGCGTGTGGCCTCCCACTATAAATAGCGGAAGAAGAGTCAGATTTGGGAGCTTCTCCATTATCCATTCTTCATTCTCTCCCCCCTCTCGCAAAAAAAGGAATAGAATATCCCATCTCCACAAGAAAATCCCTAGAATATGAGAAACAAACGCATTTCCTAAACCTTTCCAAGGAGAGGCATAATCGATCTAGAGAATGGAAAATGAACTACTACTCCCTGAACATTTCCAGGGAGAGGTAGGGCCGATTTTCATGATCAATAAGGTTTCCTCGATGTTATCTCTATTAAATTCACTGTCTTGTACCTTCAGTTCTTAATTCGACATTAATTATGGTTGGCTATGATTTACTCTTTCTTATACATTTGATTGATTTGCTTAAATATCATTCGATAACGTTTTAAGTCAAACACTAATCCCAATTTTTATTGGAGAATTATGCATAGTTGTTAAGTGACCTGATACTGTTATTTTTTTTTTTATAAAAGAAAGAAACTATTGCATATTTGGGTACGTAGAGAAGTTAAACTCTATAAAACAACCTACTTCCTCAACCTGCGCTCCATTATATACCGTGTCGTAGTTAGGAATTCCTTCAAGGGCTCAAACTTTGAATAAGTCTATAATTGTTTTTGTCGAAGAATAGTGTCCCAAAATTCAAATCAAACTATGCAATATTTAGCTAAACAATAAAATATTTTTTAATAGAACTATAATTTTATAAATCGAAATTAAAATAACAGAAATGCAATATTCGAAATTTTACTAATAAAAGCAAGCATAAAACAAGAGAAAAAAGAGAGTAGAGAGGATTTGTAGTTTGAATAGAGCGTTTATTGAAGAAATTTTTGTAGAGTTTGACTTTCAAATTATAAGATTTATTTATGAAATAAATTTTAGTTAAAAAAATTACTTTTAAGATTAGTTGTTTATTTCTACGCAAATTTTTAGTTTTAAGTGTTACTTTATTATAAAAATATTTAGATAGAAAAAGAATCAAATAGACACGCTACGCCACTATTATATACTATATGTAAACCCCTTACTAGCTATCACTGTCAAGACAAGAGCAAAGAAAGAAAAATGGACCCTATTCCACATATTGTGGCTATACCTTATCCAGCACAGGGCCATGTTCTTCCTTTAATGGAACTATCATTATGGTTAGTCAAAGAGGGTTGCAAAATCACATTTGTTCACACTGAATTCAATCACAAAAGAGTCATTAAGGCGTTGTCGGAGAACGACGACGTGCAGAAGAAGATAAGCTTAGTTTCAATTCCAGATGGATTAGGACCCGAAGAAGATAGAACAGACCTGAAAAAGTTGACAGAAGCAATTGCTGAAGTGATGCCTGGGAAACTTGAGCAAGTCATTAATATGATTAATGAGTCTGATGAAAATGGAGTTTCATGTGTTATAGTTGATGAGAATATGGGATGGGCATTGGGAGTAGCAGAAAAGTTAAACATTAGAAGAGTAGCATTCTGGCCTGCAGCTGCAGCTACGTTAGCCTTGTTCTTTAGTGTCTCTAAACTCATTGATGATGGAATCATAGATAGCGATGGTGAGCTCTTCTTTGCTTAGTCGAATTTGCTCATATAACTGGACTTTTAATTACGTAGAAACTATAAGATTTCCAAAAAGGCCTCAGTGCGTAACCTGCTATATATTGTTCTATCTATTGAATAAGCATGACGATATGGAAGTCTTCTAAGGAACAACTTTTCTTACATGGTGCTCGCCTTTTTTATCTAGCGAGCAAGGCTTGCTTAAACAGATAGACGAAACTAAAATTCTTGCTACATGCAAATCTTTCTATCAGCTCAAAGGGCCTATTTAGAACCCATATTCTTGCTTAAAATAAGTAATTATGGATGATATGGTGGTATGCCTCTCCATAGAGAGGTTAAGAACCTTACAATCATATTTTCTTTTGATATCTCATTTCTTTTTCATAGTTCTGATTCTCTCTCTTTTTCTCCCTTTATTTTGAGAGTCCCCATGGGGAAGGAGAGGAACCCCTTGTCAGGCTTCCTTTCTTGGTATTTATAGTTATGAGCTGACCACATTAAGGGGTTATCTCCGAGATAGCGGCTGTGCCATAGCCTTATTAATTATCTTAAGCGGACGTAAAGTGTCGTTAATTATGAGCGGCCGTGCCACTTATTAATCTTGAATTCGCCGGGAAAAGTAATTAACTCCGTTGATTATTATAGGGTCGGATTTCGATCCATACTGACTCTAATATATCGGGGGGGGGGGGGGTTGAAGAGCCCCACATTCTAGGTATTGGCACGCTAGATCATGGAGTTTAATTAGTTAGCCCAAAATATATTTTCTTCATAGTTTAAATAAATTTGTAAATTCAGAACATCTTGCTTTACTCGACATGAGTTAAGATTTTGAATGGGTGGTTAATTAGATGTGGACACATGGTCTAATAGTTACACTTATAGTCGACCTACAATTTATTACTCCATGCGTTTTAATTTAGATGAGTTAGTTTAACTCGGTACAAACTTTAAGAGGAAAGATAAGACTTTTTAAATTTATGATCTTAAAAGCTTAAGGGTAGGGGCGAAGCTATACGTTGGGTTAAAGGTGGTCAGGGGTGGTCAATTGACCACCATTCGTCGACAAATTATATTGTGTATATAGATAAAAATTAGGTTTTAGAGGTATGTAACATATATTGAACACCCTTATTAGGAAATCTTTTTCCTCTTTCAAATTTGAACACCTTTGGAAAAATTTCTAGCTTTACCATTGTGTAAAGATTAAAAGTTTTATGGGGTCATGACATTTTTATAATTAAAACTTCTTATTAAGGGTAAAATAAGTAATATGAAAAGTTTAAAGTTGAATTGTTTCCAATTATAGAAATGTATCATTCTATTTAGAACAGACTAACGAAGAAAGTGTATAATCTAAATTGAAACGGAGGGAATATCTCGTGCTTACTTATTTGCAGACTCTTGTAGAATAAATTATCCTATCTAAATGTTCCAACGGGAAAGAAAAGCATACTTATTTACTACTTAAATTAGTAATTATGTCTTTAACATAGTATAAGATTGCATGATCTTTTAGCTTTTTAACAAAATCTGCTTTAATTTCCAGGAGCAATCTTGAAGAAACAGGGGATTAAGCTATCACCAAACATGCCAATCATGAATCCATCAGATTTTTCCTGGGCTTGTTTTCCTGATCCAGCCACGAGAAAATCAATAATGGAGCTCGTAAAAGACAACAATGAAAGAGTAAAATCCGCAGATTGGATAATTTGTAACTCAGCAAAGGAACTCGAGCCTGGAGCTTTTGCCATGTTACCTCAAGTGTTACCAATAGGACCACTTTTGGCAAGCAATCGACTCGGATCTTCAGCAGGTCATTTCTGGCCCGAAGACTCGAATTGCCTAAAATGGCTAGATTTGCAACCACGTAACTCTGTTATTTACGTTGCATTTGGTAGTTTAACAATCTTGGATTCAACTCAGTTCCAGGAGCTGGCACTAGGGTTAGAGTTGTCAAAACGGCGATTCTTGTGGGTGGTTCGAGAAAATCTACTGACTGATGAGGCTGCTGATGATGCTTACCCCAAAGGTTTTAAAGACAGAATAGGCAATAGAGGCCATATAGTAAAATGGGCACCTCAACAACAAGTGTTAGCTCATCCTTCTATTGCTTGTTTTTTAAGTCATTGTGGTTGGAATTCGACTGTTGAGAGTGTGAGCAATGGAGTCCCTTTCTTATGCTGGCCTTATTTTGCTGACCAGTTGTTTAACCAGAGTTACATTTGTGATGTTTGGAAAGTAGGACTGGGATTTAAGAAAAATGAATTTGGAATTATTGGAAAAGATGAAATCAAGAATAAGATGGATCAGTTATTTGGTGATGAGGCATTTAAAGAAAGGGCTTTAGATCTTCAAGCAAAGGTTAAGTCAAGTGTCCAAGGAGGAGGAAGTTCTAACAAGATGTTTGGTAAATTTATTGACTGGATCAAGACAGCTCAATGAGTCAACCTCCATGTTCAATTTAACTTGACAACATGGTAGAATGAGCTTAAGAAAAGGACCTAAACTATATACCATAAATACAATATTCTAAACCCATACTCTACGTGAAAATTCAAGTTTTTTTTTCTTCAATCAAATCTCTGCATTGGTGTCTCCTTCGCTAGTACCCCGTTGACTTTCTTGTAATCATTATTCTTTATTAATACAAGCAAGTTTTTATTTAATTCTCTTGTCGCAAATTGTAATCTTGACATTGGCTAATTTCGTACTGCATTGATAGTCTAGTCTAATATGTGGAGGGAGCTTTCGTTTGGCGGAAAGTAATCACGAAGAAGTGGGTTGCTTTACCTTCATTGCCCTTTCGGGACATCTAATTAGGAAGGCACATCATAACAATTGGTATCGGTTCAATCATTTATTCCCATGATAAAATTTTCATTTCTGTCATGTCTCTTCTGTTTTGGCTTCAAGAGGTCCAATCAACGGTGAAGGTACACTATTATAAAGGTGGTCAACTAATCACCCTTATCAGAAAATTAAACTGTGCATATAAATATTATGTTTTAGAGGTATATAATATATATTGAATATTCTTTGTCAAGAATTTTTTTTTCACTTCTTTCAGTTTGAACACCCTTGGAAAAATTTCTAGTTTCGCCACTAGGTCCAATCAACACGTTACTTTAAGGAATTTTTACCTCCTATAGCAACAGTTAACACTTTATTTATTTTAAATAAATACTATTTAAAAAAATTATATTCTAGATACCTTTTAATGTTTTGAGCAAAATATCTAATTTTGGTTAACTCCTACACCTAAGCCACTAAATACGCTATTCAGTTATACTATTTTCTTTCTCTCTATACTTTGATACATGCCATTCTCTTCCCAAATTCCCTGAAAACACGATGCTCAATCTAAAAAAAAATTCTCACCCACATCACCTACGTTCTCTCCGATCCTAATTTCTCCAATTCCATCGGATGTTGCTTTCTCTTAAAATTTTTAGTGTATACCCGAAAGAAAAGAAATCAGAGGCTAAAAGGAGATATCGGAACTAATGCTTTAAGCTCTTCCATCAGAAACTTTCAAGCATCCAATGAATCTGCTAGATGGACATACGATATTGCAATAAATACACTAGTCTCTCCGACAGGAACAGTCCCCAAGTAGTGGACAACTTCAATCGAATATATATCCTATGATGCTCGGGCAGAAGAACAGAGAGATTTACTATGAAAGCAAATTAAGGACAAATTTACTGCCTTCGAATTGTATAATAGCTGCACTGTTTCATTACACCAACTGACATAGAATTGATAAACCAAAAAGGCTATGGAATTTCTCCTTAATATTTGCTTGTGCAATTAAATATAACAACAGATCATTAAGCATGATCTCACCAGAATTGGAAGAAGTCATCTTTCCACACAACTCAAAGTGAAATTTCCACGAAGGCGCCAAGTTTTCACTATCGGCTTCCGGTACACCAGATTCACCGAAAATTAGGATTTATTCTTGAACAACGACGAGCGACGGGTAAGTAATCTAGTCCCTAAAAATATACTTATTGGGACAAGATTTTTCTCTAGTCTCTGTTTCCTGATTTTAACTTTTTATTTAACTACGGAACAAAACCTAGTCCATAAAAATATTAAAATTCTGGTCCCTATACTTTAATTGAGAAAAAATAACTACTTAATTATGCATCTAGAAAAGTAAAAAAACTGTAAAAGTATTCAAGACTTAAAACACTACTTATCCTCTGTATTCTCTACCCAAAGGGCCTAACCCCTCTCATATTCATCTCCAAAAGACTGATCTCCCCCACTGAAGTGTTTTCTCAACCTTAAATCTCTTTATTCATTCTGCAATTTCTCAGGTTTGTTCTTTCTCATATTTCAATCTGCTTACTTTTCTTTTTTGTTTATTTAGTAGTGAAAATTCTAGTAGTTCTTATTTATTTTGTGTATTCTCTGTTTGTGGCTTAGGATCTCCTCAAATTAATTTTCAATTTGATTAGAAATAGGTTTTTAATTTATCTGTCAAGTATTGGTCGACGAATAGAAGTTAGGGTTTTCTTGGCTTTTCTAGATCTAGTTCTTCAGCAGTGGTCTATTGAGGTTTTTTCTATGTTTAGGTTCTATCCTTTTGTGAACTTATAATTAGTGAGATTCAAAGCATTCAGGAGTTCAATTGTACCAGGTAATCCTTTCAGAACTCTCTATTTGTTTTAACAATACAAGGTCTCATTATAAAATTAGTTCATCTGCTTGTGGCTCCTTCTTGCCATAGCTTGGCTAGGCAGAATGAAGCCCTTTCACTAGAAATTTATCTACTTAATTCACTGTAAAACAGGAAAGAAAAATGATACATACCTATTTGTGTGGCTGACAATTGATGACCTTAACAGTTTGGTTGTTGTGTACTTCAAATTGTTGTTTAATTTTGCTTTTATTGGTCAGTGGTTTGAATGGTGAGTGTTGTACTTTATGAGATTGATGTCCTATTCAAGGCTGGATTTCTATTATAAAAATTGTGAATTTACGGGAACCCGATTGAGTATGGCAAATCTAGTCGTCTTCCACACTCCATGACAGGTTTTTTCTCATGGCTTTGTAGTTGTTTTCTTGATTCAGGGGTAAAATTATATTGTTTATGGTTATATTCAAGTTTACTAGAGGAGAAAATGGTGAACTTTAATGAGTTGTAGGTATTTATGTTGTTCTTTCTATTCATTACATATAGCTTCTTACATTAGGAGTATAAAAAGAACAAATTTGGGATGGACATAGTAAACTTGCTCCAGAAGATGCTCACTCTTGAGCAATAAAAAGCTTTTGAAACATTACAGTAAGCTTGTTAAAATATTTTGACATGTATGTTCTATTCACTTTCTTTGCCATAGCAAATATCTGTTGGAAGAAAGAAACTCTTAAAGTTATATGCATACGACAGCGAAACGTTAAACCTTAGAAGCTCAAAAGCAGAGATACAGAACAACACGACTATTGTCTTGATAACTTGTAAGATTATTTAGTTGAAATTGGTCTTTATTGAAACATATACATCAAGATCATGTAAGTCCTATTGATTATAACTCAAATATGAATTTCACTATCCTTTTTCTTGAGTCATTACTGGCTTAGTTTGAGTAATGGTTTTTTGGACTTATTTTCTTATTTTGATAGTACTAAGATATGATATGGAGGGTAGTAAACTCATAATCTTACAAAAGTTTTGGAGAACCACTGTCAGAATGATTGCTTCATAACCCATGTAAGATGGTGCTTTGTGATTTACAATTGGCCGTTTTATATGTTATATGAATCTCGATATTTAGATGCTAATGTAAAAATGAGTCAACTAAAAATAAAAAAGTGAATCCTAGTGATTTAAATGCATGTGTTACTTACATTTGAAGTGAATGAACTTTTATGAACCTGGAATATCCAAATTTTTATATTACTGATTCGTTCTGTTGGGTTCCACCATGATGATGAAAATATATGGCCGACTATCTCTAATACTTGAGGTAACAGAGGAGTATATATAATATTATTTTGCATTATTTGTTTATTGCTAGCATTTGATTTGTATGCATTTAACTTCATTAGAATGCACTTAATCTTAACTAATAATTTGTTATTATATTTATACTATTATATGTATGTATAACCAATGCATTGATGGGTAATAAAGTTGAAACCTCTGAAACAAATTTACTTAGTTGAGTTTATTCCTTTTCATTAAACTCAAGATTTTCCAAATAATATTGGAACATTCTACCATATATCACTAATGTTGAAAGAAGATTGTATCGTTTATATCTGCCAATGATATTTTAAGCTTTAACTTTGTTCGTTAGGCTAAGTGTCACTTGGAGTGTAATATTGATAAACATTTTCTAAGCAAGATTGCCATTATAGTTGTTGTTGTTGTTGTACCTCCCATCTAAGCAAGATTGCCATTTTTCTGTGTGTTTTTCCCATGGAGAGCATTTGAATATTTTGAGATGCATTGCTTCGTTTTCATTGATGAATTAACTAAGCTTGGTTATATTGCTGCTGATTTCATAAGAGTTGTTCATTTTAGCAATAATGATCACCTCTCAATTATTTAACTAATATTTACTATTGATCTTTGTAGTTTTTCTTACTGGATATTTTTTATTAATTGTTACAGCGTTTGAAGACTCGCATACAAGTTTTGAAGACTTCATACAAGTTAACAAGTTGATTATCATTTTGGCAGGATTGTTAGGCAAAAGGTTACATTATTTTTGAAGGATTTAGTTTTTGCTAAGGCAAAGTTTTATATTTTCTTTTACATTTGGATATTAGTTTTTCTTTTTTCCCCAAAGGGGTTGTGTAAGAAATATAGTGATTTATATCATGATCGTACAGTAATACTAATGAGATTCTCTAAGGGGTTGTGTATCCAATATAGTGACTTATACTATGATCGTACAGTGATACTAATGAGATGTTAGTACAATACATGTAATTAGTCTTATATATGAAATTCAAATATTATTAAATTTTATTGATGTTCATTTGTTTTTATGTATTATAAATTTCATAGTATCTAATATTACATGATAAAAAAAATATATATTTATTGTGGTGTATATATCACTTTTAGGACCAGATTTTTGGTCCCTATAGACATTGTGGACCAACTGACACCTTGTGGTTATGGTGTTTAGGGACCAGAAATATGGTCTCTAGAATGTGTTTCTAGGGACCAGAAGGTCGCCGGTCTTTAAAACATTTAGGGACCAGTAGAAAAATCTCGTCGTTATTGACCTTTAGCGGCGGAGGCAATAACGACGAGTCGCGACCAGATATCGCTCGTCGCTATTGACTTTTAGAGACCAGAAATGGACTTGAAGGCGCCAAGTTTTCACTATCGGCTTCCGGTACACCAGATTCACCGAAAATTAGGATTTATTCTTGAACAACGACGACGGAGTTTGGGGCTTAACAACTTGATTTTATGTTAATATATTTCAATATATTTTCATGTATTTCATTGTCTATTTTCATTGTAATTCAATGTATCTCGTTGTATTCCATGTATTTCATTGTATTCACTATTTTTTTTCAATGTATTTTAATATATTTCGTTGTATTCTATGTACTAGTATACCTACCTGCGCGATGCATGAAAAATATTAAATAAAAGTAATTTCACAAAATTTCTATCTTACCAATATTGTTATTTTCACTGCTCTATTGTTGGAATTTCTACGAAACTGTTTCTTGCAGCCCTAACTATACTATACTGCATCATAAACTACTTTACTTTGCATGTTGCAAGCAATAAACTTTACATTTATATAAAATTAAATTAACCTAAATCTCCACACATTCTTCATATTGTGAAAGTAATCTTGCATGAATAGTCATGTGTCACGATCCAAAACCCGCGCTGATCGTGATGACACCTCTCGTAAAGACAACGCCAGCCAACTAACCCAATTCGTTTCTTTCAAAATAATTAAAACATAAATTAATAGATAAATACAGCTTAATTACATTAATTAACAAAATTTACAGCCCAACACATCCCGACCGGGGTGTCACAAGTCACGAGCATCTAAAGAAGTCTGAGCACAACTACACGGCCAATAATATACAAAATAAAATTTGGAATCAAAATATGAAGTCCGGTTCCGCGAACGTTGGCGGTCACCTTGCTCAACTACAATAGTAATACCTTCAATCAACTATTAACCCGCTACCGGGTGAACAATATCTGCAACTGCTCGCGAGGTGCATGGAGTAAAGTGAGTACTCCAAATTAGTGATTAATAAAGATAAATAATAACTGAGCAGCAAAAAAAAACACGTAAAGCAAGTCATCATGCTATATAGTACAGTGTAACCTTTTAAGAAAACAGTAAAATCGTGAAACCTTTAGAAATAGCCCGACTCAGTTTAAAACCTTTTTCAAAAATACCCTTTTTCCAATAGTTAAGCAAATGAATGCGAAACAGGTAGTGCAAGTTAGCACATAAATCAACCCCTCAGACACAACACTTCTTTAACAAATAATACCAGGGTATTAGGTGAGCAGTGCAAGAAGTAGCATGGATGCCAATGAAATAAGAGTGCAAAATGTCATGACACATAATACAAACAGGAACCAATGCATGAGCGCGATGCAATGCATATGACCGGTACACTCATGTACCCACTGTGGCGTGTAGTCCGATCCATCCATATGTTTATCGTCGATGGCGCTCACTAGGGATATGTACAGACTCCGGAGAGGCTCCTATAGCCCGGGCGCAATAATCAAGTCATCTCGTGGCATCAACCAGGTCCTCAGCCTCAATATTAATACAGTACCGTTGCAACGCGTAACCCGAGCCAACCATATATCCAGAAATCACTATAACACTGCTGCAGCGCACAACCCGATCCATGCCCAGTCCAAAAATATACATAAGCCGCTTGGGCAATATTAAAGTAACAGTTCTCAACTCAAAATATCAATAGAATATTGTTTAAGTTTTCAAATTTTAGAAATGGTTGAGTTTGCAAATTAATATTAAAACCATGGACCGAGATCAAATAATATACAAAATAATGCAAAAAAATAGATTTGATTGTATTCACTGTCTCACTATATGCCATGAATGTATTATATGTTTTTTTTAATTAATATAATTTATGTATTTAGATGTATTACAATATTTCTCTGAAGATTGTTGTAGTATGGGGGTATTTTTCTGTTCAGAATCTTTTTTATAATTGAAAATACAAAATGTGTATGTTATAATTGAGTTTGTTGAGTTATATTAGGAGTCTATTATGTTAATTGATTTACTTTCCGTTTTAAAAACAGTGTAATCCCCTATTTCACGTCGTGAATATAGTCGAATACAATATTCTGTCCAGGTGTAATCCCATATTCCACTCCATAAATACAGTCGAATACACTCGAATACAACAACCGATTAGCTGGACTTCCCTGATTCGCGCTTATTTTTACTATGTATTCATAAATACAATAGCTTAAATACATCAAATACATCTTATAACCACAAAAAAATATCCGTAATCCGTAATATAGCAAATGATATATATAGATGACTAATTACTACTACAAAAATAGTGCTTTTTGAAAATTAATTTCCCTTTCCTCATTGTTTTTGAGAGAAAATGTCCAGTGATAATATAAAGCCCACGCCAAAAAAACGGTGTGAAAGAATTTGAGTATGCAATGCAAAATCTTAAGGAATCTGTAGTCCATAACTTCCATTCGCAATCGATGAAGTAACATTTTTCTAACAAAAGGATTTGTTTTATTTTCTAATATTCTGAAAACCCTAGAAGTAATAACGTAGATTAACGAGCTACTTCGAACATACTCCTCTTATACTGCAAAATAAGGCATAATTTAAATATATAAAAAAAGGCTCTTGAGTGGTCAGTGTTTACCCGCAAAAATGATTTGATTTGATTTATTTATCGGTGTTACGTGATTTATTGACATAGCAAATATTTTATCATTGAATATTGTTTGATGGAAAATCTTTGACTTTCTATCGCCGGTTACGGCGATAAGAATAGATCATGGATCTAACTTAGCCTAAAAAAACTAGTTTATGATGTGAGGATGACCCAAAATTATATAAGGGAGACCAAGATATCCATAACTCACCGATGTGGGATAACTCAATATATATTCCCTTCGAAAACCATCCCGTATGGTCACATGGTGTACTGATTGTTTCCCAACTCGTCTTTTATATATCTTGGGTTCCACGTGTCATTATTCATTCGTTCATCTGTCAATAACCAGTTTTACCCCATACAATCAAGATATGCAAATTGAACTGTGAAGAGAAAAAAATGAGAAAAAATAAAACGTGCAATATCATTTACACCAAAGTCCAGTGAGTAGAAACGAAAGACCAGCCAAATGCCAGATTTGAATATTTAGCTGGAAATGAGCACATTCTGATAGTTGTGGTGACCTGTCATGTTGTTACTTTCCTTTTTAATTTCTTACAACTCACCACATTTATCCTCTTCGTCTTATGAGATGCTAACCAATACCTGTTTAGAGGGCATCTCTCGTTTAGGTGCTCCTTCTTTGTGAAATATCAAATCTATTAATCAATTCACTTCTAAATCTCGTCTCCTCCAATAAATAAGGACAGTGACTCTCCAAACCTAGCAGAACTGGCTGCCCGGTTGGGTGTTCGCCAGAGCGAAGCCACACTTAAGTTAGGATTGACCACCCTTTGTCAGAAATTACATTGTGTAAATAAAGAATATTCGGTGTTAGAGGTACATGACAGGTATTGAACGGACGACATCAAGTCGTAAGAGTGTTGCAGAAAGATAAAGATCTATACTTCCCTTTTACAACATAGAGGGGGGGGGGGCTCGTTCCTAAAAAGCCATCAGTAAGAAACTCCTCAACCAAGATGAATGAGACCTTTCATGGAAGTCTTAGTTGGACTTACACCGCTACGCACCTTACGTCGATCTAGATAATAATAAGGCCTTTCTTCCTCGTGAAGAAGGAGTAGAGACCTAGCTTTCATCTGTTTGTTATCAAGCGATTTACGGATATTATTAGGTGGGGCTGTGCAGGTCCAATTTAGTCTACCTTTCGATCCACAAGGATCAAAATCAAATATATGTGCCCCTTTATTAGTTTTTTATTTTATTTCAAATTTAAACACCTTTCAGAAAATTCCTAACTTCACTGATTAATTGGATATAAACAGAGAGAACATCTGAAAATTTAATTCACCTTAGTTTATTTATCCTAACAATCACTAACTACAATGGATAATTATTTTCATAACAAATCGTCTAATTAAAGCCTTGCCCCTAAAATCCCTTCTTGAGGTGATAGCTTTGCAATTTATCAAACAAAATTTCATTTCTCTAGAAAGAACTTGGTTCCTTTGTCTAAGAAGAAAAAAGATATACAAAACGGGGGGGGGGGGGGGTGGTCCAATTATTATGTAGTCTGATATTGCTATTGCTCTTCCATAACGACCTTATTCTTGAGGAGCCCATTATGTACGGTACACCAAAAAAATAGGGGCGGAAGAAGGGTGTTACCTACGGGTTTGGACGAACTGAATAACTTTTTTCTTAGACATTATATTTTATATTAAAAAAATTATTAAATATATATAAATACTTAAATGCAAATCAAATATCTAATGAGATTATATTATAGTGGCATATGCAGAAATCCATTCATTTACCCATTCACAAATGATTAATATTACTGTTATTTTGAGAATGTAAAGGAAAGGAAATACCAAGCTTCTCTCCTTTTTCTAATTTTTGTTTTTTCTCCAAAATTTGTAGGTATTCTGATATGTGCACATGTTCCTTAAAGCGTTACTATTACTACTGCTTGTACTAGTTGTCACTGCTGTCCATAACATAGCATGTGAGGCCATAACATGAAGAGCAGTGCTGTCTATTTCACTGAGATATCATGTGAAAACACTCAGAAATCACACACACAACTCACAACCCACCACCCATCCCGCCATCTCTGCCGGTACCACCTTAGCTTAATTCTATCCTTATTGTTACGAAACCAAATCACCTAAAAGATAACTACAAACATAAGTGAATATAATACAAAGTTCATCTCAACATAGTACTTTTTCGTGAAACCAACATATATTTATGTAAAAATTACAAGTCTTTAACAAATTATATGAAATTTTGAACTTATAATTGCAAAAATACACTATATAGTTATTTAAGTTATAAAAATATAAGTAAACTCTAATGTCAGATCTAACATTCAGTGAACATGTCTGAAGCTAAGGCGTGGGTGTGGTTTCTGAAATGAATTTTGTCATCACTTGCCACGGTTGCGACAATTACCTCAATGCCCTCAGCATTAAGCCACTACCTCAGACAACAGGCACATTGATGGAGAGACTTCTGATTTTTTTGTCTGCACTAACTATGACAAATGATAAATGACAAATTTGATGACTAAAACATCTAACAATGTTGTTATAAACTCTTTCACCTAAATGACTCAAGAATATATTTGGACAAAAGCTAAATATCGAGAAATTAAGAGCCTATTTTGACATAAGAAAATTTTAACTTTTCTCCAAATCAGTGTTTAATCATTAATTTTGAAATTTTACTTGAAGTGAATTTATAATTTTTCAAAAATTTGAAAAATTCTAAGAAGTTATTTTACAAAATTTTTCACTCAAATCACTCACAAAACTTTAACGACAATCCAAAATTATATTCTTGTCCAAACAGGATTCTGATTTTCAAATATCATTTTCACTTAAATTTTTTAAAACTTTTTTCCAGAATTTTACAATTCTTAGGTCCAAACGCCCACTAAAACATTCTACAAAATTAGCTGGTGTTTCCTTTTTCCACACCATATATAGTTACCACTTAAAGTAAATGAAAGAAATGAAAAACTCAAGCACAACAAAAATTAAGAACTTCATTAATGTCTAAACCAACAACTCAACTCTTGCTCATTAGGGTCATTCAAGCAATAAACACTTAAAATAATAGTACAATTCAAGTGTACCATCTTCTTTCTCTCTGAGGAAAACAAAATCTAAAAATTGAACCAATATACGTTCATAGCAAAAGAAAAGGTGAAGTTTTCTGCGATATACTATAACTAGATCCTGAAATTCAGTACCTGTAACCCTCCTACCCATACATTACTTAAAACCTAATTAAAAGAGAAAAACAAGATTAACTCAACAAAACAAAAAAAGCAGCAATTTTTTTTCTTTTCCTGTTTATGACTTAGAAAACTGCTATGTACTACTATACAGGATTTTGGTTATGTAGAGACTGGTCAGTATTGGACCCATAAAAATCGACGAGCTTCTGTAAAACGAAGACCTGGGTTTTGAGAAGAACAATATATTCAGCAGTTTCTTGAAACAACTGGTCAACTTTGATTTCGCCATTGTTGGCTGGGATTAGCTGTTTGAGAGCCTCCAATTTTTCAGAGATAGAACCGCTGTCGTCGACAAGTCTTGAGCTATTTTGAGATTTGCATGGTTTAGATCTTCTTGTCTTTCTTATTGATAAGCTACCGGAATTTAAGTTTGAGCAAGAACCCATTGGAAGAATATTGTGTGAGTTTCTGTGGAACGGAGGGAGCCGACTTTAAATCTGTTCCGTGCTAATATAACGGGGGAGAGAGGCAGCGCGTTTTGGGGTTTAAGTAATGGAAAAGCTTTCATCATTGCCACTTTGTAGTCAATAAATTACAGAACTACCATTCGCACTTTTTGTGAGATTAAATTGCTATCCTAAATATTACTTGCACTTCTATTTTATAAAGTTCAAGAGGTATTTATGCGATAAATTCAAAAATAATTAAATTTACAGGTGGTCATTCAAAAATAGTTATAATTTCAAAAGTAATCAAATTTTAACTATTTTTTATGTAAAGATAAATTTGAACAAAATTATTATTCAAAATCCAAAAAAATAGTCTAGTATAATATACTGGTACTTTATGCGTGTTGGAGTTACATCATAATATGCTGGAAGTTCATACATAGGTACAATGATTTTCTGTATATTATGCTGAAACTTTTCGTAATACATCAAAATAATGACTATTTTTCAATAACTTTGCAAATGTTTGCTATTTTTGAATGATCAATCCGAAAACTGACTAGCTCATGCTATTTTGACCATATCTAGGTGGTTCCTATTCTTTTTTGTCACCTCAAAACTTTATATAATTAAACAAAATACATATGAGTATATCCAGGTAAATCTCAGGACAGGCGACTTTGCGGCGTTGGGAGAGGAGATAAGCAACACCGGCCGAGACGTGCAAGGGAAAACAACACTTGACCCCGGGCGCACCAAAGCCTACATCCAGGTTTTTTTTTCACCAACTCTAGCATTTCTTGTGAGGTTTACTCTGTTGCTATCTAGTGCATCCTTTTCGTATCTCCCTTTTGTGCGTGGATGCGTCATTATTCTCCATAGTCGGTTGGAGGGATAGTGGCCGCAGCGGGGATGTAAGTGCAAGGTCATGTCCTCGGGGGGTGGGGGCGGTGGCGGGGGCAGGGAGCATTTCTGTAGGGAGGGCGGGAGGTAAGGGTGGGAAGAGGGTAGCAAACGCACATAGGTTAAGGATCGGGTCGTGGAACATAGGCACTCTGACGGGTAAGTCCATCGAGTTGGCAAAGATTCTTCAGAAGAGGAGAGTCAACATAGTATGTGTCCAGGAGACTAGGTGGAAAGGGACGAAGGCGCAGGATGTTGACGGGTTTAAGTTGTGGTACTCTGGGGTCGTGAGGGGTAAGAATGGAGTGGGCATCCTGGTGGGTAAAGACCTTAGGGAGTCCGTGGTGGAGGTTAGGCGAGTGAACGATAGGTTGATGTCTATCAAGTTGGTTATCGGGGAATGCGTCCTCAATGTCATCAGCGCCTACGCACCGCATGCGGGCTTAGATGAGGAAATCAAGAGGCGTTTTTGGGATGACTTGGATGAGTTGGTGCGTAGTATTCCCCAATATGAGAAGTTGATCATTGGAGGGGACTTTAATGGTCATATTGGAGCAGATGCTAGCGGTTATGGTGAGGTGCACGGTGGCTTTGGCCTTGGGGTTAGGAACGGAGGAGGCTCTGCGCTGTTGGAGTTTGCTAGGGCTTCCGAGCTTCTGATTGCTAACTCGACATTTCAGAAGAGGGAGGAGCATTTGGTCACCTTCCAAAGTTCGACGGCGAGGACTTAGATCGATTACCTCCTTCTCAGAAGGAGCTATAGAGGTTTGTGCAGGGACTGCAAGGTTATTCCGAGAGAATCCCTTTCAACCCTTCATAGACTCCTAGTGATGGATGTCGAATCTGGGTGAAGAAGAAGCAGAGGGGTGCTCAGGGCCAACCGCGAATTAGATGGGGTGCTCTGACTAAAGAGAAAGCCCAGGAGCTGGAGAGGAGGTTAGTCGATGGTGGAGCTTGGAGTAGTTCTGGGGTGGCAGACGCAATGTGGTCAGAGACGGCGAACCTGGTTAGGGAGGCAGCGCGGGATGTGCTTGGAGTAACCAAAGGCTATCTAGGCAGACATCAGGGCGACTGGTGGTGGAACGACGTAGTGCGAGGGAAAAGTAGAGGTGAAGAAAGCTGCTTTTGCGAAGTTGGCAAGGAGCACAAGCGAGGAGGAAAGGCGGGTGAACAGAGAGAGCTATAAGGTGGCAAGGAAGGAAGCGAAATTGGCGGTCACGGAGGCTAAAAATGCAGCTTTTGGCCGCATGTACAAAGAATTGGGGGAGAAAGGCGGGAACAAGAAGTTATTCAGGTTAGCCAAAGTAAGGGAAAGGAAGGCGCGGGACCTGGACCAGGTTAGGTGCATCAAGGATGAGGATGGGGGAGTCTCAAGTCAAACGGAGATGGCAGGCGTATTTCCGAGACCTTCTAAATGAGGAGGGGGACCAAAACATAGAACTAGGGGAGCTGGGGCATTTAGAGCATCATAGGGACTTAGGGTACCGCAGGCACATTAGGGTGGAAGAGGTCGTGGGGCTTTGCGTAGGATGAGTAAAGTTCGAGCGACCGGGCCAGACGAAATCCCGGTGGAGTTCTGGAAATGCATGGGAAAGCCAGGAGTAGAATGGCTCACCAGGTTGTTCAATGCGATCTCCAGGTCCAAAAGGATGCGGAGGAGTGGAGGTGGAGTACAGTGGTGCCCTTGTATAAGAACAAATGGGATATCGAGTGTTGCAACAACTATAGGGGTATCAAATTAATAAGCCTCACCATGAAGGTCTGGGAGTGGGTGATCGAGGCCAGGGTGAGGGAGTCGACATTTATTTCCGTGAACCAGTTCGGTTTCATGCCGGGTCGGTCCACTACAGAAGCTATCCACCTTGTCAGGAGATTGGTGGAACAGTTCAGGGATATGAAGAAGGACCTGCACATGGTGTTTATCGACTTGGAGAAGGCGTACGACAATGTCCCTAGGGAGGTACTATGGAGGTGCGCGGAGGACAAGAGCATGCCGGAAGCCTACATCAGAGCAATCAAGGACATGTACGATGGAGATAAGTCCAGGGTCAGGACAGTGGGTGGCGACTCAAACCATTTCCCGGTGGTTATGAGGCTTCATCAAGGATCTGCGCTTAGCCCCCTCTTGTTTGCCTTGGTAATTGATGCTTTGACGCGGCATATTCAAGGGGATGTACCTTGGTGTATGCTATTTGATGATGACATAATCCTGGTTGACGAGACGAGGGTCGGTGTTAACGAAAGGTTAGAGGTATGGAGACAGACTCTCGAGTCTAAGGGGTTCAAACTAAGCAGGTCAAAGACAGAATATCTGGAGTGCAAGTTTAGCACTGAGCCGAGCGAAGTGGGAGGGAGCGTGATGATTGGATCTCAGGCCATAGCCAAGAAGGATAGTTTTAGATACCTTGGATTGGTGATCCAGGGGGACGGGGAGATAGACGGGGATGTCACTCACCGTATAGCGGCGGGATGGTCGAAGTGGAGGCTTGCTTCAGGAGTCTTGTGTGATAAGAATGTGCCACAGAAACTCAAGGGGAAGTTTTATAGAGTTGTGGTTAGACCTGCCATGTTGTATGGGACGGAGTGTTGGCCGGTGAAGAAATCTCATGTTCAGAGGATGATGGTTGCGGAGATGAGGATGCTTAGGTGGATGTGCGGGCTCACCAGGTTAGATAAGATTAGGAACGAAGTTATTCGGGAGAAGGTGGGGGTGGCCCCAGTGGACGAGAAGATGCGAGAGGCGAGGCTTCGGTGGTTCGGGCATGTGCGGAGGAGAAGCCCCGATGCCCCGGTGAGGAGTTGTGAGCGGCTAGCGGTGGTTGGTGTGAGGCGAGGCAGAGGGAGGCCTAAGAGATACTGGGGAGAGGTAATTAGACAGGACATGGCCAGGATGCGGATCATGACCCTTGATAGGAAAGTCTGGAGGTCTAGTATCAGGGTTGTAGGACAGAGACTTTCTAGATTTTTCGTACTCCTTTCCCGGGGTGGGTGAGGTGTGGTAGGGACGCCCATAGATGATTAGTTTGTGTTCTCTTGTGGTAGTCATTTCTGGTAGTTACTGTTTCAATATCATTGCATGCATACCTGCTTATTTATGATATTTATGCCTCTTATGTTTAGATAATTTTTTGCGATATATGCTGGTATAACTAATGCGGTTTTTGTTTTTGTTTGCCTTTCTTTTCCCGGCGCCGAGGGTCGATTGGAAACAGCCTCTCTGCCCTCTCGGGTAGAGGTAAGACCTTTCTACATATTACCCTCCCCAGACCCCACCTTGTGGGAATATACTGGGTTGTTGTTGTTGTTGTTTATGTTTAACTAATAACAGTGTATGATATATCGTATTGTCAATGAATTTAACCGATCCCTATATCTTTTATACGGAATATGGATATAAAAATTTAAAATAATTATTATTTTCAAAAATAATAATCTTCAATAAAGTGTATGAACACGTAATAATAAGAACTAAAGGTTGAGCATGTAAATTTATGTCCGGAGTTCATCTCTTCAAAATAATGTATCCATACTCCTAAAATTCCAGATCTGCTTATGTTGAGTACTTGTTACTTTGAATAGGTTAGAGTTTAACAAAAAAGATTAAATTGAAACACACCAAAAATTACATTTAGTCCACTAATCTTAAACTAGCCATGATATTCCTAAGATTATAGGAAAATTTCATAAAATAAAACGAAATGTTTAAAGCTAAAAAAAAGTCAAACTTAAAAAAGATATATACTCCATTAATTTTCGTATAGACAAAAGAGAAAAAGCACCCTCGATCTGTAATGGAACAAAACAAGGACGCAATAAAAAAAACATTAAAGTTTACAAAATTTCGTTTTTATTCGTTACAATGCTTATATTAGCTAATGTTTCTGTATTGTATAGATAAATGTAGCATTTCCATAAATCCATTTTTTTTTGTTTCCCACTCGGTGTACGGTACTCACATTGGAGCCCGATTAAATTCGGATTCGCGCTGAAGTTCCACATTGGGGGTAAAGCGCTCCCTAACAAAGGCGACTCCATACCCAGGGGCTCGAACTCGAGATCTTTGATTAAAGATGAAGGAGTACTTAACATTGCACCACAACCCTTGTTGGTCCATAAGTCCATTACTCCACTTGGAAATAATATAGTAATTCTTGGTTGAGATTAAAAATGCAATTTAGCCCCTATAACTTAATTCTTATTCAGTCGTTGAGGAGGTCAAATCAAATAGAATTAACAAGAATATACATATGACATCATTATCAGATACTATAGGTATAACTGTCAAATTCTCACTATGGGAGCCACTTAAATATTTCCAACAATCTTTTTGGCTATATTCTATTGCAACCGTTTAATGGACATGATCGAATTGAATAAAACCAACTAAAAGAATTAATTATATATTTGAGATAGCAATGGGATCAAAGCCGAGAATTATTGAAATAAAAGTCGACATCAATTAATTTCTAATTAATTCTTCAACGTTCTAGAAAAAGAAAAACACGAGCCAAAAATAATAAATAGAGCTATCAAAATCATTTCTTGCCAGAGAAGCGTTCATTAATATGTTCACATGAATAAAGCTTATTTTCATGCAGAATTAAATTCCTGTATTATTTGAAAATAATGTACCACAGTACGTGATACCCTAGCTAGTAATTTTCTTAGTTCCTCTACTCTTATATTTCTGCATTCTCCTCCTTGAAAAATAAAAGTACAAGAGGGGGTGAATTGTATATTTTTAAACTTTATGAATTTATTAGTTAACTAGTTAAGCAATTAGTCGACTAGATCAGGTAATTCAGCAGATAATGACAGAATGAATTTGTAGATTTAAATAAATGCAGGAATTAAAGACACCGGAATTTTACACTGGTTCGGATTCAATGTGAATCCTAATCCTGTCCCCTTGGGTTGCAAGGGAGTTCTCTTCAGTAAATATTTCTTCGAGTACATTGGATATGACTTGATACTACAGATCCTCTAACACTCGATTTTTTTTTATACAAAGTCTTGCATGTGTTACACTCTCCTTTCTTTGTCTAGCTTGTTACACAGAAGATTTTAGAGAACTACAATATTTGTTTGCAGTAAAATAAAGAGAGGATTTTTGGTGTGATCAAAGTATATTTGACTAGAGTATAAGGCTAGGTATAAATACTTTGATGTCGATCGATGCTTGTCAATGTATGTAGTAAAGACCTCCTCCTTGAACGTTGGTTCTTTCCAAAATTAGTCTTGTACCAATCTCTTCAGGATCTTCGACTTTTCGGAATGGTGCCCTTGATTCGTGCCTTAACTTTAGGAGGATCTTCGACTCTCCAAAGTTAGTCGAGAGCTCGATTCTCTCTATCGCAACTGATTGATATTTTATGTTGATTGATTGGCTTGATAGGGTTCTTCCCAGATTCGCATATTCTTTCCTTAGTAAGCCAGATTTGTTGATCTTACTGTTGATCCTTGATTTATTTCTTCCCTTATATGTCAGGATTTACTCTAGTAGTCATGTAGAATCCTTTTGACTCCTTGTAATTGATTTCCCCCATATGTATATAATTTTCATCATTGAAACTATATCTAACAGCCTCCTCCCTTTTTTACTATAACAAAATAATATATAATTATAAATACTAGTCGACTTCCCTATAAGTTACTCCCCCTTAATGTATGCAGCTAACTGGTCGCGATGCTCCCCCTCAATATATGTAGTTGACTGGTTGACGCTAGAGTCGACTTCGATACTGATGATGCTTATGTACGTGTACCAATAAACCTACCAACTGGTCCATTCCAGCCTACTTCTATACCTATATAGATAAACTTACATACAAACATATCAACCGGTCCATCCCAGTCGACTTCAGAACATGCATAGATAAACTTACACATAACATATCAACTGGTCCATCCCAGTCGACTTACTTATGTACCTGTATAGATAAACTTTATACCTCTTCCTTTTTATCCCCCTTTTGGCATCAACAAAGAGGGAACATGAAAAACCATAAGCAGAATAGATAGCATTGATGTAGATAAGGTTTAAAAATTATCCAACGGCTGAAACAATAGCCCATAAAATAGCACACAACAAAATAAACTATCCAAAGGCTGACAACCCAACCCAAAGTTAGTAGATCAAAAGAAATTGTTTTAAAACATCCATATTAACAACGTAGAAAATATGTGAGAGTATTGCAAATAGACTCGTTCAACTATTCAAAGCATGCATTGGCTGATATGCTTACTCCATCCAATCTGTCATGAATCTCCTTGAAGGCCTTGACAACATTCTCTCTAAACTTGAGAACAACAACTCTAACTTTAGACACATTAGACCTTGTTTCCTTGGAAAGAGCATGAATATTACCAACAGTAAACTGAGTGGTTGTGAGAAGATCTTTGAGTTCAGAGAGTTGGAAGTTGATAGCACGAATATTTTCACCAAAAACAATGTTGTCAAAACTAGGAGGAGGAATAAAGGACAAAGGTTTGGGCTCTACAGGGGTATGCTTAGCTTCACTATCATGCTTCTTACCCCAAGTGCCTTTTACACTCACATATCTCATACTAGCAAAGGCGATAGAGTTGTAGGACTTGGAGACAGTGATGAAGGGATAGTTGGACAAAAATTTGGTGAGCTTCCACAATGTGAGTGATTGCCATTCCATAGGGAAGATTGGTAGTATCTTCAACACTTTCAATCATAAAATAGATTACCCACGAGGAAAGCTTGATTTTGAGTTTGGTGATGAGGCAGTAGACGAAGAATGTGTCTCTCTGGGAGAAAGTTGAAAATGAACCTGTGCGAGGAAACAAAGTAGTTGCCACTATGTGAGATAGAACCCTAGTTTCGAAGCTAACATCACTTGGACCTAACTGGTTTGGAAGGGGATCCAAGGGACTCTCAACTATACATTGCTTGGCTTGGTCAAAGGAAATTTCAAAGTTCAGGCCAAGTATTTTTAAACAGAGTAGGAAAACCAGAACAATGACATTGAAAAAGTGAATCAAATAGAGCACGGTCAAGAACAATGCGTTTACCTAACACTAAGGACTCTAACCTATCATGTTTGCTAGAACGAAGATTTGCATAAAATATTCTGACCAGGGGTTCATATACATTAGGCGGAGGAATAGAGAGGAACTTTTCCTAACCTTGATAAACGAAAAGATCTTTGATTTTGCAATTGAGGGCTTCTATGCCATCAAAATCAACAATCTTTCCATGGGCAATGAGTTTTTCTTTCAAGATAAGAAAGAGATCTTTATTTGAGAAATCCCAGAAATTGAGGTCAAATTCAAGAGAAGTAGAGAAATCAACCTTTGATTTCTTTGGGGTGGACTAAATAGGAGGGTCTTCCATGGGTTGCTTACCTAGCATTTTTTCTCCAAGGAGCGGGGAATGTTCAGAGAAGTCACCCTGAGAAGAGGCGAAACCCTCAAAGCAATCTCACCCTAGGTCTACCTGTTCAGGAGGCATGGATGGGGTTTTTGCTATAGAACAGGTGCTTTTTCTAGTGGAGGCAAATGAATTTCTGAGTTTTTAGCCATTGGAAGAGAAAAGCTTGAACGGAGTTTTTGGAGAGAAGATGAACATGAATGTGATTGAAAAGTTTTTTCTACTTTAAGAAGAGATTTTTGGCGGTTGAGTACGGGAAAGGAAAAGTTGTCATTTGAAGGGACGTGATGATTGGCTTTCCAACTTTGAACGACGAACTGGTGTAAAAGAAAAGAAAAGAAAGGGAAACAAGATAGAGGGCAATTAATGCATGAGTGAAGGACAATCATTACCCTGTAAAATTATGAAAGTACACATAGGTCCTAGAACTTATTAGGAAAGCAAGTAATGCCAAGTAAATCATGTAATTCACAAATCTCTCCTCTAAAAGGGGTTTAGTAAAAATGTCAGCTAGCTAATCAGAGGCTCCAACAAAAGATATATATATATATATATATCACCCTTACGAACATGTTCTTTAATGAAGTGATGCTTGATATCTATATGCTTTGCTCTAAAGTGATGCATAGAATATTTTGAAAGACAAATAGCACTAGAATTATCACAAAAATTTTATGTAGACTTAAAGAAGAGTTCATAATCACCCAATTGATGAGACATCTATAATAGTTGTGCGCAACATTATCTTATAGCAATGTATTCAGCTTCAGTAGTGGATAGTGCAACTAAAGTTTATTTTTTACTGTTCCAAGATATTAGAGCCTTTCCCAGTAATTGACATGTACCAATTGTGCTTTTCTTGTCGTCCTTATCACCTGCAAGATCAACATATGAAAAATCGTCTAATATAAAAGAGTTAGAGCGGGGATACCATAGACCATGGGACACACTTCCAAGAAGGTAACGAATAATTCTTTTTAATGCGATCAGGTGTGATTCTTTGGGAGCTGACTGAAACCTGGCATATTCACATACGCTAAAGATAATATCCGATTGACTTATTGTCAGATATAGTAATGATCCAATCATTCCACGATATTTAGTTTCATCAATAAGAATTTGCTGCTCATCCTTATCTAGGTTTGTGGAGGGACCCATTGGTGTGCCAATTGATTTTGCATTGCTCAACCCAAATTTTTGAATCAGTTCCTTTATGTTTTTGGTATGACATATAAAAGTTCCTCCTTCAGTTTGTTGAATTTGTAGTCTAAGAAAGAATGTTAGCTCACCCATCATACTTATTTCGAATTCGCTTTGCATAAGATTTGAAAATTTCTTGCACATAAGAGGGTTAACACTACCAAATATAATATTATCAACATAGATTTGAATGATGAGATTACCTTTTGATGATCTTTCAATCAACGATAGTGTCAATTTTACCTCTTGTGAAGCCATGATCAACAAGAAAGGAACTTTGTTTGTCATACCAAGCACGTGGGGCTTGCTTTAATCCATATAGCACCTTAGTGAGTTTTTATACATGATATGGAAATTCTCAATCTACAAACTCATGAGGTTGTTTTACATAAACTTCTTCCTCGATGAATCCATTTAAGAAAGCACTTTTAACATCCATTTGGAATAGTTTAAATCCTTTGAATGTTGTGTAGGACAGAAGAATTCTTATGGAATTCAAATGAGCTACTGGGAAAATGTTTCATCATAGTCGACTCCTTCCTGTTGTGAGTATCCCTGAGCAACTAGTCTGGCTTTATCTCTTATGTCTTTTTCATCCTCATTCAATTTAGTTCTGAAAATCCACTTTGCTCTAATAATAGGGACATTTTTAGGTTCAGGTGTCAGACTCCACACTAGATTCTTACGAAATTGATCTAATTCTTCTTGCATCGCTTGAACTCAGCTTGAATCTTTTAGTGCCTCCTCAATCTTATTTGGCTCAATCTGAGAGATCAATGTGATATTTGCTTTTTTTAAGAGCTCCCCTTATTTTCATCCCTTCATGTGGATCCCCAATAATGAACTTTTGAGAATATTCATGCTCGTTTCTCCATTCGTTTGGATGGACTATATTAGTAGTCGACTTGACTGGTTGTTCTTATACATTACTACTTTTTTCATCAGTTGACTCCATTGTTGTAGATAAGTTAGCCGTCTCTTGAAGATTGCTCATCTCTTGAAGTTCTTGAGTTTGATCTTCATTACCTGCAGTAACTCCTTTCTCGACCAAGGTATTAGCTTTATCGAATATAACATGTACTGATTCTTTCATGCATAGCTTGCGTTTGTTATATACTCTAAAAGATCTACTATTTAAAGAGTGTCCTAAGAAAATACCTTCGTCACTTTGTGGATAAAAATTTTCAAGATTATCCTTACCGTTATTGTGAACGAAATATTTTCTTCCGAAGGAATGAAAGTAGCTGATATTGAGACGTTTACCTTTCTACAATTTATATGAAGTCTTATTCAGAATGGGCCTTATGAGACATCGATTTAGGATGTGACATGTTGTGCTTACGCCTTCCGCCCAGAATTGATTTGGAAGAAAGTGTTCTAGCAACATGGTTCTTGCCATATCTTAGAGGGTTCTGTTCATTCATTCCATAACGCCAGTTTGTTGTGGTGATCATGGTGCAGAGAAATTATGTGAGTATCCTTGATCATTGAAGAATTATTCAAATGCTCTAATTTTAAATTCTCCACCATGATCGCTCTAAATTGTTGAAATAACACATCATTTCTCTCTTTCAACCTTCTTATAGAAAACTTCAAAATTTCTTAATGCTTCATCCTTAAGAGATAAGAAAAATACCCAAGGGAAACGTGAAAAATCATCTATAATAACAAAAACATATCCTCATATACTAGCAGTTCGAGTAGGTCCAAATAAGTCCATGTGAAGTAGTTTCAAAGGTTTTGAGGTGGATACAATATCTTTATTTTTGAAGGAGTTTCTGGTTTGCTTGCCCATTTGACATGCATCACAAATATGAGTTCTAGAGAAGTTCAGTTTAGGAAGACCAACAACTAACTCATATTTAGACAATTTTTCTATCAAATGCATGCTGACATGTCCTAGTTTTCTATGCCACAACCATGGATCATCAGACATAGAGGATAAGCAGACGTGACCACTCAATTTTTCAAAACTATCAAGAATATAAATGTTTCTATACCTTTTTCCGAGGAGAACTATTTTACCTGATTCGTCTTCAATAGCACATCATATTTTCTTAAAATTTACCTCATATCCTGAGTCGCAAAGTTGACTTATGCTCAAGAGATTGTAGTTGAGACCATCAACCAGATAAACTTCAGTGATGTCACAGTTATTGTTAAAAGGAATTATTCTAGTGCCGACTATTTTGCCTTATGAGTCATTCCCAAATTTAACACTTCATCCATCAATTTGTGTAACTTCTTTGAACATGATTTTGTCACATGTCGTGTGACTGGAACACGCACTGTCTAGATATCATTTCCCTTTGCGGCTTATTCCATGGTGTTCATGCAAAATAAGGTGGTTACTTTCTTTTAGGTACCCAAGCTTTCCTAGGTCTTGGAGGTTTAGTATTGCTAGATTCAGATCTATGTTTTGGTTTCCAAACCCATCCTGACATGTTTTCTTTACAGAAGCGACAAAAGGAGTACTTATGGCCATTTTGGTTTGACCTAACAGAACTGTGACTGATGGATTTGCGCATGCCATTGTGTTGTATTTACAATTCCTCAAACTCTTCTTGAAGTACTTCTTTTTTAATTTCACATACTTCATGATTGAGTTTCCAGTCTTTGACTTCTTTAGTAAGTCTCTTACGTTCACTCATAATTTTTTGAGACTCTTTTAAAGTTAAATCAAGAATATCCTACAATTCATTGCACCTTTCATAGTTATAAGATCTTACCCCACTGGTTTTACCCTGTGCCATAAAATAGTTTTCATTTTCTTCATCTGAATTGTCCTTGTCTGTCAAGTATCCTGAGGATTTGTTCATTTTATTTTCCAAAATTGTCATGAAGTAGAGATTTGCTATTTCTTCATAATCTGAGGTGTCTTTATCACTCCAGCTTCCGAAGGATTTGTTCTTGTTAAAACCTATGGAGATCGTTCTCTTTAGTTCTGGGCATTCTGCTTGAATATCCCCAAATCTACCACATTTGTAGCATCTTTATTGTCCTTCTCATATTTATTATATTGTCTGGATCACCTTGGTGGAACTCTTATTTCTTTGTGCTCCGAAATCTTCTCATTAGTCAATCCATATTTCTTGACATCATAGCGATTTCTTCTTGTAAAGCTTCAGGATCATTTTCAATTTTGTTTTCAGTTGTTTCAGTTGCTGCCTTAAATGCGACTATTTTCTTTTTCTCTTCTTGATTGGTCTTATTCAAATGTGTCCTTTAAAAAGCTATGAGTTCTCCTCTTAGTTCCATAGGATATTTTGTTCATATCTTGAGATTCCAGTGTGACTACTTTGGTCTGCCAGGTAGTTGGCAAACTTCTTAGAATTTTTCTCACTTGATCATCTCTGGTATAAGGCTTTCCAAATGCCTTTAGACTGCTAATTATTTTGCTGAATCTGGAAAATATTTCTTCAATATATTCTCCTTTTTTCATTGAGAAGAGTTCGTAGTCATGAACTAGCATGTTGATGTGTGTATCCTTGACCTTGCTAGTTCCCTCATATGTAACATCAAGCTTGTCCCACATTTCTTTGGTTGTGTCATGGCTTGAGATTTTCTCGTACTCTTCACCGCTTATGGCATTATGAAGCAAATTTTTTGCTTTGTTGTTGAGTTGTACCACTTCCAATTGCTCTTTTGTATGTAAATCAATATCTTCAGGGTCAGCGAGTGGTGGAGTGGCATCAAGTAGGGGATAATTTTCCTTTTTGACAACTCTCTAAATATTGACATCATAAACCTTGGAAAAGATCTCTATTCTCACTTTCCAGCGGGAAAAATATTATCCATTGAAGTATGATGGTCTAACTTGCGAAGTACCTTCCTGGAAGAAAGCTCCTATAATAACTTGATTTACCATGATCTTTTCTTACAAGCTGTTAGGAAAAAAGAAATATGTGAGCCTTGCTTTGATACCAATTGAAAGTACAAGAGGGGGTGAATTGTACTCCCTCTACTTTAATTTATATGAACCCATTTGACTTGGCAAGGAGATTAAGAAAAGAGAGAAGACTTTTGAACTTGTGGTGTAAAATGAAACACATATATTTTGTAGGCTATAAATCATTACATAAGTGTGAATTGTTTCCAAATAGGGAAAGAGGTCATTCTTTTTTGCACAGACTAAAAAGGAGATAGGTTCACATAAATTAAAATGGAGAGAGTATATTTTTAAACTTTATCAATTTATTATTGACTAGTTAAACAACTAGATCAGGTAATTCAGTAGATAATGATAGAATGAAATTGCAAAAACATAAATGCAGGAATTAAATACACCGAAATTTTATGCTGGTTTGGAACCAATGTGAATCCTAACCCATTCCCCTTGGATTGCAAGGGAGTTCTCTTCAATAAATATTTCTTCGAGTATTGTGGATATGACTTGATACTACAGATCCTCTAACACTTATTTTTCTTTTTAATACAAAGCCTCACACGTGTTACACTCTCATTTCTTTCTCTAGCTTGTTACACAACAGATTTTAGAAAACTACAGTATTTGTTTGCAGTAGAATAAAGAGAGTGGTTTTGGTGTGATCAAAGTATATTTGACTAGGGTGTAAGGCTAGTTATAAATACTTTGATGTTGATCGATGCTTGTCAACCCAAGAGGTTTGATCCTTGGAAGGAAATTGATTCTTTCCAAGAATAAGGTAGTTACTCGTTGCTTCTCTTTCATTTCCTTTCTTCGGCAAATGTATCTAGTAAAGACATGCTCCTTGAATGTTTGTTCTTTCCAACATTAGTCGCGTACCAATCTTTTCAGGATCTTCGACTTTCCGGAATGCTTCCCTTGATTCGTGCCTTAACTTTAGAAGGATCTTCGATTTTCTAAAGTTAGTCGCGAGCTCGATTCTCTCTATCATATCTGATTGGTTGGCTTGATAGGATTCTTCCCTATTCGTGAATATTTTTCTTAGTAAGCCAGATTTGCTGATCTTATTGTTGAGCCTTGATTTATTCCTCCCCTTATATGTCACGATTTACTCCAGCAGTCTTGTAGTATCCTCTTAACTCATTGTAATTGATTTCCTGTATATGTATATTATTTTCATCATTAAAACAATATCTAACAAAAAACACTGGCCAACAATAAAAATTATCCGATGAGGAATTCAAAATTTAATAATATATGTAAAAATATAATATTTAATCTATATATATATATATATATATATATATATATATATATATATATATATATATATATATATATATATATATATGAGAGAGAGAGAGAGAGAGAGAGAGAGAGAGAGTGAGAGTGAGAGTGTCGACATAAGTTGACTTTGATGACTAGGTTGTTTCATTGGAGGCTTAAGTAAAGGTGGAACTACAAAGATCTAGATAACATTCGTTGGGAAATTATATCATGTATATAGATCAAATATTATATTTTTACATATATTATTAAATTTTGAATTCCTTATCGGATGATTTTTATTGTTGGCCAGTGTTTTTTGTTAGATATTGTTTTAATGATGTAAATAATATACATATACAGGAAATCAATTACAATGAGTTAAGAGGATACTACAAGACTGCTGGAGTAAATCGTGACATATAAGGGGAGGAATGAAAGGTGAGAAAAAGATAAAACTAAATAAATGGATTATTCTTCCAAATTGCAGTTTGAAACTCATGTAATTAACTTATTTTTCTTTTGGTTAACCCTAAAACTGGGATAGATCCATGAGAAATCTTATTAGATTTTATTAGATATGGTATAGATTAAAATGGGATACCAAAATAATTGACTGTTGAGTCGTATGAGGTATGAAATTCTCAAGTACGTTTCTAAAGGAAGGAATTGAACTACCTATTCCGGCATAGGAGGGAGATCTCAAATTGATATATATATCAAAATTCTATGATTTTTTAACTTCATGAAATTCTATAAAATCATTGGATGCTCCGGAAGAAAATATCTTGCAGTTTCAACAAAAAGAAAAAGCCAAACTAACAAAACTCTAGGCTGTGTAATTTTCCCATTATTTTCGAGGGAAAAAAGTTAATGGTCCAGATCATTTATGAAAAATTATATTAAGGGGCATTAGTATTTTTGTTTCACAAATATAGAATAAGACTGCATACAATAAACGTTTGTGATCCGACCATCTTCAGGCTTCGCACATAGGGAAAGCTCAGTACCCTAAATTACCCTCGATATTACTCCTATAAAGTTATTATTACTCGAATTGTGACAATGGTATTGATGCTATATTTTGAAATATGGTTTATTAACTACAAATTTGTTTATTAGATATCAATATCTTTCTTTCAATTTATCTAATAATCTAAAGGTGAAAGATCAAAACCATCTTATCATACTCGTCATTGCTGGTATTAGTGATAATTTGATGAAAAAACTAAACCAATTTGTTTAATAATTACCATAGGAAAATATTTGGTATCCAAGTTGAAAAAGTTAGCGGGAAAACGGGCACAACTAGGGAGTACAGGAAATTTAGTCGAGTGCCAAAGAAGGGTTGCCAGAGAAAGCTGGCTAGGACACATCCCACATGTGAAGACGGGACCTTCTATTTTTTGTTCCCAAATTACCCTCAACAGATATCCAAATAAAGGTTGTACTACTACTCTATCTTAAGTCATTTTTCGGGGGGTTATTCTCTTGTAAAACCCTGTTTTGGTCTTTTTCTTCCCCTTTTTAAATTTTCGTGGACATTTTTTTAATGATTTGGATGCTAATTTTCACGATAATTGTAGTAACCGCTCGATGAAATAATATATATACTGACAAATCAGACATTGTTGAGGTTAACATTTGGCAAGGAAAAGCATCCAACTTGACCGTCTTATATAAATCTTAAATTTAGCGAGACAAGAGAGTGCTTTTGAAGACCTAAAAAAGGTGAAGCAAACATAGAAAAAGTAAGAGAAAGAGGGGCAACGAAGTCATTGAATAAGGAAGAAAAGGTAGTTAGCCAGTTGTGTGAGGGCACATGTGAATGTGGTATGGGCCAACAATCTCAAAACGACTACAAAGATCTAGATTTTAGAAAATCAAAGACGTTAACTAAGCGCTCGTTTGGTAGCAGGGATAAAGAATAACAAATTCGGAAATATATTTAAGAAGATTATTCTATTTATTGTAGAAAAGTGATGTAAAATTAATTACAGGATTAGTTATCGTATTTTTTATTCCCATAAAAGGTAAGATAACTAATTCCGAAACAATTAAATCCTCCCTCATTCTCTCTTCTCTCCACCGGTGGCCCGAAATGCGCAAAGAGGAAAAGCACATGGCAAGTGGACATGCACATGCAGAAGCTAAGAGAAAGAGGCAAATATATGCAAAGAGAGAAGAGAAGAAGAAAGAAAAGAGTAGTTGTATTTGAGTTTGAGAGAGAGATGAGAGGCATGTGACAAAGTTTAGACAGTGAAGCGGCATGAAATGTACCATGTTCTGCACATTCCCTGCATCCTACTGCACCTTCTTTGCTCTATTTCCTTGATGTTTCCTTTGCCTCACTGCAAATGTGCTAGCTGTTGAAATGTTAAAGTAAGGAGAGTTCACTACCAGAAATACGTCAAAAACCGATTAAAGTTAGTTGATTTTGGACAATTACCAACCAAAACGCGATCATTTACGTGTGAACGGTATTTTGACGGTTTGGGAAAGAATACTGGCTAGAGTTGGTCGGAAATTACCCACAAACGTTTGACCAATTAAATTCAAAAAAATAATATTAAAAAAAATTGTCCAAAGTTGGTCGGTTTCGTAAAAAAATTTAAAAAATAAAATATTTTGAAAAATTAACCAACTTTGGTCAGTTTTTTTGGCTGATTTTCGACCGACCGAAGTTGGTCGGTTTTTACCGAATTTTGAGTAGTGGTCAGGGACGGAGCTACCCTTGTCCGAGGGGTGTCTGACACCCCTTCGTCATAAAATAACACTGTATAGATAGGTAATTTTTTTTTAAAAAAAATGAATATATACAAGGGGTTGACAACCCTTAATACAAGACAAACTCCTAGTGCAACGGTCAAGAGGTGTCAAAAGTTATTGAAGGTCGCAAGTTCCAATCCTAATTGTAGCATAATCTCTTTTGATTTTGACATCCCTTTGTATAAATTCTGGTTGGTAGTGATTTAAACCAACTAAATGAATGTGTTAATATTTAAACTTTTATCTTTGAATTACTACTATTTAATATGTATTCTCATCTCAATTAAATTAGACTTAATTATATGGTAAACTTGTATAGTTTGGCGTAGCCACCAAAAGTGGATACAAAGTTTCGTTTGAGAGAGTTAGAAGGTCGGAAAAACTGTTTAAACTTTATTTGTGTATGCATATAGTTAAACGATGTTAAAAAGCTTATAAATATACTAAATTCATAGTTATTAATATAAAGAACTAGTGGCTGTCATTGTAAGGATTAAATTTCAAATCCTTTTTCTTTGCACCATGTACTAATCTCCATTGGATTTAACATACATATCCTGACAATGAAAAGGGTTTTAGATACACAAAAATTAAGTCATCACATCAAATTTATTATAGTATTAGTGCATATAAAATAGTTAAAATGACGGCATAAAAGAATTATACCGGCTATACACAAAAAATTAATAATTATTTCAATTTTCAATTTCACTGATAACAGCATAGAAGATATACGAGATACATTGACATCACATATAAGACTATACATTCTCTTAATTTTGTCACATGTTAGCATGTGAATCTATCTATATACGGCATGTAAGCCACGTGTGACTAATGCTCGTGCTTTCATCTGCGCGATTAATAATTGTTAAACCTATAATCTTAAAATAATAATACTGCATTTTCATATAATTTATATTATCTTTCCAACTCAAATCCCCTTTTTATCCAACAGCAGTCTTTAGTTAACCAACCCGCCCTCTCCTTCCTTTTCCCTTTCTCTATTCCTTAGCCTATATTCCCTCTCCTCCTAATTAATTCAGTCATGTAGTTTATTTCAACTTACTTAAGATTATAATATAATTATTGTAAATTCTTCCGTACTTAGCCTTTATACTTCTGCAGTGGTGCATTTATTTTTCATATAGTTCGTAAAATAGTAGAAAAAGCTTACTTTGGTGCAGCAGTTAAAACAATATATTCCACTAGTTTATAGCCTAATAGTGATTTCTACCTCGGTTAAAAAATGTAGGGTCCATCAAAACTTACTTTGGTGCAGCAGTTAAAAGAATGAAACTGAAATTATATTCTTTGAAATTTGTATCTTTTAACTACTAGACAGTTAAATATCCTATAGAACAATGATATTAATGCATGTTGGCATTGTCAGAATTTGACAAAAAAAAAAAGTGTTAAAGTTCATGAATCGTTAGGAAAGAATCATATGGGGTAAGGACGATAGCAATAGATCAATATTCATGTCCCCGCTGCCGAATGAATTTCAGTTTTGTATCTTTTGACATAGCAGTGACCGCGTGTCTCTTGAAGGTAACAAATTGTTTGACTCGAAAGTTAATAAATACTTTACAAGCAAATACAATAAAAGAAAAATAGATCAACAGTAAATCATAATCGAAAATAATAAGACCTAAAAATATGAATAATATCTCTTATTGTTTTTAATAGATTGAATGTTCTAGAGAGTAAAAGATTGAGGGAGAAAGAGAGAGAACTTGTATTAGAAAGATCAAATCCCCTTTACAACATTAAGATCCTCGTTTATATAACAGGAGGATCTCCTCAAAATAATAATAATAAAATAATACAAAGATAGGTCACGTGTCCTCGAAGGGACGACGAGACTTAAGAATGCATTTTTGCTCCGATATTCTGAGGGTGTACCCTCACTACGACCATTGTTTAGTCATGGATCGTTGCTACCGCAATGGATAGAATTTGACCACATACACAAGCTATGTACGTACCTTAATTAGGTCAATGAGGGGTGTCACTTGAAATTTTTTTATCGAAAAATTATGCTGTGTATGTAATCGACCAAAACTTTTACATATATCTTAATTTCTTTGTATTTACTTTTTTTTATTTTGACACGTCTCGACGAAACTCGTGGTTCCTGCCACTTTATGTGATAAAGACAACTTGGTGAAACATAACTTATGCATCGGTAATGCATGCATAATCATCTATTATCAAATGAAATGAATTCATCAATACTTCACAATCTTTCATTTTCTCAGGCTAGCTAATTACCATATACTACTAATTTGTAGCAGATGTGTAACCAGATTGAATACATCAACATCAGCCGCAGCAGCTATATTTACGATTCACCATGTGTTTCTGTAGTCTGCTTTATTCCTTCTGTTTTTTGGTCGGCATATATATATTTTTGGTATGATGAAAATATTAAAGAGTACTTTTGCAGTATTTTGGTTACCTTTAGTTATAAAAAATGTTTTGTCTAGGTAAAAATACTCTGCATGAAAATGGAGTAGATCGATAACTCCTCATGCTACTTAATTATGATGTCAATTTCCGTTATAACTATTGTTTGATTCAAAAGATTTTGAAACTTTTTTTAACAAATCAATCAAAAATATAAAGGAGTAAATCTTAGCTAAGGATAATGAACTCTAAAACCAAGAATATAAACAAATTGTTTGCAAAAGAGAAATATTTATTAATCTTAAAAGAAAATTAGTGGACTTACAATGAGAATGCCAACCTTTAATATATGAGGGATTTTGCAATTCTCTTTCTCAACTGAATAGGTAAAAAACTGATGAAGTAGATCCCTAGGTGTTTTTTCTAGGGTTAACCCCCTTCTAAGCCCTAGAGAACACACCCTAGAAAATTTTCGTGGGAATATTCTAAATACTCTCTATTGGGCCTACACTACTGCAACAACTATGTGTCCTCTATTCGTCCTTCCTTGTGGGGCCTCCCGCTTATGACGATCTCATCTTCCATTATATTTATCAAATGATCATGGTTGCCCGAATTTGGACCCATACAACTATCTCTACTCCTTTCTTTATATATACATATCACTTTTAATATTTTGACATTAAGATACGGTGTCATACACCTTGTATGATGAATTGATCATTATATATCACCAACCTTTATGTCTAACATAATTTTGATTGATAGAAAAATAAATCATAAAATAATTTTTAAAGGAAAATAACAGCATAATTTATGAATAGTCACTTAATATTTATCTTCTTGTATTAGAATTACTAAAATATTTTTATATCACTTGCCTAGGTATCATTAAAATCACTATTATTTTTTTAACTGACAAGTCACTTTATTTTTTTGTAGTAACAAAGAAAATATTTCATTTGTTCCCTCCTAGTAACTTTGTGTGTTATTTAGACAAAATAAGTGACATTTTTGTTACGGAAAATAATTAATTGCTTTCGTGATATTTTAATAAGTTAAATGAACTTTTCATTACAAAAATAACGTTCATCTAATTAAATGAAATTATTTAACCATCCATAAAATTAACTCAAAAATGATTAATTTTTCATGAAACTGGGTCTCGTGAGGTGGGGGCTTTTAGGACCATGGTTCTAGGGAAATGGTTAATAAGTGAGCTATTTTTGGTTCGACGCAACTGACCCACTTGTTTTGTCCCTGCATGCCACAATGGTTCCTGCGTTTCTTCTTCTTTTCCATTTTTTCCTTTTGTCGTTTTGTCCTTTTATTTTCTTCAATTTTTGTTCCTCATTTTTCCTTCCCTTTTTCATGTTGTTGCTTACGTTGCGCACCCTATGAAAATATCAAGTCCATACTAACTCTTTTCCCACCTTTTTCTTTCAAATTATCATTGCCAAAATGCCGATGTCCACGAGCCATAATAGATACGGCGAGAGGTAAATTCAAGATTTAAATTTATTATATTATTAAAATTATAGGTCTAAATTTAATATCTTTAAAATTGTAGTAAACTTTTTTATACATATATATTTATACTTTGTATAAAAAAGTATGAATTCAGATGAACTCGTAGCCAAAAGACTATTTTCGCCCTAGGATGTTGTAGTAGGTTACAACTTCTTCGAGCTATATATAAGCCTACACATTAGCGACAAACTATTGTGCATGGTTTGAGAGTGAGCTAAGCAAGAATCTAAACAACTAGTTTAATACTATAAATTACATCATTCAGTCTCACTTCAAATGTTGAGTTTCCAGAATTTTCAGAATAACATATAAGCAATATAAGTGACAATTTTGTTTTGCGGGAAACAAAAAGTAAAACGGTTAAAAGATGGAAAACTTATACATATGTTCCAAATAAGTCTCAACTTACCAACCTCTAGCAATTAGTCATATACTTACTAAAACTAGCCAAGCACATATAAAAATTTAAAAACTAAATAAATAAGGTTACTTCTCTCAAAGAATCACATACAAAAATTACCTTCCATATTTTTAAACGTGATTAGTAACATTAGATGCAAGACAAAAAAGAAATTTCATGGATGAGGTAGCAAATAAGGTGATGAAATACAAAAAAAAATATTCCAAAAATCCAAGCAAACAAGGAACTTTTTCAATGGGTATAGCTGAAATTCATTGAAAACATATAGATAATTCAATATACAAATTTTGAGGAAGATTGGAGGTGATTTGGTCTGTTTTTGTATCAAAATTCATAATTAAATCGATTTCAAAAATTCTTCTGCGACACATGTATCAAACACGTATCACGCATGTAAGTCATGCACATGCATACATTAATATACATGTGATATACAATTGATACAAATATGATAGATATGTGATACATGAATGATACATAGTATAATACACATACAAGTAGGAAACCTTTTGTTAAACAAATTAAATAAGAAGATAGAGGGTAAATCCTAGTTAAGGATAATTAATTTTGGATCTGAGATGGATAATATGAATAGAAAAATATAATTGAGAACAAATGCTAACAGTAGTTATGGCCGGATCTAATAGTATGAAAAAGACCATGCATTAAATAGCATTAAATGGTAATACAATATAAATAAAGGAGAAGATTCACCCAATCTTGAGTGAATAAGATCTTCTTTCATTTGATAAAGATGAATGATAGATAAATACAAGAATCTTAAGTCCCTTTTTGAATCAGATGGGGAATATGGTATAATAGATAATCTAATCTCTTTAGAGATGTGTATTTGTACTATTTCTAGAGACATAGAGGGAGTCTACTTTTTTAGATGTTCTCTGTTTTAGTTTCCAATGTCCTCATTGTGAGCATGTGATTTTTACCCTACATATGAGTTATTCCCACAAAATTCAAATAAAATAAATTTTTTTTCTTTGTTTTTATAATTGTTGCGAATTTAATGTTTTTTTTGTGTACATATATATATATATATATATATATATATATATATATATATATATATATATATATATATATATATATATATATATATATATATATATATATATTGCATTTGCATTTAGGATTTAATTCTACAATTAGGAGTAATTAATTTTATCTTACAAAATAAAAATCAAAAAAAATAGGCATCTTTTGCAATTTTGACTTTAATGTCCAAATTGTGTGATTGTATTTTAATTACCATTTAAATTTAGGTGACAATTATTATTCCGAGTTAATTAGTATTTCAAGATAATTTTAGTTTTTATAAATTAATCTTAGTATTTTGGGCTTTATTAATTAGGAAGTTGAATAATGGAGAAGAACAAAATAGAAAAATTTAGATTGGGCCATCTTGCAAATTAAGTTACAAGCCCAATCCTAAGCACCCTTACCCAACCCAAAACCCCTTACCCCAAAAAGAGAATTTCAGATTTTTTAGCCAAAAATAATCATAATCACATAACATAAAGTAGTGGGGGGCAAGGAAATCAAGGAAGAAAACAAGGAGAGAAAAACATGGATTAGTGGGCTTTCTTTAAATTAAAAAATATTTGTTTAATAAAAAAATCTGAAATTTTTCGAAATTCTTGCCTATAAATAGAAGATAATATTTATGAAAAAAGAGGTGGAAAAAAGAGAGGAAAAAATAGGAGGAGAAGAAGAAATAAGGAAAAAAAGAGCAGTATACACTCGATATACACTCTGGATACAGAAGTATATACGGGCAAAATTTAATTTTTGATAGTTTCTTTTGAGAATTGAAGAGAGTTCAAAGCTAGAAAGAGAAATTCCGGAATATATTTTCCTTCTCTATTTTTACTAGTTTTTCTCCATATTATTGGGATTTTCTGGATTGAGGCGTTGAAGCTACTGCTGGTTGTTACTGTTGTTGTTGTTGTACTTTCACCATCCTGTTTATTTTCCATCTTCCCATTCTTTTTAATACCAGGTACACAACTACTACTTAAACATGTAAATGACAGCTGATATTGAAGAATGAATTCTATGAGTTGATTTTAAGAAGAAGACTATTTCTGTTACTATTATATGTTCTTACTTTATCACACAAATAGATACTTTGTAATTTGATAGGAAATACTTGTATAACTGAAATATATGAAAACATGAGTTGATGCTAAAGATAATGTAATATATAAGATATAGATTAGAGTAGAAGTAACCGTAATCACTTAGCTTAGTTCTAAAAAAAATTGGTTAATTAGTTAAAAACTAACTCACTTAGCTCAAAAATATTCTTGTAACTTGCATATAACCACAATAATAATCTGAATTAGCATGTGGTAATTAGTTTAGCTTGATGTCTGTTTGTTCATCTTAAATAGTTTAATAGCAACTGAAAATGACGTAGCTTAAAACAAGTAGCTAATTACAAAGTTAAGAATCATGTGACTGATCGAAATCGTTACACAATTAGCCCACTATTTGAATACAATTAGCATTTGATAATTACAATCAAAAGAGTATGAGTCATAATTAGTAATACGTTAAGTAATAATCCTTTTTGCATAATTAAGTAATGATATGTTATTTTAATCGATAATGATCCTGTTTACATAGTTAGGTAATTCATTACTAATAAAATACGAAGAAAAGTAGTCTGTTATTAAGATTTGATTAGTGTTAGATAATGGTGATTTAAAATTGATACCGTTAATTCTGTACTTCTGTTTCTCTTGTGAAATAAATACAATATGGGTTGATTTTTCTTTTTGATTTCAAGTATCTGTGTATATCATGAATTCTCGATTCTGTTTCCTTCCCTTCCTTCGTTTGGTCTGGGCCTGAAGAATAGTGCATGCCTGGGTCCAATTGGACTTGTACTTGGGCTTCTGAAAAATGACTTCAGCGTATTCTGGGTTTCTGAAATCCAGATATGCAAGCTAGTTCACTGAATTAGAGCCCCGAACGTCCAGGCCTGGTAATATAAATGATAAGGCATGGACATACTTGTGAAATTATAACATAACTAAAAATGACTAAGGAAAAATCAATAATAGAAAACATAGTATTTATTAGGATTGGACTATTAAAATAAAAAATGAGACGAGCCTCGTATGAAAACAAAATAAGTGAGGCCCCCATAATAATAGTAATAATGTGATAGATCCGGGAAGACTGTTTAGTAAATTCCATGGTCTTTCCAAAAGAATAATAAGTCGTTAGACGATATAGGCACGATTTTAAAATATACCTTCCCTAATATGAGTGCACATCTAATGTGACTCAAATCTTAAATCTCGGCGAAGTCGAAACATGTTAAAAGTCACAGGCGTATTGATTGTGGTGTGACTCGAAATACGTTTTCGCGATGTCGCAAGCCATAAAATATTAAAAGCGAAATATTGCACACATTGTAAAAAACATATAGTGAAATCAGATAAAAACGAAAATTGCAGTTGAGCGACCGTGCTAAAACCACAGAATTCGGGAGTGCCTAACACCTTCTCCCGGGTTAACAGAATTCCTTATCCAGGTTTCTAGTTCGCAGACTGTAATACGGAGTCATAAATTTCCTCGGTTCGGGATTAAACCGGTGACTTGGGACACCATTATTTTCCCAAGTGGCGACTCCGAAAAATTAAATAAATTGATCCCGTTCCGACTGTCCTTTAAGTGGAAAAACTCCTTCCCTGATTATTATTATATCCCTTCTCGGGGTGTAGTATTAAACAATGGCACATTATACGTTATGTGAAAAAAGGAGGTGTGACAGCTCTGGCGACTCTGCTGGGGATAAGTAACCCAGAACTTCGGTTTAGGGTTTAAGAATTCGAGATCAGTTAAATTGTTGTTTTTGTTTATATCAGATTTTATTATATGTTTTGATCAATGTGTTATATGTTTACCGCTTTGATATTACGTGAACCATTTATATATAAACTGTACCGAAAACCCTTCTCTTCTTCACCTCCGGGGATGTGCTTACTAGTTGAGACTCCCCTTTCTGTTAAGTCATACCCAAAGTAAGAAAAAGAGGTTGGATAAGTTACAAAGCCGATTGACTCCGCGAGTCACCGGTACGTAGCCCCCTCCTTGATCCGAGTCGTCCGCTCGGGTACACGGTCTAGCACTTTATGAAACCATAAGATATTGAACAAAGGTCTAAGACGATTATTTGCATCATAACTGACTTAGGGGACTCAACACAGGGGTTGGGTCCGTGTAGGACAGGTGACCCGGTAATTAAAGATCGAGCATACTATGTTTGCATTTTTAATTATTTTTGATCGTTATGCGGACCGGCAAAATTACCGAGAGTAGAAAAGAATATTCAAAAATGAAAAAAAAAGAGATAGAACTAGTGATAAAAGAGTTCTTGGAAAATTTGGAAATTTGGAAAATGAGAAAAAATGGCTTTGTTGAAATAATTGGTCAATTAATTTGACCGAACTATGCATGTTTGATTCTCGCCATTAGGTGGGATACGTAGGCAACCCTCATCGGGTCCAACCACCCTTTTCAAAAAAATCAAAAAAAAATGTGTGTTTAAGTTTGTCAATAAAATCAAAGTGATGTCGTTTTTGAAAATGGCCTGTTCCGAAAGGACGACGGAAGGCTGTTTTTGCGAAAATGGCCACTTTGAAATCTTTTTTTTTCTTTTTGAACAATGGCCTTGAAATATTCCATGTGGAAATGTTGAAAGGCCGTAGCCTCAAAATCTAGTTCGGGTTCATACCCTTTTGCAAAAATAACCAAAAAAAATGTTAAATTTTTTATTTTGTTATGAATAAGTCGGGTGATGCTATTCTTGTTTAAAATAACCGAATGACCCCCAAAAGGACACCGGAAGGCTATTTTTGCAAGAATAGCTACTTTGAGTCATTTTAAATAATTTGTGGGCATAGCCTTAAAATATCCCTTGTGGAAATGTTGAAAGGCCGTATCCACAAAATCAAGTTTGAGTTGTAAACACGTGATTTTTGACCCTCCCCGAGATTTTTATATTTTTAGCGTAAAATATTTAGTTTAGGCATAATATAGCTATTTTAGCTAATTTTGACTCTTTTACTTTATTTCTACCTTAAGATAAAAAATAACAAAAAATATAGTTTTATTAATGTTTCGTAATCATTTTTAAATTTGAAAAATACAAAAATAGTACTTTATATTTTACCTTTTTATTAAAAACGAAAATTACAAAAATAATTTTTATTAATATTTTGTAGTCATTTTAAACTTAAAAAATATAAAAAAATAGTTCTTTATATCTTTATTTTTATATAAAAAACAAGAATTATAAAACAAAAAATAATATAATTAGTATTTTGTGGTAACTTTAATCTTGAAAAATATAAAAAATAACTTTGTTTTAATTATTAGTCTTATAGTTATTTTGCTTACGTAGTGATTAATTAATAACACCGTGTTCTCATTCTCGGTTCCGGGCGAAGAATAATATTCGGGTTCAAACTACCCGGTTTTATAATTTTCGGACATAGCCCATAATAATCCGAGCCCACCACACGTGGGGGACACACATGGGGGACACGGACAGAACACGAGGAAGACCCATCACTATTGGGTACCCAACCCCAAGTGAGACCCATCATTTTTGGTCTTACATATGTGACATAAAGAGAATCACGTGAGGATGGGACTTGGAAAAATGAAAAAAGAAAACAAGGAAGACAATTTTAAAAAAGGAGAGAAAGAGTCCTTGAGAGAGGGGGGCTACTGATCGTGGAAACTCAAGAGAGAAGGGTTGCACGTGAAGTTCAAAAACTTCATCTTCCTCACGACAAAAAACAGAAGCGGCTGGCAGCTTCATCAAAAAGATCCCCCGATACCTTCTTCATCAACAAAGAAAAAGCACCCCTAATTCGTTTCTTCTCCATCAACCCCAACAGACCCCTCTGCTAACGTTTTCTTCTTCTTCAAAGGAGCGAGCCAGGGAGATCTTCAGCTCCTCTCGACAGAATCAACGGAAAAGCCAAAAACAGCCGCAGCGGCTCGACGCGATAACTGCCAGCAACCGGCGCTCTTCATCACACACACACACGCACAACTTCAGCTCTCTCATTCGATGTTGTCCCTGTCCAAATGACCAGCGTCATTAACCGAACGACCATAGCTGCAGCACCTTCTGCTTCTGCTATCGCCACCAGTAGAGCCCGTCGTCAACCAGCAGTAGCCGCCTAGTCCAAGTCCAGGTCGTCCATTCTACAGCCTGTGGTCGTCGTCAAGGCATTCTGAAATTCTCAGGAAGTTCTTCGTGTGTGTGGCGTCGACTGTCACTCCGATGTTGCCATTGCTGTGATAGCGACGTTATTTTTGTTCGAGTGTGCATAATCCCAGTCGAGCTCAGTCCGTCAAGGTCGTAGAGGTTTCCGGGCAGGCTTGGACAGTTGCTTGTACGGGAGTGGAAATCAGAGAGTTACATCCTGAAGCAATAGGGGCACTATTTTGATGTAAACTGCCTTGCATATTCACCAGATTCTCAACTCTTGGCCACTGGAGCAGATGATAACAAAATTAAGGTAAAGGCATTTAGAGGTGCTTTTATGTGTGAAAATGATTGTTAGCTTACGCATTATCAATGGTAGTGTAATTAGATTATGCAAGTTATGTAAAAAGTTTCTAAAGTAGTAGTCACAGCATATGAGGCAAAATTTGAAGTTAGCATTTATTTTAGTTTGCTAGGGACGCCATAGTTATAAGTTCGTGTAGTATTTCAATCCATCAAACTGCTGAAGCAACCCTTTCTTTCAGGTTATATTTTCGAATTGTTTAAAACCAATACATGAAATAAGTAGAACATATAGTCGAGTTAGGATTGGCCTTTAATAAAAGTGAGATGAGCCTCGCCGCACTAAATACACAATTGCGGGGCCCTCAAATAAATTTTTACAAAAAAAAAACTTAGACTCGGGAAGACCGATTAGCGAATTTCACGGTCTTTCCCAAAGTTAATAAAGACGATAGACTCTTTAGGCACGGTTTGAAAATAAGTTACTTTTCTAATTACGGGTGCGCATTTATGTGACCCAAATCTATTCTCGGCGAAACCGAAAATGCATTAAAATCACAGGCGTACTGGTTGCGGTGTGACTCGAAATGTGTTTTCGTAACGTCGCAATTCTTCTAAAATTAAAAAGCGGAACATAAAAGCACATAATGAAAATATATAAAGAAATCACATAAAAGCAAAAATTGCAGTTGAGCGACCGTGCTAAAATCACGGAATCCGGGAGTGCCTAACACCTTCTCCCGGGTTAACAGAATTCCTTATCCAGGTTTCTAGTTTCGCAGACTGTATTACAAAGTCATAAATTTCCTCGGTTCGGGATTAAACCGGTGACTTGGGACACCATTATTTTTCCAAGTGGCGACTCTGAATTAATTAAATAAATCCCGTTTCGATTGTCCTTTAATTGGAAAAACTCCATCGCGCTCCCGCGGGAGCGGAAAAAGGAGGTGTGACAGCTCTGGCGACTCTGCTGGGGACAGACCTCTGAACTTCGGTTCAGGGTTTAAGAATTCGAGCTCAGTTAAATTGTTGTTTTGTCTATATCTGATTTTACTACATGTTTAATTAACGTGCTACATGTCTACCGCTTTGATACTAGCTGCACTGTACATACAAACTGTTATATGTTTACCGCTTTGATATTACGTGAATTGTATATAAAACTGTGCCGCAAACCCTTCACTTCTCACCCCCGGGGATGTGCTCACTGGTTGAGACTCCCTATTCTGTTAGTGTCATACCCGAAATAATGAAGAGGCTCGGAAAGTTTCTAAGCCGGTTGGCCTTTTGGTTCCCGGAAAGGAGCTCCTTCCTCAACTCGAGTTGTCCGCTTGGGTACACAGTCTAGATCATGCACCGAGGTTTTGAATTTAGAATAACATAACTGCATACCGGATCCCTAGTAGGAAACGCTTATTTGCATCACGTTGCATTTGACTTAGGGGACTCAACACGGGGGTTGGGTCCGTCTAGGACAGGCAACCTGAAATGAAAAGACCATCCTGCTATACCATGTTTATTTATCATGTATTATTATGATGATTGGTTAAATTCCTGAAAACAAAAAAAAAATAGAATTTTGGAATAGAAAAATATCAAAAATATTGACGAAATGTTGTCGAAAAATTTGAAAATTTGAAAAATAGAAAGAGCAATTTTGTTGAAATAATTGGTCATAAAATAATCTGACCGAACTACGCAGGTTTGATTCTCACCACTAGGTGAGATACGTAGGCAACCCTCATCGGGTTCAACCACCCCTTTCAAAAATTTTAAAAAAATGTGTGTGTTTAATTTTGTCAATAAAATCAAAGTGATGCCGTTTTTGCAAATAACCGAATGTTCCAAAAGGACGCCGGAAGGCTGTTTTTTTTGCAAAAATAGCCACTTTGAATCATTTTTAATAATTTGCGGGCACATCCTTGAAATATTCCATGTGGAAATGTTGCAAGGCCATAGCCGCAAAATCAAGTCCGGGTTCACACCCCTTTTGCAAAAACAACCAAAAAGTATCAAATTTTTGATTTTGTTATAAATAAGTCGGGTGATGTTATTCTTGCTCAAAATATGCCGAATGTCCCTCAAAGGACACCGGAAGGCCGTTTTGCAAGAATAGCCACTTTGAGTCATCGTAAATAATTTTGGACACAGCCTTGAAATATTCCCTCGCGGAAATGTTGAAAGGCTGTATCCGCAAAAATTAAGTTTGAGTCATCACTCAACTTTTCAAAAAATATCCATTTTATCAAATAAGCCATTACATGGCCGGAATTTTGCTGAAATAGCCATATTTTTGCATTTTTAACTTCCTCAGTCTTGTGTTGGCCTGTGTCGGTGCTGAACGATGCCCCATAGGCCCCAGGATAAAATTTTGAATTTGCATCTTCTTAAATAAAATTTTGCAAAAAGAGCCACTTTGTCTAAATAAGCCATTATATGGCCAATTTATGAAAAAATAGTTTTGTGTTGGTTTATGGCGATGCCGAACGATGCCCCATGAGCCACAGGATTAAAAAAAAAAAAAAAAAAAAAAAATTTCAAGTTTATCTTTCTTAAATAAATTTTGCAAAAATAGTCATTTTGTCAAATAAGCCATTATGTGGCCAATTTTGTAAAAATAGTCACAATTGACATAAAAAATTTCTCAATCTTTTGTTGGCCTATGGCGATGCCGAACGATGCCCCATGAGCCCCAGGATGAGAAAATTTTCAAGTTTACTTTCTTAAGTAAAAATTTTGCAAAAATAGCCATTTTGCCAAATAAGCCATTACATGGCCAATTTTGTAGAAATAGTCATAATTGACGTTAAAACTATTCTGATTCTTGTAGAAATCTCTGGCACAAGGCGTGAAAGTTTTTTTTTATGAGAGTTTGTAGTTGGAGTGAGCTTTTACAATTTTTTCTTCAAAGAAATCAAAAAAATCAAAATCAAATAAATATCTCTTTACTTCTTGCATTAATTTGCAAGAACTACGCTCGGTCTGATTCATGCGGGGTCATGATACGTAGGCAATCCACATAGGATTCGACCATATCCATAACCAAAAAAAAAAAAAAAAAAAAAAGGGGAAAAAAATGAAAAAACCACAAAAAGGAAAAAGAAAAGAAAATAGTAGAAAAACAAAGGAAATCAATAAGCGGAATACCTTAACGCTAACCCGGTGGTTTCGTTTTGTTAATACAGAAAGTTGAGGTGGTTGGTTGTGGTAAATTGGAAAGCAAGATTCAAGGAAAATGATAACCGACATCGGAGTTGTTACAAGTGCTCAAGAGACTCAGGGTCAGAAAGTTCAACAAGGGTCTGCTGTGGTTGAGGAAAATAGAACAGTGAAACAACAAATGACCAAAATGCGTCAAGCATGGTCCAATGGCCAGGGACAACTTTCTCATGAGTCACAATTTGCTATACAGCAAGAACAGTACCACTCTCACGACCTTCCCGCAAACATTGAGAAGCCTACCCGAAAGAAGGTACAGGAAGAAATAACCCAAAGATTGAAAAGCTTAGAATGGCGGTTGAAAAACACGCACGGGTTGGCAGGTCAAAAGAGTGTTGCTTTCAAAGATCTATGCTTGTTTCCCGATGTCCACTTGCCACCTGGTTTCAAGATTCCCAAATTTGAAAAGTACGATGGACATGGACATCCCATAGCCCATTTGAAAAGGTATTGCAATCAACTAAGGAGTCTCGGGAAGAAATGAAGAATTGTTAATAGCTTACTTTGGGGAAAGCCTTACAGGAGTAGCCTCTGAATGGTTTTGGGATCAAGATGCATCTCGCTGGCACGTCTGGAACGACATGGCACAAGCTTTTGTCAAACAATTCCAATACAACATTGACATTGCCCCAGACCGCATTTTCCTTTCAAATCTGAAGAAGAAATCAAGTGAAAGTTTCAGGGAATATGCCCTTAAATGGAGAGAGCAAGCGGCTCGTGTTGAGCCACCCATGGATGACCATGAGTTAATCACTATCTTCCTTCAGGCTCAAGAGCCGGATTATTTTCAGAACATGATGTCTGCGGTTGGTCAATCCTTCTTGGATGTAATCAAAATGGGAGAAATGGTAGAGAACGGTCTTACGACAGGCAGAATTATAAGTCAAGCGGCTCTCAAGGCTGCAGCTCAGGCTGTCCAATTTGAATCTAGTGACACGAATGAGAGGGATGAAGAAGTCATGATGATATCAGGGTCAAGAAAAGGTTCCAGAAGAACATCTCGACGGTATGCGATGTCTCGACAGATTTCCCATAACTCCCCTGAGCATTACTATCCACCTCTGAACCCACCATACTCAGTTGATCCACCCCAGTATGTTATTCAGGCATCAAATCATCCAAGAAAGCGAGCACGGGCATCACAAAATCTCTACCAGCCTCTGCGAAATTTCCAAATACCTTATAACCCACTTCCAAACCAAGGGCATAGAAGGGAACCGAAGTTGAAGGATAATTTCACACCAATAGGAGTTTCCTATGAAAGCTTATTTGAGAAGTTAAAGCAACAGGACATGATTGCACCCATCCCTCCAAATCATGTGGACCCACGTGCAAGGAGCTTTGACCCATCTAAAAGGTGTGAATACCATTCCCATGCCCGGGGGCACAACATGGAAAGTTGTCGGGATTTGAAAAGGGAAATAGAAAGGATGATCCAAGAAAGATTGATTGTGATTCATAACAGTGACACCCAGAATATCGTGCTGAATCCGTTACCTGCACCTGATGATACACACTTTCTGGCGGTGATGCCTGATGGCACGGAATGTGAGAATCCACTCGGGAATTTGCTGAGTGAAATGAGAGAAGGCCATAGTGGTTTTGATAATCAAATTCGTGGCTAAATGTCAGGCTTATCAATTGGAGAGTCATTTGTGGTGGCTTATTTTGTTGTCATTTCTATTTGTCCGAGTTATTTCATAATGGTAATCCGAATGTTGTTTTGTGGCTCAAACCTTTTATCCTTGTATTTTTCTTTTGATCATAGTGTCTCATCTAAAGGGGTCTTGGTTCGTTCTAAGGGTTGTAACCCCGGTTTTGTTTTTTGGTTGTTCGAGTCGTTGTTTTATCGGTTAATGCAATAACCTATTTTATATTATTTCTAGACATTTTCTGTTATTTAGTCCTCTCCTTCCTATAGTTCTTTTTCTGCTAGCTCTAGTGACATGACGTGCGCGCATAGTTCTGGCCCGATCTTAAAAGTTAATCACAAAACCATTGGGAGGTGATCGAGATATTTAAATGAAGTAAGAACGGTTTGAGATTGTTCGAAACCCGAGTCATGAGAAACTGGGGCAAGTAAAAGAAAACCGTTAAAGGCAAGCTACCAAAATTGACATGGGGTCGTTCATAATAATGAAAATGAGAGTGTTGCCCAACAGTGCTTTAAAGAAATGACGAATATTAATTGTGTTGTTTACACTTGGCATGTTTTGAAGATTGGAATGACGAAGGCATTTTGTTCTGCTATCCAAACACTTTATCCATCGTCAACCCTTTGAGCCTGAATTTAAAGTCTTTCATTCCCCTCCTTCGGAATTAGTTGCAAAGACTAGAAACACAAGTTTGAAAGGCAAAAGAAGAAAGGGATAAAGAAAAAGTAAAGAAAAAGAAAACAACAAAAAGAGATAAAGAAAAGAAAATGAAAAAAAAAAGAAATTTGGAAAAGAGGAATTGGGAACTACGTTTGACCTGATTCCTCAAAGAGGATACGTAGGCGCTTCACAGCTCGGTCATAGTGTAAATAAAGAAATAAAAATCCCCAAGCTAGAAACTGGGGCAACAAAAGTTGTGTTTATAAAGGAAGATGTAGACTCCGAAGGTTGTAATTTTGAACCCATTTTGTTTTGTTTCGAGCCTTTAATACCATTTCTTTCTAGCCTTATCCAAATCCACATTACGGTCCAAAGAAAGACCTTTTGACCAATCTTCGAAAGAGGCTGAGTTAGGCAAGTGAGAGAAGTTTCATCAGAACATAACACTCTGATTCCCATCGGAAAAGACTCGAATCTGCAGCAGAAGAAATATGAGAGAATCTTAGCAGTAGCACCACCAATCCCCAGCGGAAAAGTAACACAAATGAGAGAGTCTTAGCGGTGAAAACCTTCACAGGCACCATAAGGCGATGAAAGCTGAGAGAAAACCAAAATGAGAGAGGCTTGGTAGTGATAACCCCTCGGGCACTACAAGTCGAACGAAGGTTGGAAATGAGATAGGAAAGCCCCAGGAGAAGATTACAAAAGGCGGTTTAACGACGGAGGATAGGCTATATGTGCATGTCATGTCCATTAGAGTTGGTATCCACGTTTGATAGGGTTATTTTATAATTTTTCTTTTTAGAGAGTCATCCTCGTTTTTGTCTTTTATTCTGTTTCCTTTTATCTTTCTCCTTTCATAAAAAATTCCCCAATAGAGTCTGTTTGTAAGAAATGGCTTCAAAATTTTCCATCAGCTTTCCAATTATGCAAGATGGAATTTGATTGGTACACCCAAGTGATATAAGTGAGGAGGGATTAAGCGCAAAACCAGTGTCCAGAAGGATGTTCCCCAGCAATAGGAAATCGACAAAGGGGTGGATCGGTGTGAAAAAGGATATTTCAATGAAGGATAATGACCTCGAGGCCAAGGCCAATGAGACTCGAAGGTCGGGAAATGCCCATTCCTTAGATATGCCGCCAAAGAAGGGGAGATATCCCCAGCAGAAAGGTATTTTCAGTGACAAGGGTGAACAAAGAAAATGGTTCACCAGTAAAACATGCAAGGTCTTCACGAAGGGTCACTATTATAGGAATTCGGGTGGTGAGTGGAAAACCACGTGGAAAGGTTCGCGAATAAAGAGTCGTCAAGGAAGGCGGGGAAGCAAGAAAGGAGAAAACTATCCCCAGCATGAATATCATCAAATGATAACATCCCCGGCAGGGTCTGACAATGAAACGCAGAGCAGGGAAAGAAGAGGAGAACCATCCCCAGCAGGAGCACCACAACCAGCCACCACATTTTAAAACTAACTAATTTTTCTTTGATTTGAAACAGGAAGAAGAGGGGTTGTTGGCAGAAAAGCATGCCACGAAGAAGATTCTCAAACTGGGGCATAAAATTTTCTCCCGTTGCGAAAATTTTCTCGAAACCAAATACCCGGTTGGGGAAAGAAGCCAGATAACGTGAGGAAATGATCTTTGAACCCGATTATCCCCAGCAGCTTTGAAAGAAAGAAAACAACAAGCTGTGATAGAGGAAATTATACCCCCAGCAGACAGGACAAAACGAGGAAGCTTGCGTTCAGAAAGGCAAGAAGTCAGTATCATCCCCAGCAGTTCTCGGAAGAATGAAACATTGATTTCGAGATTTCTCCGGCAGCATCATATCCTGCAAGTTTTTCAAGGGAGTAGAGCGCGAGTCCCGAAGGAGTTTTGGAAAGAGGAAGAAGGAAAAGGTATCCCCCGACAGTGTAATCCCCAGCTGATGACATTTCAATCCCCAGCGATCCCGGGAGAGAATAAAGGTTTTGAAGGAAGTAGAAAAGGAGGAAATAAAGAAGATTTCCCCAGCAGCATTACCCCAACAGGTAAGTAATTAGCTCCAAAGATATCCCCAGCAGTCAAGAGAAAAAATAACATGACCCAGGAGGAAAGCAATTCCAAAACAAGGTAATTCAGAAGAAAGGATGGCCCAAGAAGCGATGCAGGAAGAAGAGAGTTGGTGAAGGAAGCAAAGGAAGGAGACGTGGATGGGATGGAGTTAGTGAGTGAATGTTGAAGTCAGGGAGCCCGCCTGGAGAATGGAGTGGCGATTTAGTCTTGAGTAGTTGAAGTCAGGGAGCCCGCCTGAAGAACGGAGTAGCGATTTAGTTTTGAAGTTATAGTTGAAGTCAGGGAGCCCGCCTGAAGAATGGAGTGGCGATTTAGTTGAAGTTGTAGTTGAAGTCAGGGAGCCCGCCTGGAGAATGGAGTGGCGATTTAGTCTTGAGTAGTTGGAGTCAGGGAGCCCGCCTGAAGAATGGAGTGGCGATTTAGTTTTTGAAGTTATAGTTGAAGTCAGGGAGCCCGCCTGGAAAATGGAGTGGCGATTTAGTCTTGAGTTATAGTTGAAGTCAGGGAGCCCGCCTGGAGAATGGAGTGGAAATTTAGTCTTGAGTAGTTGAAGTCAGGGAGCCCGCCTGAAGAATGGAGTGGCGATTTAGTTTTTGAAGTTATAGTTGAAGTCAGGGAGCCCGCCTGAAAAATGGAGTGGCGATTTAGTCTTGAGTTGTAGTTGAAGTCAGGGAGCCCGCCTGGAGAATGGAGTGGCGATTTAGTTTTGAAGTTATAGTTAAAGATAATTTGATAGGAAGTGAAAAACAACAATTAGAGGTTTTAGATGAAAGCAACAAGAAGAAGGAAGCAACAATTGGAAGGTTTCAAGTAAGGCATCAATTTAGACCTAGTCTGAGGAATTATCTCCTAGCGTCAAAATCTTAGTCCGATGAATCTTTCTCCTAAGATATCAAAATCTTAGTCCGATGAATCTTTCTCCTGAGATCACAATAATTTAGACCTAGTCCGAGGAATTATCTCCTAGATATCAAAATCTCAGTCTGATGAATCTTTCTCCTGAGATCACAACAATTTAGACCTAGTCGGAGGAATTATCTCCTAGCGTCAAAATCTTAGTCCGATGAATCTTTCTCCTAAGATATCAAAATCTCAGTCTGATGAATCTTTCTCCTGAGATCACAACAATTTAGACCTAGTCCGAGGAATTATCTCCTAGCGTCAAAATCTTAGTCCGATGAATCTTTCTCCTAAGATATCAAAATCTTAGTCTGATTAATCTTTCTCCTAAGATATCAAAATCTTAGTCTGATGAATCTTTCTCCTAAGATCACAACAGTTTAGACCTAGTCTGAAGAATTATCTCCTAGCGTCAAAACCTGAAGAATGGAATGGCAATTTATGATTAGAGTTTGTTGTTAAAGTCAGAAGCCCGCCAGAAAAGCAGAACGACGTCTCAGTTTCCAAGATTTGATAAGGATAGTGAACAATCGAAAAGTGGTAGAGTGTAACGGAAATCCCCAGCATGAATCAAAAGGAAGGCGGCAAGGATCAGAAAAGATAGATTCGGACTTCGAAGGAGAATAGCTCGAAGATCATAAGTAAGGGAATTCTCTTCAGAGTGCAATGCAAGATAGCAACAAAAGAAGCTTGCGACCAGAATGCGAGTCAACAGTCCGAGATGATCAACAGAAGTCAGTCACAGAAAAAAGGCAAGGAGTTAATCCAAGTGCATAAATCGATGAAAGATGTGGTGTGCTCAAGACATGGCCGAGGTCACAAGCACTGCATACCTGGTCTTGATCCGAAAAGCTGAAGAAGATTGAACTAGTACCTACAACTAGCAAGTATCAAGGTTCAAATTTAGAGTCTGCATGAAGCACCAACCAATACTCAAGATCAAGCTTCACAAGACTTATAGATATGAATTTGTAACTAGTAGCTGATAGGCTTAGTTAGTCTTTTTCATATTTTGATTTTTGATGTAATAGCAGGACCACGGACCGGAACTTCGATGGGACGGAACCTCGACGGAACGACACCTCGACCGACTCTCCACCTCGGTATACCCCTTCCTCACTCACTTTTGAACTACACGTGGCCTGATTCCTTTAAAGCCAAGGATATGTAGGCAGCTCAAATACAAGGGCTCGGTCACATCCTCTTCTTTTAGTTTAGTCCCTCCGAATAAGGGTCGAGTCAAAAAACACTTGCCTAGTCGTTCTTTGTCTGAAAACTCTTTGTGTTTTCAGTCAAAGAGGGGCAGCTGTAAACACGTGATTTTTGACCCTCCCCGAGATTTTTATATTTTTAGCGTAAAATATTTAGTTTAGGCATAATATAGCTATTTTAGCTAATTTTGACTCTTTTACTTTATTTCTACCTTAAGATAAAAAATAACAAAAAATATAGTTTTATTAATGTTTCGTAATCATTTTTAAATTTGAAAAATACAAAAATAGTACTTTATATTTTACCTTTTTATTAAAAACGAAAATTACAAAAATAATTTTTATTAATATTTTGTAGTCATTTTAAACTTAAAAAATATAAAAAAATAGTTCTTTATATCTTTATTTTTATATAAAAAACAAGAATTATAAAACAAAAAATAATATAATTAGTATTTTGTGGTAACTTTAATCTTGAAAAATATAAAAAATAACTTTGTTTTAATTATTAGTCTTATAGTTATTTTGCTTACGTAGTGATTAATTAATAACACCGTGTTCTCATTCTCGGTTCCGGGCGAAGAATAATATTCGGGTTCAAACTACCCGGTTTTATAATTTTCGGACATAGCCCATAATAATCCGAGCCCACCACACGTGGGGGACACACATGGGGGACACGGACAGAACACGAGGAAGACCCATCACTATTGGGTACCCAACCCCAAGTGAGACCCATCATTTTTGGTCTTACATATGTGACATAAAGAGAATCACGTGAGGATGGGACTTGGAAAAATGAAAAAAGAAAACAAGGAAGACAATTTTAAAAAAGGAGAGAAAGAGTCCTTGAGAGAGGGGGGCTACTGATCGTGGAAACTCAAGAGAGAAGGGTTGCACGTGAAGTTCAAAAACTTCATCTTCCTCACGACAAAAAACAGAAGCGGCTGGCAGCTTCATCAAAAAGATCCCCCGATACCTTCTTCATCAACAAAGAAAAAGCACCCCTAATTCGTTTCTTCTCCATCAACCCCAACAGACCCCTCTGCTAACGTTTTCTTCTTCTTCAAAGGAGCGAGCCAGGGAGATCTTCAGCTCCTCTCGACAGAATCAACGGAAAAGCCAAAAACAGCCGCAGCGGCTCGACGCGATAACTGCCAGCAACCGGCGCTCTTCATCACACACACACACGCACAACTTCAGCTCTCTCATTCGATGTTGTCCCTGTCCAAATGACCAGCGTCATTAACCGAACGACCATAGCTGCAGCACCTTCTGCTTCTGCTATCGCCACCAGTAGAGCCCGTCGTCAACCAGCAGTAGCCGCCTAGTCCAAGTCCAGGTCGTCCATTCTACAGCCTGTGGTCGTCGTCAAGGCATTCTGAAATTCTCAGGAAGTTCTTCGTGTGTGTGGCGTCGACTGTCACTCCGATGTTGCCATTGCTGTGATAGCGACGTTATTTTTGTTCGAGTGTGCATAATCCCAGTCGAGCTCAGTCCGTCAAGGTCGTAGAGGTTTCCGGGCAGGCTTGGACAGTTGCTTGTACGGGAGTGGAAATCAGAGAGTTACATCCTGAAGCAATAGGGGCACTATTTTGATGTAAACTGCCTTGCATATTCACCAGATTCTCAACTCTTGGCCACTGGAGCAGATGATAACAAAATTAAGGTAAAGGCATTTAGAGGTGCTTTTATGTGTGAAAATGATTGTTAGCTTACGCATTATCAATGGTAGTGTAATTAGATTATGCAAGTTATGTAAAAAGTTTCTAAAGTAGTAGTCACAGCATATGAGGCAAAATTTGAAGTTAGCATTTATTTTAGTTTGCTAGGGACGCCATAGTTATAAGTTCGTGTAGTATTTCAATCCATCAAACTGCTGAAGCAACCCTTTCTTTCAGGTTATATTTTCGAATTGTTTAAAACCAATACATGAAATAAGTAGAACATATAGTCGAGTTAGGATTGGCCTTTAATAAAAGTGAGATGAGCCTCGCCGCACTAAATACACAATTGCGGGGCCCTCAAATAAATTTTTACAAAAAAAAAACTTAGACTCGGGAAGACCGATTAGCGAATTTCACGGTCTTTCCCAAAGTTAATAAAGACGATAGACTCTTTAGGCACGGTTTGAAAATAAGTTACTTTTCTAATTACGGGTGCGCATTTATGTGACCCAAATCTATTCTCGGCGAAACCGAAAATGCATTAAAATCACAGGCGTACTGGTTGCGGTGTGACTCGAAATGTGTTTTCGTAACGTCGCAATTCTTCTAAAATTAAAAAGCGGAACATAAAAGCACATAATGAAAATATATAAAGAAATCACATAAAAGCAAAAATTGCAGTTGAGCGACCGTGCTAAAATCACGGAATCCGGGAGTGCCTAACACCTTCTCCCGGGTTAACAGAATTCCTTATCCAGGTTTCTAGTTTCGCAGATTGTATTACAGAGTCATAAATTTCCTCGGTTCGGGATTAAACCGGTGACTTGGGACACCATTATTTTTCCAAGTGGCGACTTTGAATTAATTAAATAAATCCCGTTTCGATTGTCCTTTAATTGGAAAAACTCCATCGCGCTCCCGCGGGAGCGGAAAAAGGAGGTGTGACATGAGTCATTACTCAACTTTTCAAAAATATTCACTTTATCAAATAATCTATTACATGGCCAGTTTTTGCTGAAATAACCACATTTGGCATTAAAACTTCCTCAGTCTTGTGTTGGCATGTGGCAATGCTGAATGATGCCCATGGGCCCAGGAGGAGAAATTTTGAATTTGTAATTTCTTAAATAAAATTTTACAAAAATAGCCACTTTGTCAAATAAGCTCTTACATGGTCAATTTGGTAAAAGTAGTCACAATTGACATTAAAAACTTCTCAGTCTTGTGTTGGCTTATGGCGATGCCGAACGATGCCCCATGAGCCACAAGATAAGAAAATTTTCGAGTTTATTTTCTTAAATAAAATTTTACAAAAATAGCCATTTTGCCAAATAAGCCATTACATGGCCAATTTTAGTAAAAAATAGCCATAATTGACATTCAAAATATTCTTATTCTTGTAGAAATCTCACGTACAAAATGTGAAAGTTTTTCATCAAGTTTGTAATTGGAGTTGGTTTCTATAATTTTCCTTCAAAGAAAAAAAATCATCAAATAAACATCTCTTTATTTCTTGCATTAATTTGCAAGAACTACGCTCGGTCTGATTCATGCGGGGTCACGATACGTAGGCAATCCACATAGGATTCGACCATATCCATAATAAAAAAAATGAAAAAACCACAAAAAAATCAAAAATAAAAGAAAATAGCAAAAAAACAAAGGAAATCAATAAGCGAAATACCTTAATGCTAACATGGTGGCTTCGTTTTGTTAATACAGAAAGTTGAGGTGGTTGGTTGTGGTAAATTGAAAAACAAGATTCAAGGAAAATGATAACTGACATCGAAGTTGTTACGAGCGTTCAAGAAACTCAGGGTCAGAGAGTTCAACAAGGGTCTTTTGTGGTTGAGGAAAATAGATCACTGAAACGATAAATGACCAAAATGCGCCAAGCATGGGCCAATGGCCAGGGGCAGCCTTCTCATGAGTCACAATTTACTATACAGCAAGAACAGTACCACTTTCCCGAGTACCACTCGTACTCGTTTGACCTTCCTACAAACATCGAGAAGCCTACTCGGAAGAAGGTACCGGAGGAAATAGCCCAAAGAATGGAAAGATTAGAACGATAACTGAAAAACACGCGAGTAATGGCAGGTCAAAAGAGTGTTGCCTTCAAAGATCTATGTATGTTCCCCGATGCCCACTTACCGCCTGGTTTCAAGGTTCCCAAATTTGAAAAGTACGATGGACGTGGAAACCCCATAGCCCACCTGAAAAGGTATTGCAACCAATTGAGAGGTGTGGGAAGAAATGAAGAATTGCTTATGGCTTATTTTGGGGAAAGCCTCTTGGGAGTAGCATCTGAATGGTTTTGGGATCAAGACGCATCTGGTTGGTACGTTTGGGATGACATGGCACGAGCCTTTGTCAAACAGTTTCAATACAATATCGACGTCACCCCAAACTACATTTCCATTTCTAAACTAAAAAAGAAACCAACTGAAGGTTTCAGGGAATATGCCATCAAATGGAGAGAGCAGGCAGCGAGAGCTAAGCCACCCATGGATGATCACGAGTTGGCCATTATTTTCTTTCAGGCTCAAGAGCCGGATTACTTTCAAAACATGATATCTGCAGTTGGTCAATCCTTTGAAGAAATAATCAAAATGGGAGAAATGGTGGAAGACGGTCTTAAGACAGGCAAAATTATAAGTCAATCAGCTCTCAAAGACGCAGCTCAGGATGTTCAAAGTGAATTTAGTGATGTGAATGGGAGGGATGAAGAAATCATGATGATATCAGGGTCAAGAAGAGGTCCTATGAGAACATCTCGAAGGTATATGCAACATCATCAGGTTTTCTATGACCCTTTTAAGCATTACTTCCCGCCTCAGAACCCTTCATACTATGTTGATCCAGTCCAATATGTTGCTCAACCCTCAAAACACCCAAGAAAGCGAGCCCAAATATCACAAAATTTCCACCAGCCTCCGCAAAATTTTCAAGTACCTTATAACCCACATCAAAGCCAGAGGTATTGAAAGGAAAAAAAGTTGAAAGATAATTTTACACCAATAGGAAAGTCCTATGCAAACTTGTTTGGGAAGTAAAGACGAAATGGCACGATTGCACCCATCCCTCCAAATCGGGTGGACCGACATGCGAGAAGCTTTGACTCATCCGAAAGGTGTGAATACCACTCCAATGCTCTGGGGCACGATGTTGAAAGTTGTCGGGATTTGAAAAGAGAGATAGAAAGAATGATTCAGGAAGGAATAATTGCGATTCAAGACAGTGGCATCCAGAACATTTCGCAGAATCCTTTACCTGCACATAACGAAGCACATTTTATGGGAATGATGCCCAGTGACATAGGGGAGGAGAATCTTCTTGGGAAATTGTCAAATAAATTGAAGATATTAAAACAGAAAATGATCTTGGCAACATTAATGCAGAATTCAGCGGCTAAGATGCCATGCTTGTCAATTGGGAAGGCGCTCCATCTCTCGGAGTCTTGGTGGTTTATTTTGTTGTCATCTCTGTTGCCCGGGTTATTTCAGGGTTGTAATTCGGACGTTGTATTGAGAGTCAAAACCCTTCTATCTTTCCACTTTGCTTTGTTTTTTGTTTTAGTGCTATCTAGGTTTGTAATTCTAGTCTAGTTTGTTCGTTTTGTTGTTCATCTTGTTATTTCTACCCATCAGTTTAATACAACTCTCTGTTTACCGTCATTTCTAGTCATCCCATTTCTAATCACTTTACAATTCTTCTCATAACTGATTTTAGCAACATGACATGCACATAATTCTCGGTCTCATTTTAAAAGTCAAATTAGCAATAAAACAATGTTGAAGATCTAAGGATACTTGGAAGAAATGATACATATTCGAATATTTTGAAGTCTGAACCAAGTGAAACTGAAAAATAAAGCGTAAAGAAATACCTTGAAAATGCATCATGCTTCATCGGTTTAAAGCCAAAGGCAAGAGTACCTCAAGACTAAAGGAACCATTCGTGGTATCGATATTGTTGCCCAATGGCACTGAGAATCGTCAAATACAGAAGGCAAATATGTGAATCAATCAAAGATGTTTAATTGTGTAGTTTGTACTGGGTAGGTTTTGAAGACTGGAATGACGAAGGCATTTTATTCGGCTATCCAAACACTTTATCCATTGTTATCCCTTTGAGCCTTATTATATTTTCTTTCATATCCCTCTTTCGGAATCAACAACAAAAAATTAAGGATTGAGCGGGGAAATCAAATGGAGAAACAAAAGGGGAGAAAAGAAAAAAAAAGAAGAAAAGAAAGAAAAAGAATGCAAAGAAAAGAAGAAATCGGGAGAAGTCAAATCACAACAATGAAGCGATCTTATGATCCGAACTACATTTTGACTTGATCCTGAAAGGGTACGTAGGCAGCCTCACTGAGGTTCAGTCACAATAAAGGAAAAATCCAAAAAAAAAAAATCCCCCAAGAAAGAAACTGGGGCATGAGTTATGGTTGTTGAAGAAATAAGATACCGAAAGTTGTAATCCTTTAACCCACGTTAAAATATTTTGAGCCTTTATATCATTTTTTCTAAATCTCATTCAAAAGCCTGTATTACGGTCCAAAGAAAGACCTTCCGATCAATCTTCAAGAAATGCCGAGTCAAACGAGCAAAGGCAAATCACATCAGGGGCAACACTCCAGTCCGAATAAAGGAGAATGACGAATTCGAGAAAGATGATGAGAATACCACGAGACTCCAAGATGAGGGAAATCAAAATGAGAGAGTTTTATCGGTGAAAACTCGCACGGGAACCGTAAGGCGACGTTGAGTTGAGAGAAAGAAAAATCAAAATGAGAGAGGCTTGACGGTGAAAACCCTATGGGCACTACAAGTCAACTAAGGAGTTGAATCAGATCAAAGAAATGTTGAAGACGGGTTTCACGGCAGAACTTTCAACAAGAGTTGAGCATCAAAATTGCTATACAGAGAAGGCCAAAAGTGCATGTCAAGGTCGCTAGAGTCGGTATTCAGAATCCGATAGGTCATTCTTCTGTAGGTTTCTTGTTAGGAATTGTATTTTTTTCCTTTCTATCTATTCTTCACACCTTGTTTTACCCTCCCTATTATTGAGTCTTTCGGGTCAAAACAAGTAAATAAATGATTTCAAAATTTGCCACCAAGCTTTCCAATTGCACAAGATGGGATTTGGCCAACACGACAATTATCGTAAGTCAGGAAAAGACAAGGCCGGTGCTTTAAGCCAAAAGAGCAACATGTGCAATAAAGTGGGTAACAATTAAAATGTTTGGGGATCATGCGAGACACAAAGGTCGAAAAAGTGTCAACTAGGGGAAAAATATAACAAATGGAAGTATGGAGTTCGAAAGAGAGAAGGTATAAAGAAAGAATTAGTCAAGAAACACCCAAGATTGTCAAATGAAGTCATTGAAAGAGTCATAGACTTACAGATCAGACTTTGTGGGATCCATCAAGAAAGGAACAATATACATGCCATACGGAAGACGGGTTTGAACAAATAAGAAGTGAAATGGATAGTCGGCAAATAAGGCAAGGCATTCAAGTGGAAAGCAGTCGCCATCAAAGTTCAAGGCCATAACCAACCACCGCATTTTAAACTAACAATTTTTTCTTTGCTTTGAAACAGGGGCAAAAGAATCATCAAACTGGGGCAAAATAAAATTTTCTGTCATTTTCTTGAAATCGGATAGTCATCCGAAGAGAATGAAGGTAAATACAATTGTTGGTCAGTTCAAGTTGGAAGGTAAAGGAAACAAGTGTCGGAGAATGATAAAATCTTAGTATGTTGAAACTTTCTCCTAAGACAAAAGTCTTAGTCCGATGAATTTTTCACATAAGATAAATAGATAAAATCTTAGTCTGTTGAATCTTTCTCCCAAGATAAAAGTCCTGGTCTGTTGGAGTTACATAATAGCCAGCCATATTTTTTATTTATTGGACTTGGATTGTATCTTGTAATGGTAAATAGAATGGCCCAATATTTAATAGGCCCATTTTACATTTTTGGCCCAGTTGGGTTATATTAGAACATTAGTTTTAGTTAGGTGGCTCGGACAGTTATTTTGGAAGAGAACACCGACTCTTATTTCCTCTCTTCTCTCTTCTGTCTCAATTTTCCAGTTTTGTTTTCTCAATAATTCATGAAAATTGTTTGTTTTCACATGGTATCAGAGCAGAGATTCCATCTCTACTCATCTGTAGCTTCCTAGCGATGTTACCCTCAAACATTTTCATGAATTTTTTGTTTTATTTCGTATTCTATTCATTTTTCTTCCGCAATTGATGATTTTCTGAAAATCTCTATTACATGAGATTCGACGAGCTGACATGCAAGTAAATCGATGTTGAGGATTGGTTTGTTGCTCAATTGATATGGTTTGGTTCTTCAAATTCGGTAATTCTTCTTAAGATTCATTTTGCGAAGAGAATTTATTGGTGCATGTGTTAGTTACTTCAATTTTATAAACTTTCTGATTGAATTTCAAAATGGTTAATGTTACTGATGATTCTTTTTCTACTAATTTCATACCTGATCCTTCGAGTCCTTTGTTTCTTATGTCGTCTGATGTTCAGGGGATTTCTTTAGTGAGTAATCCTTTTTCTGGGACCGTTTTTGGAGGATGGAGACTAAATATGATTGTATCCCTATCTGCTAGAAACAAAATAGGGTTTATTGATGGAACAGTTCTTAAACCTCCAGAAAATTCTCCCCAATTTAGGCAGTGGGATAGGTGTAACAATATGGTTATACTTGGCTTACAAATTCACTTACACCAGAAATAGCTGAAAGTGTTTAGTATTCTGATACTGCTTAAAGTATTTGGAATCAACTTAATAAGAGGTATGGTAGTGTGAATGGTACCAAGGTATTTGAGATAAAGCAGGAATTAGCATCTACTAGTTAGGGTTCTTTAGATATTGCATCCTATTTCAATAAATTGAAGAAATTGTGGGATGAGTTGAGCTTCATGCGTGCATCTTATGGTAGTACTTGCACATGTGCTACAAAATCTGAACTCCAAAAAGAAGATGATGAAAACAAGCTACATCAATTTCTTATGGGACTTAATGCGACTTATGTTGGAGTCAGGAGTAATATGCTCATGATGCAGCCTCCTCCATCTTTAGACACTGCTTATAATATCCTACTTCAAGATGAAAGACAAAGACAAGTTTCTTTACCTTCTCAATTCCGAAATGATTCAGCTTCCTTCAATGCTCATCTCATCAATAAGTTCCCAGCCACACCTACCTCTTCTAAACAGTTTAGTCAGAGAATCAATTTTGATTCAAATAAGTCGAATATAGCGTGTAGATATTGCAAGAAACCTGGACATTCAATTGACAAATGCTATAAGCTTCATGGTTTTCCACAAAACTTCAAATTTACAAAGGGAAGGAAGACTGCAGCAAATGTTGAAGTGCAATGGTATCCTAACTCTGCTAATTCTCATAACCATGTTGAGAATGCTCAGGGAACATCTGAATCAGAATCTTTGATTCCTGGATTGACCAGAGACCAGTATTCACAACTTATGTTGTTACTTCAGTAGACTCAGATTTCAGAAACACAGCCTCAATCCAGTCTTATGGCATTTGTAAATTTTGCTGGTAATTTTTCTTCACCAAGTTCCTTAAAGAATGTGTCCTATGGTGTTTGTATGTTAACTAAAGTAAATGAAAACATTTGGATTATAGATTATGGGGCCATTGATCACATGACTTCTAATAAAGACCTTCTATTTGACATCAAACCTTTAGTCATACCATACTTGGTTACCTTACCTAATGGTTATAAGGTGAAGGTAACTTGTACTGGTTCCATTCAATTCCTCTGTTTCATACTATATCATGTCCTTTATATTCCTAGTTTTCATTACAATCTTATTTTTGTTTCCAAACTTGTCTGCCAGCTGAATTCTATTGTCCTATTTACTAAATTTTCCTGTTTGATACATGCCCCTTCTCTGAAGAGGCCACTGAAAATTGGTAAATTGAATGAAGGTCTTTACATGCTTGTGCAATCTTCTCCTTCACTTCAATCTCATGCAACAGCCGGTCAGTCTAGCTTTACAACTACTCCTTTACTTGCTAAAGATATTCCTTGTAAATACCATTCTCCATTAGATACTGATTCTGTTTCATCTTCTTCTCGTTGTACATACCATTCTGAAAATGGAGATCTTATGGCATAATAGACAGTGGCACATACATTTTGTTAGGATGAAACAAATTTCTGATATACCTTGCAATTTTTCAACTAAACAACCTTTCATTTGTACTGTTTGTCCATTAGCTAGACAACCTAGATTGCCTTTTCCTGATAGTTCTATTAAAACCAACCATTCTTTTCAACTCATTCATGTGGATACTTGGGGGACTTATAACACTCCTACTCATAATGGGTGTAAATACTTCCTAACAATAGTTGATGACTTTACTAGAGCTACTTGGACTCACCTTTTGGGATACAATAGCAATGTTTTTTCACTTATCAAAGCTTTTATTGGTATGATCAAAACACAATTCAAATTTGTCATACAAACCATTAGGAGTGATAATGCATTTGAGCTTGGATCTAGTACTTGTGGCAGTAATTTCTTTGCTGAAAATGGAATAATTCATCAAACTTTTTGTTCTCACACACCACAACAAAATGGTGTAGTTGAGAGAAAGCATAGATATTTACTAGAAACATCAAGAGCCGTGCTTTTTCATTCTCAATTACCCATTAAATTCTGGGGTGATTGTGTGCTTACTGTCACTTATCTCATAAATAGATTCCCTTCCAAACTTCTTAACAATAAGACACCTTTTGAGCTTCTTTTTGGACAAACTCCTTCTTATAACCATATTAGAACATTTGGTTGTCTTTGCTTTGCCTCAGTCCTTAAATGCCATAGAGATAAATTCCAACCTAGAGCTGATCCCTGTGTTTTTCTGGGATATCCATTGGCTAAAAAAGGATACAAACTTTACAATCTGAAAACTAAGCTTACCTTAATATCCAGGGATGTAATATTTCATGAAAATAGTTTTCCCTTTGCTTCTTATAAGTACATTTAAAATATTCATTCTCCTCATCTCAATCCATCTCCAAACTGGATTTCCAATGATATTTTTGTTAATCCTTCTCCTTCTGTTGTTCTTTCTCCCAGCAGAAGTTTCTCTACTGATGATCTTTCACATAATGCATATTCCAACTCTGAACCTATTTCTTTTGTTTCACCTTCATCATCATCTTCTCCTACACAACATGTATATGTTTCATCCACACAACTTCCTCTAGAAGGTCCAGAAGGATACATGCTCCTCCTGCTCATCTCCAACAGTATGTTTATAATCTTCCTCCCTCTCTTTCTGGCCCCAGTTATTCTTCTACTTGTCTTCATAGCTTAGTTAACACCAATGAGATAGAACCTGCATCATATCAGCAGGTTGCCTCTTTCCCTGCATGGCAAGAGGCCATGAGGAAAGAATTTGAAGCATTGGAAGCCAATAATACTTGGTCCATAGTTCAGCTTCCTCCTGGAAAGAAACTAATTGGTTGTAAGTGGGTCTATAAGATCAAGTATAGGGCTGATGGAACTGTAGAAAGATACAAAGCTCGTTTGGTAGTCAGGGGTGACACACAAGTTGAAGGTGTAGATTTCACTGAAACCTTCTCTCCTGTTGTCAAATTTTCCACTGTTAAATGCCTCATTGTTGTAGCTGTTAAACAGAATTGGTCTCTCTTTCAACTTGATGTCAACAATGCCTTTTTGCATGGTGATTTAGATGAAGAAATTTATATGAGATTACCTCCTGGATTGACATCAACCTCTTTATCTGATTGTGTTTCTTCTTCTTCTCCTCTTGTTTTTTTTCTTAAGAAATCCTTATATGGTTTGAGACAGGCTTCTAGGCAATGGTATGCCAAGCTGTCTCAAGCCTTATGTTCAAGAGGATATTCTTCTTCTCCAAATGATTACTCTCTATTCTTTAAGAAATCTGATTCTTCTACTGTTCTATTAGCTATATATGTTGATGATATTATTCTCACTGGTAATGATTTGGAGGAAATTACTACTTTAAAAAGTTTTCTGGATCATGAATTCAAAATCAAGGACTTGGGGATTCTCAAATATTTTCTTGGAATTGAAGTTACTTATCATTCTACTGGCCTTCTACTTCATCAGAAGAAATTTATTAAGGACTTTCTCAAGGAATATCATTGTGAAGATGTTACTCGTGTTACTTGTCCTTTGGATCTTTCTGTCTAAAAGCATCTATGGGTGATCCTCTTCCATCTCCTGAAAACTATAGAAGCCTAGTGGGAAAACTCAATTTTCTCACTCATACCAGACCTGACCTGGCTTTTGCTGTACAACATCTTAATCAATATCTTCAGAAGCCTACTTCTTCTCACATGCATGTAGCTTTGCATTTACTAAGGTATCTTCGAGGCTCTTCTGAAGTTGGAGTTTTCATTAGCAACACTCCTGATTTTTTTCTGACTTCTTATTGTGATAGTGACTGCATCCCCAGACACTCGGAGATCTGTCACTGATTTTTGTATACTTTTAGTTGGTTCTCTTATTGGATGGAAAGCAAAGAAACAACCTGTAGTTTCTTTGTTTTCTGCTGAGGCTGAATACATGGCAATTAGTAAGGTTGTTGGTGAAATTACTTGGCTTGTTAGGCTTTTATCAGATTGTAATGTTCCTATTCAAGCTGCAGTTCCTATTTTTTGTGATAATCAAGCAGCCATCCACATTGCCTAGAATCATGTATTTCATGAAAGGACCAAACATATCGAGGTGGATTGCCATTTCATACGAACAAAGCTTCATGAGGGCCTTATCACATTGCATCATGTTCCTACTACTTCTCAGTGTGAGCACATGATTTTTGCACCAGGTAAATAATTCCAAAATTAAAATAAATACGTTTTTGAGTGCAATTACTTGCTTTGCTTGAAATTAGCTATATTTTGTGTGTTTGAATAAGTAAAAATTAGAAAAATCAAAAAAATTAGGCTAGTTAATTACTTTGTTAAACTAGTTAGATTTTAAGAAAATTAGCAAAAAATAGTGTTAATTAGGGAAAAATAGTAGAAAATTTCCAAAAAATACTAAATAATTAGAGCAAGTAGGAAATTAGGTTTTATAATTTTCCATAAAAGGAAAAGAAAAAAAAAGAAGAAAATACATAAAAATCATTAAAACCAGAAAATACAAAAATAGATATATATATATAGGTATAATGAATTGGGCTAATGAAAATCCAATTAAGAGGCCCAATCTGCTAAGCCCAGTAATTTGGCCCGCCTGGCCTTTTAATCGTTTTGATCATAGCCGTCCATTTTGATATATCTAACGGCCGAGAATATTAGGTGAGTTATTGGTTTAATTAATAGGTAAGAATTGATCTGAGCCGTTCGTTCGGATTGATCTTAGGGTCAAAGATTTGGTCTCCCAGGGACACTAAACGGTGGCGTTTTAGTAACGCTCATCCTCAGCCATTGATCATCACTGAACGGACGGTCAGGATTTCATGCGATACTTCGCCTATAAAAGGCTTGTGTCTGAAGAGCCGCCTCATTTTACATAAATCATAACCCTAGCCGCCCTGATATTGTCTCCTCTCCTTCATCATCTTCATCAGAGAACCCTAGCCGGCCAATGGCGGCCACCACTCCCACGGTGGTCGCCGGCCTCTTCCAACTTCCCCTCTCATCTTTCTCTTCTTCTCCTACTTCTTTACTCCAGAAAGAACCAAGAAAACCCCTGTTCTTCAAAGTCCCAATCACCGGAATCCTCGCCGGTGACCACCCAAACAATGAGGATCCGCTTCAAACCAATGCCGATCGGACCGCCTTGGTCTGATCTACATCCCCATACCACTCTTCACCTTCGAATATACCCCAGTCGTCTCGAATATCCCAAAAAGGGTCGTCGGAACCCTAACTCCGGCGACCCCCAAACTTAAAACACCCAAAGACCCATCCTTTACTCTCCCAAACACCTCTCTGCAACTCAAACCTCAAAAAGGTTTCGTCTTTAAGCCTAAAAGGAAAAACCAGAATGAAAAATGAAAGAAAAAACGAAAAAAAGAAACAAGGGAATAATGGAGAGATTGCTGCAAGTCGGAGAAAAGAGAAAAGAAAAGAGAGGCAAAGAAAGAGAGAAAAGATGCGGAGAATAAGGAGGTTTAGGAAGCTTGGGGGACAGACCCCGCAAGCTAAGTTTCTTTCCCTTGTCTGTTTGATTTTCTTTGTTCTTATTTGTGTGTTTAGCATGTTTTACCAATTAGTCGCATGAATTAGGTTTCTTAGTTTTGATAAGTTTCTGTTTCTGTTTACCCTTCTTCTTTATCTCATGCTTCACATGCTTAGTAGTTTAGTCAGCTGTTATATCTATCTCGTCTGTGTGCTTCTCTGTTTGGACTTTTGTTCTGATATTTTTGTCCTCTGTTAATGTTAGATCTTTCAATCTCGTTGGTCTTCAACATCTCCTTTGCATGCCTAGTTTTGACTTTAGTCTTCTTCGTTAGATTTTAAATAGTTGGAATGATTCTTTCCTCCTGATTAGTTATAAGGATCTTATCTGATTGTTTCTTCTTTTGTTTTTGCCTGCTTCTTTTGAGCCCGTTAATAATGGGATTTTATCTGTTATTTGTCCTATTTTTATGGTTCTTTGCTATAAGTTCAGAAATTTCATCTTTCCCTTGTCATTTTAATTGTTGAGTTTTGATTCACTGCAAAAGCATGATCTTTGATCTGTATCTGCTATTTAAAATTAAGTTCAAGTTACTGTGGTCACTCTTATTGCCTATGGCTTTAATGATCTATGATAGAATTAGGCTTCTTTTTCATCTTGTTCATCTTTATAGTTGTCTGCTTCCAATCATATTAAGTCATAAGAGTTACCTTGAATTCCCTTGCTTCCTCCATCTTGTAAATATTGTAGTCTTTGGATCTGTTTAGCTTTTACAGTCCAGCTTTCTCCTATTGTCATGAATGCATAGTTTTGATAGTAGCTTAACTTCATTCTCTTCTCATCTTTACATTAAGTTGCTTTTGAAGTATCCTGGTTGATCTTTCTCGTTTCTTTTTCACTGTTTCTCCATGTTCTTCTTTTCATCATCTTCATCTTATTTGTCATGCACTTGTGCTAGATTTAGGAATGTTATTCTTTGCTTCTTCATGTCTTTCCTATTCTTCATCTCCACTCTTAACATGCATACATCAAGCTAGGAGTAGTATTTAAAATGAATTCTGATTGCCATGCCCTGTTAAATCTAGATAAGCCTTATGTCATATCTTGCTGATTGTTATAGTCTTTACTGTACCTATATCATGAATCCTGGTGGTTTTTAAAGTTTTACAAACTATTCTGTGACTTGAACTGGTAGTAATCAAATCTGAAGTTGACATGAATTCATACTGTATTACATGTGGTCTGATGATGTGAATTAATTGACTGAAATTCAACCATATCAATTGTTTCCTCTGAGTTTAAGTTAAATTAATGCATGATGATCTGATCATATGTGTTCCTGTGTGCAACTAATGTTGAAAGATAGTTAAGTTCTGCTAGTTCCTGTTAAGCATGATTGTTTGATTAATTGATTGAACTTTAGGAGGATTGGTTATAGCTGTAGTGCTAGGTTTCATAATTGGCTAGTTTTTAAATAGATATAAACTGAAAATGAACATAATTAGGCTATAAGTGAAATAATCAGCTTAAGAATGGTCAACCTTGCAAAGGGTTGACCTATTCTATAAAGCCCTAACACACAGTCCACTTTAAAAGTGGCTGGTTGTGCAAAATGGCTATGTCTGCAAATGCAGACTAGCCCAGGCTCTCTTTAGAGCCCTGAACAACAAAGTGGCCAAACCTGTAAAGGTTTTGGGCCCAGCTGTTCAGTATTTGGCTTTGATAGCCCAAGCTAAGTCTCAACTTGAGACTGGCTAGTTCTTAAATAGTTAATCATAATAATAAAGCAGGCTATGCCTGCAATTAGCTTAAAATTGTAATAATTTGGTCTTAATTGACTGGAATTAGATTAAAAGTGGCTAAAATTGAAATAGTTTCTTAAAATAGAACTGGCCAGCCCTTAAATACTAATGCCAGGGCTGGCCATTAGTTAAATAGGTGCAAAACAAGCTGAAATCTGACCTACGTAGGCTAGTAAATCAGCAGTGCCCTTAGGGCACAATTGGGAGTTAAAAAGGTAAAACAGTAAATAGTTTAGAACCTAAGAGGGTAGGGGAGTCCTTTATACCCCTGATTTCTGCAATTTTGCAGAGATTTAAGGGTATAATGGTCTCCCTAAAACGGGAAATCTGTAAAAATCTCAAACCCTTAGGGATACACTAGTAAAAAACCCATAAAAGAGAATCTTTAGAACCTTCCAGCACATGCTGGAAGGGTTTTGATAACTGAAATTGGGGTTAAAGTGTAAGTTTGATAATTTTAGAGGGGGAGAAGTGGGATAAAATCCCATAACTTTCTCCCCAAGTTTCAGCCTTGGGTTAGCTATAAATACACCCCAAAAGGGGCTGAAAAGGGGTTCCAATTTAGAGTAATCTGAAAAACACACCTAAGCTGAAATTCATACAAAAGTTTCAGAGTTTAAAATAGCAATAGAATAGTAGGATTTCTGGGTTTTTCTATCGGATTTTTGCTGGGTTTCTTAGCTTGCTGTTGCTGGGTTATTCTACTATTGTTGCTGTGTTGCTGTGTTGCTGTGCCTTCTTCATCTCACTGTTGCATTGCTGATTGAGTCATTGCTGTCTGCTTCTACCCCTTAGAACTCATCGATTTTCTTTGCTTTGATTCAGGTACATTACTCTTACACTTGAAGTTGTAATCCTGAGTTGTTGAAATGAGAATGAAGCTATGAATCCGATTCTGTTTAGTTGTAGTAGCAGTTTAGTTTAGTAATTTAAATTTGTAATTTATTCATTGTAGTCTTCTGTAGTAGCTGAAGAACAAAACCAAACAGAAACAATGTAATAGTTAGTATATTAGAAGTAGTGTAGTAGTAGAATAGTTACAAGTAGTGTAACACTTAGTTAATTAGGTAAAATCTCTAAAATGAAGCTAAAAGACCATCACATAAGTTAATAAGCTCACCTAGTTAATCTGTTTTGTCAATCGTGAGTTCGAATAAGTCTAAAAGGGAAACAAACAGTTGAGTAATGAAGCTGGTTTTGACAATATTAAATAGATTTGGCCCTTATTAAACAACAGTAGTTAATCATATGGTTAATTAGTCTCTGGATATCAATGAGCACGAGAGAGAAAAGGAAGTAGTGATTTGTTTGAGACTAGATCGGTAATATTGATTAAGCCCGAAATTGTAGTATAACAATGTGTATATAAGTAGTCGTTTAGCTCTTAGATAATATGGTTATTGTCAATAAGCAATTGGGTCGTTTAAACACTGCATCACATAGGCGAAATGTCTCTTCGACTGAGTGATTTTAATATTGATATAAGCCATCAACAGAAAACAAAGAAACAGGGTTAGTTCATTCACTTATTCATTAATTAGTTATGATATTGGATTAATAATGATATGCTTGTACAACTATTTCACTTTTTGATTAATAAAATGGTAGTTAAATTTTATTTCTATGTGTCTGATTTACTTTAAGTTCATTACTTTATCCTTTATTATTGTCTCATTTGGGCTTAAATCTCTATATGAAGCCGATTGGGCCAGCGAGCAAAGTTCAGTAACTACCTGGGCCTTTAAGGCCTGGGCCGATGTAATGTTTGTGTAAAGCTTCAATTGGAACCAGGCCCCATTTAAATAACAGAAATCATATGGGCCTGGAAAGCTTAGTGAATACGATTAAGGAAAGAACAAATGTAGAAAACGTAGTTAAATACAAGTATTGAATCCTTTGATGAAAATTGGGACGAGCCTCGCCCGAATAACATCGGGGCCCCCATTTAGTAATAAGATAACATAGTATACCCGGAAAGGCTAATAGTGAATTCCATAGCCTATCCCAAAGTTAAAAGCCGATATAGACTATCTTAAGGCACGATTTTAATATACCTTCCTATGAATGAGTGTGCACTTGGTGCGACTCAAATCCAAATCTCGGTAAAGCTGAAATACACCAAAAGTCATAGGCGTACTTGGTTGCGGTATGACTCGAGGCGTGTTTTCGCGATACCGCAAATTCCTAAAACATGATATTTAACATAAAAGCACATTATGTTGTTAATTGAGTCAAACAAAAGTCAAGAACGACAGTGGAGCGACCGTGCTAAAACCACGGAATCCGGGAGTGCCTAACACCTTCTCCCGGGTTAACGGAGTTCCTTATCCGGATCTCTGCTTCGCAGACATTTTAAGAGTCAAAATTCCTCGGATTCGGGATTAACCGGTGACTTGGGACACCATTGTCATTCCCAAGTGGCGACTCCGATTAATCTCTAATAAAATCCCGAACCGATTGTCCTTAAATTGGAAAAACTCCTTCCCTTACGTTATTTTATCCGTCTTGGGTAATTGAGCATCGGGGTATACCCTACAAGTGTATTTATACGCTCTTAAGTATTTAGGGTAGCAAAAAGGGAGGTGTGACAGCTCTGGCGACTCTGCTGGGGATCCAACCCTGAACTCCGGTTTCAGGGTTTAAGAACTCGAGCTCCTTAGAACTGCCGTTCGCGTTTTTTATTTGACTTCATTATATGATTTGAACAACATGCTATGTGTCTTATCGCTTTGATATTATGTGAACTGTATATAAAACTGTGCCGAAAACCCTTCTCTCTCCTCCCTCGGGGATGTGCTTACTGGTTGAGACTCCCCTTTCTGTTAAAGTCACCTTGAACTAAGAAAACAGAGGCCGGATAAGTTACAAAGCCGATTGACTCCGCGGGTCACCGGTACGTAACCCCCTCCTCGATTCGAGTTGTCCGCTCGGGTACACGGTCTAGCAATCCATGAAACCATAAGATTTTGAACATAGGTCTAGGACGATTATTTGCATCATATTTGACTTAGGGGACTCAACACAGGGGTTGGGTCCGTCTAGGACAGGTGACCCGGTATTGAAAAGACCGAGCATGCTATGTGTTGCATTTTATTGTCCTTGATCGTTATGCGGACCGGCTGAAATCCCGAGATTAGAAAAATTGTTGAAAAAGAAAAAAAGAGAGAGGAAAATAATGATTTGTAGAAAATAGGTACATGGAAAATTTGAAAATTTGAAAAAATAGGTGGAACATTTTTTTAAAAATAACTGGTCAAATAATCTGACCGAACTACGCAGGTTTGATTCTCGCCATTAGGTGGGATACGTAGGCAACCCTTAAACGGGTCCAACCACACTTTTAGAAAAAAAAAGACCAAAAAGATTTTCTTTTCAAATAATCGAGGTGATTGCTATTTTTGGAAATTGCCGAATGTTCCGAAAGGACGACGGAAGGCTGTTTTTGCAAAAATGGCCACTTCGAAAGTCATTTTCGTTTTCTTTCCTTCGAAAATTGAAAACTTGCATTGAAAAAGATTTTTCCTTTCCTAAATAAAATCACCTTAATAAATGTGCAGGACGAGCACGATGATGAATGAACAATTTTCCCTAAATAAAATCCCCTTGGAGCTGAGATTATGGTGGCAGGACATGGGATCCGATGGTCAAGACTGGGTCAAAAAGTACTTGAAAGGCCTCACGGGTTTACTAGACATGGTTCCTCGAGGTGATGTGGTTAGAGCGTTGGTCACGTTTTGGGATTCGGCACACAACGTATTTCATTTCCCGGATTTTGAACTTACCCCAACTTTGGAGGAGATTGCCTTTTACATCGGGAAGACCGAGGTTCCGCTGAAAGGAAAATACCCGGTATCTCCGAGGACGGTGACAGTACATCGCTTCCTCGACTCTTTGAAAATTGCCCGGAATGTTCATAATGAAGATCTGCCTGACGGGTTTTGTTCTTTAAGCTTCATCTACAATAGGTTTGGACACGTTGGGGGTTTCAATGATCTTACCAACAAATTATGCTGTAAGTCCAACCGAGCGAAATGGGAAGAACACCGGAGGTTCGCATTTTTGGTGGCATTTCTCGGAGTTGTTGTATTCCCGAGGAAAGATGGACATATCAACATAAAAGTTGCCGGAGTAGCTACCACACTGATAGTACAAGTTAACTGTACTCTGGCCCCAATAATCGTGGCGGACATCTACCGTGCTCTAACTGCGTGCAAAGTCGGGGCTAGCTTCTTCGAAGGGTGTAACTTGATCTTGCAAATTTGGCTAATTGAGCATCTATGCCACCATCCTTCGTTCTCGAGCTATGGTTCGGCCGAACGGACATGTTTGGAAGAGTTCAATGTAAGGACAAAAGGAGTAAAGTTGCCTGAAGGAGTCCAAGGTTGGATTGTGTATCTTCGATCACTAACTGACGGTCAAATTGATTGGACGTATGACTGGTTACCTCTTGACGAGGTGATATACATGCCAACGGAGGGATCGCCGTTTTTGATCATGGGTTTGAAGAGTATACAACCCTATGCCCCATACAGAGCCCTGCGACAGTTGGGCCGGTGTCAGATTATTCCGAGAGATGGGGATCTCGGTGTGCAAGCTGTGGAGATTGGTCCGGACGGGCAATTCCCGGAAGCAAAACTCCGGCAAATCTGGAATGAGTGCCAAAATTTGAAGATTGATACTTGTGCGCCGAATAGAGCAAAGGGGGAGATATCACCCGGATACTCCACATGGTACCGACGAGGGGTTGAACACGAACGTCTTTCAAAGAGACCTCACTTGCAAGACCTGATAGAGCAATCCGAGGAAAATCTGAAATGGGCGGCCAAGGAAAAAGAATACAAGGCCAAAATCAGTCTGTTGGAGGATAAACTGAGAAATCTTCATTTCGAAAGTGGCTTGCAAGCAGCATCCGATGAAGTGGAAAAGAAACAGCTGAAGAGAGAAAATGATATGTTGAAGGCTCAAATAGCTCAAATGAAAATTGCATCCGAGACCCCAGTTCGTTCAGCCCGAGATGAAAAGTTAATTGAGATTCTCCGGAGGAAAGTAAATGACTATAGCTTTGATTTGGACATAGCCGAAAGAGAGTTAGTCAAGGCTCGGAAGCAAATGGGCAGAGACGCCGATGAAAGAGCTAAGTTGGTTCGGCAGCTACAAGACAAGCACGATGTTGAAATAGCTCAGCTTAGAAGGAAAATAATCTCAGCCACAGTAAAGAGTAACAAGATTATCAAAGATCTTGAAGAAGAAAGAGAGCACTGCTACACGACTATGGCTAGATTGGAATTGGAGCTGCAACAAGTGCAAAAGGACAACCAACACACCTTGGATGCTCGCACTCAACAAATAAGCCGACTATTGCAAGAAAAAGGGGTCATCAGAGAAAAGATTGTTCGCATCGCCCAATACATCACCCGGAAGACTCAGCTTTGTGAAGATATGTCTCGAAGGACTTTTGTATCTGCAGTGAAGTTTTTTGTACAACAAGTCATGGCCGACCTGGATAGGCTTCAAAGGGGTTTAGCATATAGGCCCGCGGCAAGGCCGAACGATGCCTCGCGGGCACTAGGTGCATTAATGTACTCTTAGGTCATGCATCATCTTTTATTTTTCTTTTTAAAACATCACTTTGTAATCAATGTTTTGAATTATCAATGAGAAAACAAGTGTTGTTGCCAATTCTTTTGCTTTATGTCATTTCCTTTAAATCCGCTAGGCAAATAAATAGGAGCATAATTATGAAAACGACAATGAAAAAGAGAGAAAGAAAAAGCAAGAAAAGAAAAGAAAGCAAGAAAAGAAAAGAAAAAAAAAGAAAAAAAAAAGAAGAGCAAGAAAAGAGAAAAAGCAATAGAGAAAAGAAAAGAAAAGAAGAAAAGAAAGAGAGAAAACAAAAGCGCGGAAAAAGAAAAGATGATTGAAGTGAGCAACGGCCGGGATGATGCATAACGACTCGAGGAAATGTATTTGCTTTTAAAGTCGTTGCATCTTATTTATGCGCTAACAACTAACGAGTGTTGATGTTTGTGAGTCCAGATTTTCTAGGCAACTGGCATTCTGGCTACCCACCCATACAACACCAGATACAAAAAGATGACAAAGGCCGTGTCCCAGGAGATCGAGGCAACTATTATGGACCCTGCTCACGAAGAAGAGATCGTGGATGTCGCAGGGATGAAGGAAGAAATGTACAAGTTAAGACAGCAGATGGCTGAAATGTACCAGGCTTGGTCAAGAGGTCAACCACTACCAGCCTACCCTGCTAACCCTGCATATGTCCCTCCAACCAATCCTAACCCCGAGCCACCAACAATGAACTCATCCTCCACCTACCCCGACTACCCTCACTACTATGCTTCCACGTCCCAGATACCACCACCTCTAACCAAGCAAGCACCACCTCAGATACCACAAGTTGCTCCTGTATATGTGGCACCTCCGCCCGCTGTTATCCACAAATCCTCTAGTGAACCGATGTTCCATATCCAGGATCCTCACTACTACCCTCCGGAGCCGACTTTCAGACAACACGAGTCTCATGCTCCGATGATGGAAGCAAGTGCCGGGCAGGAAGAGATGGCTCGGAAAGTGAAAAGTCTTGAAAATGCTTTCCGCAATATGCAAGGACTGGGAGGGCAAGTAAGTGTAGCCTACAAAGACCTGTGTTTGTTCCCTGAGGTGCAACTTCCCGTGGGATTCAAGTTGCCAAAGTTCGACATGTATAGCGGACACGGGGATCCGGTAGCTCATCTAAGAGGATACTGTAGCAAGATGAGAGGCGCGGGAGGTAGAGATGAATTGTTGATGGCGTACTTTAGCCAAAGTCTGAGTGGATCAGCCTTGGAATGGTATACCCGACAGGACCATACAAGGTGGTTCGTCTGGGATGACTTAGCACAAGCTTTCGCTAGTCACTTTCAGTACAATTTGGAGATCATACCCGACAGGTTATCCCTTACTAAGATGGAAAAGAAGCCGGGAGAGAGCTTTAGGGAATACGGTTTTAGATGGAGGGAACAGGCCGCTAGAGTGGATCCACCCATGAAAGAAGGGGAAATGGTGGATTGTTTTCTACAGGCTTTGGAGCCAACATACTACGGCCATCTAGTGTCGGCAATTGGAAAGAGTTTTAATGAAGTTGTGAAAATGGGGAGTTTCGTAGAGGAAGGTTTGAAGACAAACAAAATTATGAGTTTTTCGGCTATCAAGGCCACCAATCAAGCTATACAAGGTGGAAACGGGGAGTGATGGGAAAGAATAAGAAAGAAGAAGTAGCAACCTTAGAAAGTAGGTCATGGAGTCGCAACCCACATTATAACCCACCAAGACCCTACCGCCAACACCCACCAAGCCCAGCAACTCCATATAATCCACCACCACCATCTTATCCGCCAAACCCATACAACACACCAAGCCCATATAACCCACCACCACCACCATACCCACCAACTGTCCCACATTACCACCACCCGCAAGCACAAGCCTACCCACCACCACCACCCCACGTGTGGAGAGCTCAAGCTCCACACAATGTGTACCACACCCAAAACACATACCCAACCCCTAAACCTTACCGAAACCAGAATAGACCCAGGCCGGACGCTGATTGGAGAAACAAAGCAAGAAAAACATTCACCCCGCTCGGAGAATCATATATCAGTCTTTACCACAGGTTGAAAGAGTTGGGGATGTTAAGACCAGTCGCACCAAAAGTTCCAAACCCACCCCCGAAAAATCTTGATTCTTCTGTCAGATGTGAATACTGTTCGGGAACATTGGGCCACGATACTGAAAAGTGTTGGCAATTAAAGAATGCCATTCAAGATCTTATCGATGAGAGGAGAATTGAAGTACAGGCTCCCGAAGCCCCAAACATTACCCAGAATCCATTGCCAAATCACCACGAAACGCATATGATAGAATTGGTGCAGGGTGATGGCAATCAAAAACCATCTCAAGCCGTCATGATGATAAAGTCGAGTGACAAGTTAGAAAAGGAAGTTGTGAAGGAGAAAGCGATTGTTGAGAAACCAAAGCCAGTAGTGGTGGGAGGTTTAAAGGTGGTAGTTCCAGGTGCAAAGACGATCGTGACTGTGAAAGGAGCAAGTGCAGAGCCAGTAATCATAAAACCAGTAGTGCAAATGCTAGTGGTGAGTACGAAGACTGTACCTTGGAACTATAACAAGGTAGCAGTAGTTTACAAGGGAAAAGAGATTTCTGGTGAAATTAACGAAACGCATGGACTCACCCGATCCGGAAGGTGTTTTGCTCCAGAGGAACTGAGAAAGATGAAGACGGTAAAAGAAAGTCAATTGAAGAAGCCGGTGTCGGAGGAGGAAGCAGAAGAATTCCTTAAGAAAATGAAATCACAAGAGTACTCAGTGGTTGAGCAGTTAAGAAAGACCCCGGCCCAAATTTCTTTGCTATCTTTGTTGATACATTCAGAAGAACACCGGAAGGCTCTTATGAAGATTCTAAATGAGGCTCATGTTCCGGAAAAAATTTCAGTGTGTCACTTGGAGAAGATTACCAGCAAAATTTTCGAGTCTAATAGGATCACCTTCTCTGATAGGGAGCTGCCGGTGGAGGGAACTGAACACAATAAAGCATTGTACCTTACAGTAAAGAGTGAAGAGTCAGTCGTGACCAGGGTATTGATTGACAATGGATCGAGTGCCAATATTTGCCCGCTGTCAACTTTAGGGAAGCTGAACATTAGCCCGGACAGAATCCGGAGGAACAGTATCAATGTGAGAGGGTTTGACGGCGGAGGTAAAAACACGTTGGGAGATATTATTTTGGAAGTAACCATCGGACCCGTTGATTTTACTATGGAGTTCCAGGTACTCGACATTGCCGTGTCGTATAACCTGTTGTTAGGTCGACCCTGGATTCATGCAGCCAAGGCAGTACCATCTTCTCTACACCAGATGGTCAAGTTTGAATGGGAACAGCAAGAGATTGTTGTACACGGGGAGGAAAATGCTTGTAATGTGGTAGCACCTTTTGATGATACTAATGGGGATAGAGGTCCTTGGGTCTACCAAGTGACGGATGCTGTTGTGGTGAATAGAGTTGCCGAAGGAGAAAAGTTACCAACCCCGATGATGGCACCAACTGCTGTGATGGTGGCCAAAGAAATGCTGAGAAACGGATTTGCACCGGGGAGGGGGTTAGGCAAAACACTGCAAGGAGTCATTCAACCAGTTCAGCTTCTGGAGAACAAAGGGACATTCGGCTTAGGGTTTAAACCCACCTTTGCCGACATCCAAAGAGCCTCTAAAGCCAAAAAGAACTGGACCTTGCCCAAACCCATACCCAAATTATCCGACACCTTCATCGGGCCTGGTACAAAATATCAACCATCTGCTGCAACAAAGTGCATTGAGACCCAACTTGATGAAGAAATGCTTGGTTTTGAGAAAATGTTTTGGGAGGTGAATACGATTGAAGCAGGGGAAGGCACGAGCAAAATGGACGTGCAATTTGTGGGACCTGGAATCACATTGAACAATTGGGAAGCTACTCCTTTCCCTATCAGGAAGGAGTCTTGGTAGTTAGCTCAAAATTTTCATCATTGCTTTCCCGAAAGTTGTTATTTTTATAGTTTTCCCATTCCCCTCATGAAAAGAAAATCACCATGTATCCCGAACATTGTTCGTTTCTTTTATCAATGAAATGTAGTTTCCCTTTTTCTTCACTTTTGCCTTATTTTTCTTTATTTTTCTTTTTGTACAGTTTTGCATGTGTTGATTCCAATGCCATGTCATGCGTGAAGGATTCTAGACCCAGTTCTGACAATCACGTTACTATACAAGAAATCGAGGAAGATAGTGAAATAGAATATGAGGATGAGGAAGCCCTGGAGGAAATAAGTAAGGACATGAAACAATACGAGGAAAAACCCAAACCGAATCTGAGTGATACGGAATCTGTAAATTTGGGGAGCGAAGATGATGTCCGAGAAACAAAGATTAGTGTACATTTGGAGGCACCCCTCAGGGATGAATTGATAAGGTTGTTACATGAATTTAAGGACATTTTTGCTTGGTCCTATGATGACATGCCCGGGCTTAGCACAGATTTAGTGGTACACAAGTTGCCTATCTACTCTGAATGCCGGCCGGTAAAACAAAAGCTGAGGAAGTTCAAAACGGACATTAGCGTGAAGATAAAAGAAGAGGTGAATAAGCAGTTTGAAGCAAAGGTCATAAGAGTTACCAAATACCCCACCTGGTTGGCAAATGTTGTGCCGGTGCCGAAGAAAGATGGCAAAACCAGAGTGTGTGTAGACTATAGAGACCTCAACAAAGCCAGTCCGAAGGATGACTTCCCATTGCCAAACATTCACATATTGATCGACAATTGCGCCAAGCATGAAATCGGTTCGTTTGTGGATTGTTATGCAGGTTATCACCAGATCCTGATGGACGAAGAAGATGCTGAGAAAACTGCCTTCATTACACCTTGGGGAACGTACTGTTACAGAGTAATGTCGTTTGGATTGAAGAATGCCGGGGCAACTTACATGAGGGCAATGACCACAATGTTTCACGATATGATGCATCGAGAAATTGAAGTATATGTGAACGATGTCATCATAAAGTCCAGAAAACAACCTGATCATGTGAGAGATTTGAGGAAGTTTTTCCAAAGACTCGGAGGTACAATCTAAAGCTCAATCCGGCGAAGTGTGCTTTTGGAGTACCTTCAGGGAAACTACTGGGGTTTATTGTGAGTCGGCGAGGTATTGAACTGGATCCATCAAAGATCAAGGCTATTCAAAGTCTACCTCCGCCGAAGAACAAGAAGGAGGTCATGAGCTTATTAGGAAGGTTGAATTACATTAGTCGGTTCATTGCTCAATTGACATCAACATGCGAGCCAATCTTCAAGTTGTTGAAGAAAGATGCGGCAGTGAAATGGACCGACGAATGTCAGGAAGCCTTTGACAAGATCAAGGAATATTTGGCCAATCTTCCGGTGTTAGTACCTCCAGAACCAGGGCGACCTTTGATTTTGTATCTGACAGTGCCGGATAACTCTTTCGGTTGTGTACTGGGTCAACATGACGAGACAGGCAAGAAAGAACAAGCCATATATTACCTCAGCAAAAAGTTTACATCCTACGAGGTGAAGTATACCCAACTGGAAAGAACTTGTTGTGCATTGATTTGGGTAGCTCAGAAGCTAAAGCATTATTTGTCAGCATACACCACGTACTTGATATCACGATTGGATCCTCTCAAGTATATATTTCAGAAGCCTATGCCTACGGGAAGACTGGCCAAATGGCAGATTCTGCTCACGGAATTCGACATTGTCTATGTAACTCGTACGGCAATGAAGGCACAAGCTATTGCGGACCACTTAGCCGAGAATCCGGTGGATGATGAATATGAACCATTGAAAACATACTTTCCGGATGAGGAGGCGATGCTTGTCGAGGAGATGGAGCAAGAGGAGAGGCCATGATGGAAAATGTACTTTGACGGAGCCGTCAACAGCAGGGGCGTTGGTATCGGAGCGGTACTCATTTCAAGTACGGGTCAACACTATCCCGTCACAGCTCAGCTTCGATTTTTCTGTACCAACAATATGGCCGAATATGAGGCGTGCATCTTGGGATTAAGGATGGCAATTGACATGGGTATTCAAGAGATTTTGGTCATGGGTGACTCGGATCTCTTGGTACACCAAATTCAGGGGGAATGGGAGACACGAGATTTGAAATTGATACCATATCGGTATTGTTTGCACGAGTTGTCTCAAAGATTCCGGTCTATAGAATTCAAGCACATCCCGAGAATGCACAATGAGATTGCAGATGCTTTGGCCACATTGTCCTCTATGTTGCATCATCCGGACAAGACATATATAGATCCACTCCAGATCCAAGTCCGAGATCAGAATGCTTATTGCTTCGTTGTGGAAGAAGAGTCGGATGGAGAGCCGTGGTATCATGATATTAGAGAATACTTGAAAGCTGGCAAATACCCGGAGCAAGCCACTGGAGACCAGAAGAGAGCCATCAGGCGTCTAGCCAATGGATTTTTCCTCAGTGGAGGAGTGGTATACAAAAGAACACCAGATCTGGGTTTATTGCGGTGTGTAGATGCACAACAAGCAGATGAAATCATGATTGAAGTACATGTCGGAGTATGCGGACCCCACATGAGCGGATATGTTTTAGCAAAGAAGATTTTGAGAGCTGGGTACTACTGGCTCACTATGGAGCGTGATTGTATCAGGTATGTAAAGAAATGCCATCAATGCCAGGTACATGGGGATCTGATCCATTCTCCGCCTTACGAGTTGCACACAATGTCAGCACCTTGGCCCTTTGTTGCTTGGGGCATGGATGTCATCGGCCCAATAGATCCAGCCGCTTCTAATGGGCACGGGTTCATCCTGGTTGCAATTGATTATTTCACCAAGTGGGTGGAAGCTAAGACATTCAAGGCAGTGACGAAGAAAGCGGTGGTGGATTTTGTGCATGAAAATATTATATGCCGATTTGGAATCCCCAAGGTGATCATCACGGACAATGGAGCCAATTTAAACAGTCATCTCATGGCGGAAGTTTGTGAAAGGTTTAAGATCACACACCGCAATTCCACGCCTTACAGGCCAAAGGCGAATGGTGCAGTAGAGGCGGCAAATAAGAACATCAAGAAGATTCTCCGAAAAATGGTGGAGGGATCCAGGCAGTGGCATGAAAAGTTACCTTTTGCTCTCATGGGTTACCGCACGACGGTACGTACTTCTATCGGAACCACGCCGTATACACTGGTGTATGGAACAGAGGCTGTTATACCCGCAGAAATAGAAATACCGTCATTGCGAATTATAGCCGAATCTGAGATAGATGACGATGAATGGGTAAAGGCCCGGTTAGAACAGTTGAATTTGATTGATGAGAAGAGATTGGCCGCAGTCTGCCATGGGCAGTTGTATCAGCGAAGAATGGCCAGAGCATATAATAAGAAGGTACGACCTCGAAAGTTTGAAGTTGGACAATTGGTATTGAGGCGTATCTTACCACATTGGGCAGAGCCAAAAGGTAAGTTTGCACCGAATTGGCGAGGACCGTTCGTGGTATCACGGGTGTTGTCCAATGGAGCGTTATACTTAACTAATGTTGAAGGAAAGTGCGTAGAGACTGCTATCAATTCAGATGCGGTCAAAAGATACTATGTATGATTCCTTTTCAATTGTATGTTTTGTATTTTGTTGTGATTTTGGAATTGAAATGACGAAGGCATTTTGTTCTCTATCCAAACACTTTATCCATTGATAACCCCTTTGAGCCTTAATGAATGAATTCTTTCATATCCCTCTCTCGGAATCGCTCTAGCACAATAAGATCGAAATTGCCAGAATGAAAAAATGAAATGATGAAAAAATGAAAAAATGAAAAAAATGAAAAAATGAATGAAAAAGAGAAAAAGACAAAGAAATCGGGAAAAAGTCAAAAAGAAATCCATCTAACTTATGAAGTTGGATGAACTACGTCCGACTTGATCCCGAAAGGGTACGTAGGCAGCCTCTCTGAGGTTCAGTCACAATAAAGAAAAAATCCAAAAATTCCCCACATATTGAAACTGGGGCAGAAGTTATGTTTAATAATTCCGAGAGTTGTAAATATTTTTAACCCTCGTTGAAATTTTGAGCCTTTATATCTTTCTTTCTTAACCCGTCCAAAAGCCACGTTACAGCCCAAAGAAAGACCTTCTGATCGATTTTGAAATGATAACAAATACAACGAAGGAGGAGCGAAGCATCAGATAATACCCGTTAGCCGGCACTGTGAGGCGATTGTGAGGTTGAGAAAAATAAAATGAGAGAGTCTCATCAGTGAAAACCTTAATCGGCACCGTGAGATGATTGTGAGGTTGAGAGAATAAATGAGAGAGTCTTATTGGTGAAAACCTTTCGAGGCACCGTAAGGCGATCGTGAGGACTATCAGAAAAGAGAAAAGGCAACAAAAAAGAGTTCGGTTTGGGTCAAAGGCAATTCAGAGTCAGAATAATGATTGGAACGAACTGGGTCAGAGTTTAAATACATGGCATGGTCAGCGGAATCAGCCAGCAAATACCCAGATAAGTTCTGTCATCTCTCCAAAATACCCTTACCTCTCTTTCATTTTTTCTGCATTTCATTGTTTACCCTTTTGAGAGCTAACTACCGGCTCCTGGTAACGAAAGTTGAAACAACACTGGATCAGAAAGGATAGAAGATTGGGGAAAGGAATAAAGAAGCTTGGCAAACATGGCCAAAGAAAAAGAAAACAAAACAAAAATGGAGAAATGAGAAAAAATACAAAAAGAGTCTGCAAGGGACAAGAAGTCGAAAGCCATGCAACATGAGAAAGCAAAAACAAAGGAAGCAATAAGAAGTGGGGACGGCAGATGCCAGTTACCAGCAGTTTATATCTAATAAATTTTGTTTCATGCAGGAACAAATTGTCACTAATCACTTTAAAGTGAATGTGACCAATGTGGAAAATTTAAAATACCAAAAAGAGAAAGTCTGCCGAATAAGTGGAGAAATTCACAGGCAAGAGATAAGTTGGTAAAAAGAAAAATACCAAAAAGAGGAAGGTAACATCTTTTAAAAGCCGCTCCCCAGTTCTCAGGCCGAGGGAATATTTTCTGCATCGCATTGCACGTTTAAATTCTGTTAGGCGCCCACCTTCTAATACGGGAATACTTTTTTGCATTCGCATTGCACGTTTAAATTCCGTTAGGTGCCCACCTTCTAATACGGGAATATTTTTCGCATCGCATTGCACGTTTAAATTCCGTTAGGTGCCCACCTTCTAATACGGGAATACTTTTCTACATTTGCATTGCACGTTTAAATTCTGTTAGGTGCCCACCTTCTAATACGGGAATACTTTTCTCCATCGCATTGCACGTTTAATTTCTGTTAGGTGCCCACCTTCTAATACGGGAATATTTTTCTCTGCATTCGCATTGCACGTTTAAATTCCGTTAGGTGCCCACCTTCTAATACGGGAATATTTTTCTGCATTCGCATTGCACGTTTAAATTCCGTTAGGTGCCCACCTTCTAATACGGGAATACTTTTCTCCATCGCATTGCACGTTTAATTTCGGTTAGGTGCCCACCTTCTAATACGGGAATATTTTTCTGCGCATTCGCATTGCACGTTTAAATTCCGTTAGGTGCCCACCTTCTAATACGGGAATATTTTTCTGCGCATTCGCATTGCACGTTTAAATTCCGTTAGGTGCCCACCTTCTAATACGGGAATATTTTCTCGCATCGCATTGCACGTTTAAATTCTGTTAGGTGCCCACCTTCTAATACGGGAATATTTTCTACATCGCATTGCACGTTTAAATTCTGGTTAGGTGCCCACCTTCTAATACGGGAATATTTTTTGCATCACATTGCATGTTTAAATTCTGTTAGGTGCCCACCTTCTAATACGGGAATACTTTTCTCGCATCGCATTGCACGTTTAAATTATGTTAGGTGCCCACCTTCTAATACGGGAATATTTTCTCGCATCGCATTGCACGTTTAAATTCTGTTAGGTGCCCACCTTCTAATACGGGAATATTTTCTCGCATCGCATTGCACGTTTAAATTTCGTTAGGTGCCCACCTTCTAATACGGGAATATTTTTCGCATCGCATTGCACGTTTAAATTCCGTTAGGTGCCCACCTTCTAATACGGGAATATTTTCTGCGCATCGCATTGCACGTTTAAATTTCGTTAGGTGCCCACCTTCTAATACGGGAATATTTTTCTCTGCATCGCATTGCACGTTTAAATTCCGTTAGGTGCCCACCTTCTAATACGGGAATATTTTCTCGCATCGCATCGCACGTTTAAATTTCGTTAGGTGCCCACCTTCTAATACGGGAATATTTTCCGCATCACATTGCATGTTTAAATTCGTTAGGTGCCCACCTTCTAATACGGGAATACTTTTCCGCATCGCATTGCACGTTTAAATTCTGTTAGGTGCCCACCTTCTAATACGGGAATACTTTTCTGCGCATCACATTGCACGTTTAAATTCTGTTAGGTGCCCACCTTCTAATACGAGAATATTTTCCGCATCGCATTGCACGTTTAAATTCTGTTAGGTTCCCACCTTCTAATACGGGAATATTTTTTTTATCGCATTGCACGTTTAAATTCTGTTAGGTGCCCACCTTCAAATACGGGAATATTTTCTGCATCGCATTGCACGTTTAAATTCTGTTAGGTGCCCACCTTCTAATACGGGAATATTTTTCTGCATCGCATTGCACGTTTAAATTCCGTTAGGTGCCCACCTTCTAATACGGGAATATTTTCTGCATCGCATTGCACGTTTAAATTCTGTTAGGTGCCCACCTTCTAATACGGGAATATTTTCTGCATCGCATCGCACGTTTCAATTCTGTTAGGTGCCCACCTTCTAATACGGGAATATTTTCTGCATCGCATTGCACGTTTCAATTCTGTTAGGTGCCCACCTTCTAATACGGGAATATTTTCTGCATTCGCATTGCACGTTTAAATTCAGTTAGGCGCCCACCTTCAAATACGGGAATATTTTTGCACATCATGGTTTATACAGTTAAAAGCCCACACTGGGGCAGAAAAGAAAAAAAAAGGGTAGTTTGTTGTTTTGTTTTGAGCAGGTTCAGCTCGAGATCAAGAAAAACAAGAAAATCAAAAAAAAAGAGTCAACAAAAAAGAAAAATCAACAAAAAAAGAGAGTCGGCATCAAAGAAAATCAACAAAAAAAGGAAGATTCTGCATCACCGGAAAGGGAAGAAGAGCAAAAGCTAGATTAAGAACAATTGTAATTGTAGGATCGTAGCTTAGAATAGCTTCTATATTTTACATTTCCCCCCCCCCCCCGGTGTAATAAGGAGTAAGTCAGCAGGTCTCGACAGTGTCAATGCAACAGTGAGTCTGGAAGTTTTAAACTGCCAGACCTTCCCGAACTACACTGACTCGATTCCTGTTTAGCCCAGGATATGTAGGCAACCTCTAAAACAGGGTGCGGTCAAAAGGTTTTCAAAAAATGCTTTCACGGAATGTGTTTCCAATTAAAGGACAATCGAAACGGGATTTATTTAATTAATTCAGAGTCGCCACTTGGGAAAATAATGGTGTCCCAAGTCACCGGTTTAATCCCGAACCGAGGAAATTTATGACTCTTGTATTACAGTCTGTGTACCAGAAATCCGGATAAGGAATTCTGTTAACCCGGGAGAAGGTGTTAGGCATTCCCGAGTTCCGTGGTTCTAGCACGGTCGCTCAACTGTCATATTTGGCTTCTTTATCCGATTTTATAATATGCCTTAACTTATGTATAAATTTTAATTTTTAACCTCTTATGATATTATTATTATAAAAATTATTATTATTATTATTATTATTATTATTATTATTATTATTATTATTATTATTATTATTTTTTACAAAGAATTGCAGCATTGTGAAAAATGTATCTCGAACCACGTCGCACCTGTGCACCCGTGGTTGTCAACACATTTCGACTCCGTTGAGATTTGGATTTGGGTCACATAAATGTGCACCCGGGTTTAAGGAGATATCATTATTAAATACGTGCCTAAAGATACTAACGCGTTATTGTATTGGGAATGCCGTGAAATCCGCTAAACGGCACATCCCGGAATCTAAGCATCTTTGTAAAAATTATTTATCGAGGGCCCCGCAATTCGCGTGTTATTTTAGCGAGGCTCGTCTCACTTATTGTTTAAGGGCTCATTACCCTTTTATTGTTTATTGTTTTAAATGAATTACAACGCAGTGGAAACGTATCTCGAACCACGTTGCACCAGTGCACCCGTGACTTTTGACATGTTTCGACTTTGTTGAGATTTAGATTTGGGTCACATAAATGCGCACCCGTATTTGAGAAGGTAGTATTAGAATACGTGATTAAAACAACTACGCATTTATTATCTTTGGAGAACACCGTAAAATTCGCTATACGGTCGATCCCGAAGTCTAAGAATTTTTATATATATACATTTATGAGGGCCCCGCGATTTGTACAATTTTGTTAGGCGAGGCATAACTCTAATTCTAATTTAAAAGCAAACTACATTCCGCTATATTTATTTGAGAGTTAATTCAAGATTATTTAAAACATGTTGCGAGCCACACTACATGAAATGCACTTGTGATTCACGACACGCTTTATTTAACCTTGTTCAAAAATTGGAGTCGGGTCACATGAAATGCACCCCCGATTCCTTTAATCTAATTACGTCGTTCAGTTAAAGAATAATGAACCAATTTCCATAATGTGACAACATCGTGCTCAACTATAACCAATTCGAGTAAACATGCGAGTAGCTAACTAAGTGAGCAAATTCAAGACTATGGTGAACAATTACATAAACAATGGAAGCATAACTAGTTGGCGAGCATATGAAGGATTAGTCATTTTCATTAGCTAACTTCGACATTGCATGTTCAACAAAATCATATATTTACAAAAATAGTCTGAACCATACGAAAGTAAATCAAATACGAAACGATCCAAAATATTAGCGAGAAGAACAATATCGGAAAAGAACAACACCTTTATTTCTGCATATTTTTTCAACGTACACAACGAGAAAACGAACCTTTTATGACGATCTCAAACCTCGACCTCTCCGGACAGAACTCGAACCAAACTGGAACCAAGGACAACGACTAACCAACGACGTACCGGACCTCGACGAATGACAACGAACTCAACAGAAACAAGAAAAATGAAGAAGTGCCCTCCTTCTTTTGAAAAATCCTTGCTGCCCGTTTTTTCGTTCCTTTTTTTTTTTTTTTTTTTTCCCTGTCCTCCCGTTCTCTCTTTTTTTTTGAAGAAGAGAATGACTCTCCTTTCTTTGTTTTTAAAATCAATCCTTGCTTACTGCCCGTTTTCTTTCTTCTCTTTTGCTCACCGTTTTTTTTCAATCTCTTTTTCTTTCCTTTGCTTTCTCTCTTTTTTCTTTCTTTTCGTTTAGAGCCTTTCTCTCTTTTTTCCGTTTTTTGCTCGTTTTTCTTTTTGCTCACCGAGTCCCCCCCTTCTTCTGTTAAGAAGAAGTTATATATAACAAAATTTTTTTGTTCCAAAACCAATCCCCCACCCTCTCTTTCACGTTCTTGCCTATTTTGTGTGTGCATGTGCATTTTGTCTTTTACAATGTGTGTGCATGTGTATTTCCCTTTTACAATGTGTGTGCATGTGTATTTCCCTTTTACAATGTGTGTGCATGTGTATTTCCCTTTTACAATGTGTGTGCATGTGTATTTCCCTTTTACAATGTGTGTGCATGTGTATTTGTAGTGTGTGTGCATGTGTTTATTTTTTGTGTTCAAAATTTTTCTCCCACCCCCCTATCCGTTAGTGTAGTAAGGTGTTATTACGGGCTATGTCCGAAATTATAAAACCGGGTAGTTTGAACCCGAATATTATTCTCCGCCCGGAATCGAGAATGACGTTATTTAATTAATCCTAGGTAATCAAAATAACTACAAAATATTAATGAAACTATTTTTTATTATTTTCGTTTTTATAAAAAGATAAAAATATAAAGTACTATGTTTTTGTATTTTTCAAGTTTAAAATAGCTACGAAACATTAATAAAACCATATTTTTGTTATTTTTCATTTTGAGGTAAAAATAAAGTAAAAGAGTCAAATTTAACTAAAATAGCTATATCAAAACTAAACTAAATATTTTATGCTAGAAATATAGAAAATCTCGGGGAGGGTCAAAAATCACGTGTTTACAGCTGCCCCTCTTTGACTGAAAACACAAAGAGTTTTTAGACAAAGAACGACTAAACAAGTGTTTTTGACCTGACCCTTATTCGGAGGGACTAAACTAAAAGGAGAGGAATGTGACCGAGCCCTTGTATCTGAGCTGCCTACATATCCTTGGCTATAAAGGAATCAGGCCACGTGTAGTTCAAAAGTGAGTGAGGAAGGGGTATACCGAGGTGGAGAGTCGGTCGAGGTGTCGTTCCGTCGAGGTTCCGTCCCATCGAAGTTCCGGTCCGTGGTCCTGCTATTACATCAAAAATCAAAACATGAGAAAGACTAACTAAGCCTATCGGCTACTAGTTACAAGATTCCTATCTATAAGTCTTCTGAAGCTTGATCTTGAGTATTGGTTGGTGCTTCATGCGGACTCTAAATTTGAACCTTGATACTTGCTAGTTGTAGGTACTAGTTCAATCTTCTTCAGCTTTCTGGATCTAGACCAGGTATGTTGTGCTTGTGACCTCGGCCATGTCTTGAGCATGCCACATCTTTCATCAACTTCTGCATTTTGGATTGGCTTCATGCCTCTTTTTTTCTTTTTGTTTATTGTGACTAAACTTCTGTTGATCCCCTCGGACTGTTGACTCGCATTCCGGTTGCCTTCCTTCTGATTCATGCTGGGGATTTCCGTTACACTCTGCCGCTTTCCTTAAACAACTTCAAAATAAATCGCCACTCCATTCTTCAGGCGGGCTCCCTGACTTCAACTACAATTTCAAAATTAAATCGCCACTCCATTCTTCAGGCGGGCTCCCTGACTTCAACTACTACTTCAAAATAAAATCGCCACTCCATTCTTCAGGCGGGCTCCCTGACTTCAACTACAACTCCAAAATAAAATCGCCACTCCATTCTCCAGGCGGGCTCCCTGACTTCAACTACAACTTCAAAATAAAATCGCCACTCCATTCTTCAGGCGGGCTCCCTGACTTCAACTACAACTCCAAGATAAATGGCCACTCCATTCTTCAGGCGGGCTCCCTGACTTCAACTACAACTTCAATGGAGATTTCCGTTATACTCTACCGCTTTCCTCAACCAACTTCAAAATAAGTCGCCACTCCATTCTTCAAGCGGGCTCCCCGACTTCAACTACAACTTCAAAATAAATCGCCACTACATTCTTCAGGCGGGCTCCCTGACTTCAACTACAACTTCAAAATAAATCGCCACTCCATTCTTCAGGCGGGCTCCCCGACTTCAACTACAACTTCAAAATAAATCGCCACTCCATTCTTCAGGCGGGCTCCCCGACTTCAACTACAACTTCAAAATAAATCGCCACTCCATTCTTCAGGCGGGCTCCCCGACTTCAACTACAACTTCGAAATAAAATCGCCACTCCATTCTTCAGGCGGGCTCCCTGACTTCAACTATAACTTCCAAATAAAATCGCCACTCCATTCTTCAGGCGGGCTCCCTGACTTCAACTACAACTTTAAAATAAAATCGCCACTCCATTCTTCAGGCGGGCTCCCTGACTTCAACTACAACTTCAAAATAAATCGCCACTCCATTCTTCAGGCGGGCTCCCTGACTTCAACTACAACTTCAAAAATAAATCGCCACTCCATTCTTCAGGCGGGCTCCCTGACTTCAACTACAACTCCAAAATAAAATCGCCACTCCGTTCTTCAGGCGGGCTCCCTGACTTCAACTGCAACTCACTAATTTCATCCTATCCATGATCACCTTCTTTTGCCTTTTGTACCGTTTTCTTCTTCCTGTATTGCCTCTTGGGCCACCTTTTCTTCTGAATTATCTTGTCTTAGAATTGCTTTTCCCCTGGGTCGTATTACTTTTCTTTCGGCTGCTGGGGATATCTTTGGAACTGTTTACTCACCTGCTGGGGATGATGCTGCTGAGGAAGTATTCTTTGTTTCCTTCAACCCTCATTTCCTTTGACTCATGCGCTTGAATTTGCGCTGGGATCTCTTGTTGTAACCCTCTGCTTTCAAGACCTGCAATGTAAAGACTGAAGACTTGCCTTTTGTTATACAGGTAGGCGCCTGCTTTTAGTAGCAATTTTTGAATTTAAAATACATGCTGGCAATAATTTACAAAATATGCATAGGACGATGTAAGATAAGACATACATAAAATATCCTATTCGAGGGCGGATAGTCCCATCGTATTCTATTCGAGGGCGAATACTCCCATTGTATCCTATTCGAGGGCGAATACTCCCATCGTATTCTATTCGAGGGCGAATACTCCCATTGTATCCTATTCGAGGGCGAATACTCCCATCGTATTCTATTCGAGGGCGAATACTCCCATTGTATCCTATTCGAGGGCGAATACTCCCATTGTATCCTATTCGAGGGCGAATACTCCCATTGTATCCTATTCGAGGGCGAATACTCCCATTGTATCCTATTCGAGGGCGAATACTCCCATTGTATCCTGTTCGAGGGCGAATACTCCCATTGTATCCTATTCGAGGGCGAATACTCCCATTGTATCCTATTCGAGGGCGAATACTCCCATTGTATCCTCTTCGAGGGCGAATACTCCCATCGTATTCTATTCGAGGGCGAATACTCCCATCGTATCCTATTCGAGGGCGAATACTCCCATGATATCAATGTATGAAAGTGAACAAACCCGAGACGTCCTGTTCGAAGGTGGACAAACCTGAAACATCCTATTTGAAGGTGGACAAACCTGACACGTCATCTTGAATTGCCTTCCTCGTTTCTCCGAGAAAATTTTCAACAACGGCAGAAAATTTTCTGCCCCAGTATTGGTGTTCTTCCTTGTGGCATGACTTTCTGCTATCAATAGCACTTTCTTTCCTTGTTTCAAATCAAAGAAAATTTGTTAGTTCAAAACATTGTGAGCGGTTGTGCCGCTCCTGTGGGGTGGTTTTTTTCTTTTCTCCTTTCCCTCGCTCGGGTTCCCAAAACTTGTTGGGGAATGATTTCAATTGCTGGAGATGATATTCCTGCTGGGGATGGGTTTTTCCATTTATCCCTTCCCCGTTCTGTGTTTCTCAACTTGCTGGGGGTTATTTTGTTGAAGATGAGATTTCCTTTCTTCCTTTACCACTCTGTGTTGTCCGACCACCTCGGAACTTGCTGAAGATAACACTGCCGGTGGATTTTCATTTCCTCAAAATCGGTGTTTCACTCTTCTGAAGACCGTTGAGGATGACACTGGTTCGAAGACCATTTCCCTTAAGGCTTGTCTTCTTCCCCAAGTGGGTATTGACTTCCAGAAAATTTTCAAACTGAAAAGAAAATTTTCTGCCCCAGTTTAATAATCTTCTTTGCACCATACTTCTCTGCCGTCAATGGCATTTTCTTGCCTTGCATAATAATTGGAAAGTTGGTGGCAAGTTTTGAAGTCATTTCTCACTATGTTTTGACTAGACCGACTTTGATGGAGAATTTTGACAAAAGGAGAAAGATAAAAAGAAACAACAAATAGAAGACAAGGGAGGATTGACTCTCTAACCAGAAACAACTATAAAAACTTATCAAACGCGGATACCAACTCTACTGGTCATGACATGCACATATGGCCTATCCTCCATCGTTAATTGCCTTTCACGATTTCTGTCTCGTGATTTCCATCTGATTATCCCCTTTATTTGACTTGTAGTGCCCGAAGGGTTTTCACTTTCAAGCCTCTCTCATTTTGACTTTCTCTCAGCTTTCGTCGCCTTATGGTGCCTGTGAAGGTTTTCACCGGTAAGACTCTCTCATTTGTATCACTTTTAGCTGGGGATTGGGGTGTCACCTCCAAGACTCTCTCGTATTTCCTTTCTGCTGAGAATCAGCGTCTTTTCTGTTGAGAATCAGCGTGTTATATTATGATAGGACTCTCTCACTCGCCTGACGTGGCATCTTTTTAAGACTGATCAGAAGGTCTTTCTGGACCGTAATGTGGGTTTTGGATAGGGTTAGAAAGAAAGGGTATTGAAGGCTCAAAACAAAATCAATTTTGGGTTCAAAATTTACAACCTTCGGACTTAAATTTATTTACAATAAACACAATTTTTCTTTGCCCCAGTTTTTACTTGGGGATTTTTATTTCTTTATTTACACTATGACCGAGCTGTGAAGCGCCTACGTATCCTCTTTAAGGAATCAGGTCAAACGTAGTTCCCAATTCCTCTTTTTCAAGTTTCTTTTTTCACACATTTTTCTTTTCTTTTCTTTATCTCTTTTTGTTGTTTTTCTTTTTCTTTTCTTTCTCTTTATCTCTTTTTTTTTTTTTTTTTTTTTTTTTCAAACTTGTGTTTCTAGTCTTTGCCACTAATTCCGAAGGAGGGGTATGAAAGAATTCAAATTAAAGCTCAAAGGGTTGACGATGGATAAAGTGTTTGGATAGCAGAACAAAATGCCTTCGTCATTCCAATCTTCAAAACATGCCAAGTTCAAACAACATATTCACAACATCTTTTGTTTGTGCCCTGATTGATAACCGTATCGTCCATTCGCCTTTCATCTATCATTTTAAAGTATTGCTGGATGACACTTTCATTTCAGTATCACGAGCGAATCCCATCTTAGCATGGCCGATTTTCCTTTTAAGGGTTTCTTCATGTTTTACCCGCCCCAGTCTCACATGATTTGGGCTCCAAATAATCTCAAATCATTTTTATTTCTTTTTTTAAAAATGACCCGATTATCTTTGAATTGCTTCATGATTTACCCTTAATATTAGGCCAAAATTATGTGCGATGCCATGTCATTAGAGTTGGCGTTCGAACAAATGCCAAATTTAAAGATAGAAAAACTAAACAAAAAGACGAGCTGGGTAATAAAAGACCAAAAGTTTCACTAAAAGGAGAAGTGGTTGAAATACAATCAAGAAAACCAAAATACAAAACTGAAACGAAACTTGCAACGACTAAGCAAACTGCAATGACCAAAAATGGAAAGATAAGAGGGTTTCACTTCAAAACAAGATCCGGGTCACAACCCCGAAAACAACTCGGACAAAAGAAATGACAACAAAACAAACCACCAAAACTCCTCCCGATTACCAAGCATGACTTCTTATATGTAGGGTCTAAGGGTGAGCTGGCAATGGATTCTGATTAATGTTGGGTTCCTCTGGTGTCTGAACCTCGATCTTATTGGTGTCAATAAGATTTTGCACTGCATGTTTCAGTTTCCAACATTTCTCGGTATCATGTCCGAGAGCCCCTGAGCAATACTCACAGCTTACTGAGCGATCCACATTTGGGGGTAGGGGATTTGGCAATCTTGTCTCAACAGGACTCAACAAACCTATCTGCTTCAATTTGTGGAATAGAGCAGTATAAGTTTCTCCCAACTCAATGAAGGTTCTTTGTGTCTTTTCCTTTCTGAAGGCATGATTCCCTCGGAAACCTGGTCCTGGAGGGTTATTGTAAGCCCTTGGTGGTGGATATGTGTTTCGGGGAGGGTGATTAGGGTGATTTGGGTAGTAGGGTCTGGCTTGGTAATGATGTGAAGGACCTTTCGATCCGGACCAAGTACCCTCCTCTACTGTTGCAACTTCTTCTTTTCTCTTCTTCCCGAATGCAACCCCTGTGCCATTCCGAATAGCTTGAGTTGTTGCTTTCAACGCGGAATAGCTCAATATCTTATTGGACTTAAGTCCCTCTTCTATCATTCCGCCCATTTTGACCACCTCATTGAAAGATTTACCAACCGATGTCACCAGGTGACTAAAGTAGGTTGGCTCCAGTGTCTGCAAGAAGTAGTCTACCATTTCATTCTCTCTCATCGGGGAATCCACCCTTGCTGCCTGTTCCCTCCAGCGGAACCCAAATTCTATGAAGCTTTCAGCGGGTTTCTTCTCTAGCTTGAGCAATGATAAGCGATCAGGGATTATTTCAAGATTATATTGAAACTGACCGATGAATGCTTGGGCCAGGTCATCCCATGTAAACCATCTGCTGGGATCCTGCCTGGTGTACCACTCTAGTGCAGACCCTCCCAAACTCTGACCGAAGTAAGCTATCAGAATTTCATCTCGCCCTCCGGCTCCTCGCATTTTGCTGCAGAAACCTCGGAGATGTGCTACTGGGTCACCATGCCCCTCGTATAGATCAAACTTGGGCATTTTGAACCCGGCGGGCAACTGGACATCTGGAAATGGGCACAGATCTTTGTAAGCAACGCTGACTTGGTTGCCTAAACCATGCATATTCCTGAAGGATTGCTCCAGGCTTTTGACTTTCCGAATAACTTCATCATGCTCCAAACTTTTGAAGTGCTTTTCCGGTCCTGCCGGGTTATCCCAGTGAGGTGTGTATGAATGCGGTTCAGGAGCCTTAAAGGTAGGCTCAGGATCATAACAGTGATTGTCATGTATTTGAAAAAGCGGTTCACCAGACGACTTCTGTAAAGTAGCAGGCGGAGGTGCCACAAAACAGGGGTGACCGGAGGAGGAGTATTTTGTCTAGCTGGTGGAACCTGGGATGTATAAGGGTTTTCCCCTTGATAATATGGATAGATTGGTGCACTTGTCGAGGAATCGATAGGCGGACGCTCTGGAGATGGTGTAAGAGTAGGAAGGTTTGGTGGTGACTGTCCCCTAGCCCAGGCTAGGTGCATCTCTGTTATTTGCTATCTTAACCGGTCCACCTCATCTTTCATTATCTGTATCTCTGTTTTCTCTCCATCAAGACTTTTGCCGGAACTAGACATGCTTGCTAGAATTGGCCCTTTTGATCTAGTATGGTAATGGTGATTGGCCGGAATATTCTGTCAAGCCAACCGCTAAACTTTCTGAAATTGCAACAAACTTGTAAGCTCACAGAGTTTAACAGATATGTTATCGCACATTGGATGTAATGCACCTAGTCAATTAACCATATATGTATTCGCTACATGCATCATTCCAGCTTTTCCTTTTCCATTATCCTTGAAAACCTCTCTTCCAATTTTTTTTTTTTTTTTTTTTTTTTTTTTTTTTTTTTTTTTTCATATACAGTTGTGGTCGAATCTTATGGAGATTGCCTACGTATCATGACCCCGCATGAATCAGACCGAGCGTAGTTCTTGCAAATTAATGCAAGAAATAAAGAGATGTTTATTTGATTATTATTTTTTTGAATAAAAATTGTACAAGCCGACTCCAACTACAAACTTGTGTAGGAGATTTCTACAAGAATAAGAATATTTTTTGGTGTCACTTATGACTATTTCTACAAAATTGGCCACATAATGGCTTATTTGACAACATGGCTATTTTTTGCAAAATTTATTTAAGAAAGATAAAACTTTGAAATTTTTTTTTTTATTTTTTTTTTTATTTTGCAAACGGGGTGTGAACCCGAACTTGATTTTGCGGCTATGGCCTTGCAACATTTCCACAAGGAATATTTCAAGGCTGTGCCCGCAAATTATTAAAAATGATTCAAAGTGGCTGTTTTTTGCAAAAAATAGCCTTTCGGCGTCCTTTCAGAACATTCGGCTATTTGCAAAAACGGCATCACTTTGATTTTATTGAAAAAATTAAACACACAATTTTTTTTTTGATTTTTTGAAAGGTGTGGTTGGACCCGATGAGGGTTGCCTACGTATCCCACCTAATGGGGAGAATCAAACCAGCGTAGTTCGGTCAAACAAACTACATCTTTAAAGGAAACAAACTATTTATTATTTTTTCTCACACATTTTTTGTTTAAGTTTAAAAAAAAAAATTTTTTTTTCTTTTTTTTTTTTAGTAAAAAAAACAAACTATTTTGAAATCACATATTTTTTATTTTACAACAAACATTTTTTTTTCTTTTTAAGTAAGTAAAAAAAACAAACTATTTTGAGACTATTTTTTTTTCATTTTCCTCAATATAAAAAAAAACGGTTAGCCTGCAAGTCTGAAGCAAATATATACATAAAACAAACAGGATGCAGCAGGATGGTCTTTTCATTTCAGGTCACCTGTCCTAGACGGACCCAACCCCTGCGTTGAGTCCCCTAAGTCAAATGCAACATGATGCAAATAAGCGTTCCTACTAGGGATCCGGCATGAAGTCACGTTATTCTAAGTTCAAAACCTGGCCATTTGTTCTAGACCGTATACTCGAGCGGACAATTCGAGTTGAGGAAGGAGCTCCTTTCCGGGAACCAAAAGGCCATCCTGCTTAGAAACTTTCCGAGCCTCTTTCTTATTTTTGGGTAAGACACTAACAGAATAGGGAGTCTCAACCAGTAAGCACATCCCCATAGGTAAGAAGAGAAGGGTTTCGGCACAGTTTATATATACAGTTCAAGAAATATCAAAGCGATAAAAATATCATTTTGCACATTAATATAAACATATAATAAAATCAGGTAATAAATAAGCCAAATACAACAATTATTCCAAGCTCGAATTCTTAAACACTGAACCAGTGGTTCTAGGTTACCAATCCCCAGCAGAGTCGCCAGAGCTGTCACACCTCCTTTTTCCGCACCCGCGAGGGCACGAGGGAGTTTTTCCAATTAAAGGACAATCGAAACGGGATTTATTTAATTAATTCAGAGTCGCCACTTGGGAAAATAATGGTGTCCCAAGTCACCGGTTTAATCCCGAACCGAGGAAATTTATGACTCTGTAATACAGTCTGCGAACCAGAAATCCGGATAAGGAATTCTGTTAACCCGGGAGAAGGTGTTAGGCATTCCCGAGTTCCGTGGTTCTAGCACGGTCGCTCAACTGTCATATTTGGCTTCTTTATCCGATTTTATAATATGCCTTAACTTATGTATAAATTTTAATTTTTAACCTCTTATGATATTATTATTATAAAAATTATTATTATTATTATTATTATTATTATTATTATTATTATTATTATTATTATTATTATTATTTTTTACAAAGAATTGCAGCATTGTGAAAAATGTATCTCGAACCACGTCGCACCTGTGCACCCGTGGTTGTCAACACATTTCGACTCCGTTGAGATTTGGATTTGGGTCACATAAATGTGCACCCGGGTTTAAGGAGATATCATTATTAAATACGTGCCTAAAGATACTAACGCGTTATTGTATTGGGAATGCCGTGAAATCCGCTAAACGGCACATCCCGGAATCTAAGCATCTTTGTAAAAATTATTTATCGAGGGCCCCGCAATTCGCGTGTTATTTTAGCGAGGCTCGTCTCACTTATTGTTTAAGGGCTCATTACCCTTTTATTGTTTATTGTTTTAAATGAATTACAACGCAGTGGAAACGTATCTCGAACCACGTTGCACCAGTGCACCCGTGACTTTTGACATGTTTCGACTTTGTTGAGATTTAGATTTGGGTCACATAAATGCGCACCCGTATTTGAGAAGGTAGTATTAGAATACGTGATTAAAACAACTACGCATTTATTATCTTTGGAGAACACCGTAAAATTCGCTATACGGTCGATCCCGAAGTCTAAGAATTTTTATATATATACATTTATGAGGGCCCCGCGATTTGTACAATTTTGTTAGGCGAGGCATAACTCTAATTCTAATTTAAAAGCAAACTACATTCCGCTATATTTATTTGAGAGTTAATTCAAGATTATTTAAAACATGTTGCGAGCCACACTACATGAAATGCACTTGTGATTCACGACACGCTTTATTTAACCTTGTTCAAAATTGGAGTCGGGTCACATGAAATGCACCCCGATTCCTTTAATCTAATTACGTCGTTCAGTTAAAGAATAATGAACCAATTTCCATAATGTGACAACATCGTGCTCAACTATAACCAATTCGAGTAAACATGCGAGTAGCTAACTAAGTGAGCAAATTCAAGACTATGGTGAACAATTACATAAACAATGGAAGCATAACTAGTTGGCGAGCATATGAAGGATTAGTCATTTTCATTAGCTAACTTCGACATTGCATGTTCAACAAAATCATATATTTACAAAAATAGTCTGAACCATACGAAAGTAAATCAAATACGAAACGATCCAAAATATTAGCGAGAAGAACAATATCGGAAAAGAACAACACCTTTATTTCTGCATATTTTTTCAACGTACACAACGAGAAAACGAACCTTTTATGACGATCTCAAACCTCGACCTCTCCGGACAGAACTCGAACCAAACTGGAACCAAGGACAACGACTAACCAACGACGTACCGGACCTCGACGAATGACAACGAACTCAACAGAAACAAGAAAAATGAAGAAGTGCCCTCCTTCTTTTGAAAAATCCTTGCTGCCCGTTTTTTCGTTCCTTTTTTTTTTTTTTTTTTTTCCTGTCCTCCCGTTCTCTCTTTTTTTTTGAAGAAGAGAATGACTCTCCTTTCTTTGTTTTTAAAATCAATCCTTGCTTACTGCCCGTTTTCTTTCTTCTCTTTTGCTCACCGTTTTTTTTCAATCTCTTTTTCTTTCCTTTGCTTTCTCTCTTTTTTCTTTCTTTTCGTTTAGAGCCTTTCTCTCTTTTTTCCGTTTTTTGCTCGTTTTTCTTTTTGCTCACCGAGTCCCCCCCTTCTTCTGTTAAGAAGAAGTTATATATAACAAAATTTTTTTGTTCCAAAACCAATCCCCCACCCTCTCTTTCACGTTCTTGCCTATTTTGTGTGTGCATGTGCATTTTGTCTTTTACAATGTGTGTGCATGTGTATTTCCCTTTTACAATGTGTGTGCATGTGTATTTCCCTTTTACAATGTGTGTGCATGTGTATTTCCCTTTTACAATGTGTGTGCATGTGTATTTCCCTTTTACAATGTGTGTGCATGTGTATTTGTAGTGTGTGTGCATGTGTTTATTTTTTGTGTTCAAAATTTTTCTCCCACCCCCCTATCCGTTAGTGTAGTAAGGTGTTATTACGGGCTATGTCCGAAATTATAAAACCGGGTAGTTTGAACCCGAATATTATTCTCCGCCCGGAATCGAGAATGACGTTATTTAATTAATCCTAGGTAATCAAAATAACTACAAAATATTAATGAAACTATTTTTTATTATTTTCGTTTTTATAAAAAGATAAAAATATAAAGTACTGTTTTTGTATTTTTCAAGTTTAAAATAGCTACGAAACATTAATAAAACCATATTTTTGTTATTTTTCATTTTGAGGTAAAAATAAAGTAAAAGAGTCAAATTTAACTAAAATAGCTATATCAAAACTAAACTAAATATTTTATGCTAGAAATATAGAAAATCTCGGGGAGGGTCAAAAATCACGTGTTTACACGGTCAAAAGGTTTTCAAAAAACTGCTTTCACGGAATGTGCCGATGTGCAAAAATCTCTCATTACTGCTCACTTATCTTTGCACTGAAACTCTTCGTGTTCCCGAGCAAAGAGGGGCAGCTGTGAGCACATGATTTTTGCACC
>JASVEL010012500.1:0-368663 GCA_032618575.1 Nicotiana noctiflora | reverse complement strand
CGCATAATTGACCCCGGCCCAGATTTTTGTAACATTTTGACCCGATCTCTTCTTTAATATAACACCTTTCTTCTTCATTTTATCATATCATCTCACCAAAATTAGAGAGAGAAGAGAGGGTTTTTAGAGAGAGAAATCTTTCATCTTCAAAGATTGTTCCAACCATCTTAATTCCAAGGGATCTTAGGGCAAGGATTCAACATCCCCAATCCTTTCAAGTAAAAAGAAGTGAGTAGAAGTAAGAGTCTTCAAGAACAAGGTTGGCAAGAGTAGGATATCTTGGGTAAGCATAAAGTAGGAAGAAAACTCATCACCAGGTATGTATGGCTAATTTTGATTCTTGTGAAATCGCCTATATGTGTGAAGTTTGTTTGGTTCGTGTTAAATTGACAAAATGTGTGAAATTCTTGATGTTGTTGTTGGATATTCAAAGTTTGTTGTTGAGCTATAAGGGATGTAAAATGAGAGTTGATGTAAGGCCCCGTAAAAATTTTGTGCATAAAACCTAGTAGCTATGGTGTCATGGTCCGAATAACGTGTTAGGAATGCGTAGAATTCTTCGCGGCGAGCTTGCTCGCCGTGGTTCGGACCCTTGGTAGTGATTTAAGTTTCAAAAATGTAAAGAATCAATTTTCCAGAAAAATGTCAAATATGCGGTCAAGAATGCGACCGCAAACCTGACATGCGGACCGCATTCTGACCGCAAATCGTTCCAGAGAGTTGCCCAAATCCGTGTCCAAAGTGCGGTCGATATGCGATCGCATGTCAAATCTGCGGTGCACTTTTGCGACCGCAGAATCAACATGCGGTCCGCATAGTGACCGCATTCCTTAACAGAACCTGCATAACTTTGAGGCCATTTTTGCGGTCACTTTGCGGACCGCATGTGGATTCTGCGGTCGCATAGTGACCGCATATTTGACCCCGACCCAGATTTTTGTAACATTTTGACCCGATCTCTTCTTTAATATAACACACTTCTTCTTCATTTTATCATATCATCTCACCAAAATTAGAGAGAGAAGAGAGGGTTTTTAGAGAGAGAAGTTCTTCATCTTCAAAGATTGTTCCAACTACTTAATTCCAAGGATTCTAGGGCAAGGATTCAACATCCCCAATCTTTTCAAGGTAAAAACCCTAACTATTTTCTTTGATTTTCAGTTTTAATTGGGTAAAGAGAGGTTTGCATATAATAGCTTTTAAAAATAGAATTTTTACACTCATGCATGATTTTGAACTTGATTTCTAGTAAAAAGAAGTGAGTAGAAGTAAGAGTCTTCAAGAACAAGGTTGGCAAGAGTAAGATATCTTGGGTAATCATAAAGTAGGAAGAAAACTCATCACCAGGTATGTATGGCTAATTTTGATTCTTGTGAAATCGCCTATATGTGTGAAAATTGCTTGGTTAATGTTAATTTGACAAATTGTGTGAAATTGTCAAAGTTGTTGTTGAAATATGAGTGATGTGGTATAGAATATGAACCGAAAGTTAAATGAGAGTTGAATTGGGTAAAGAATTGTGAATAATGACTATGATGGCCTATATGGCACCTTGTGGAAAACAAACGAAACACTTGAGAATTGGTTATTGTGGAAAGAGATGAAACACTTGAATTGTGGAAATATTGTAACATGGTTGTGATATTGAATTGAGAAGAAATTGAGAACATGAACCAATGTGTAAGTTTCTTATTTGAACTTGTTGAAATTGTGTGTAGTACCTTATCTGCTGTTTGAAATTGTTGTGTTTTCAACTGTAAGGCGGGGTCGTGTTGCGCGCCGCAACATGGTGAAATAAGGTGTGGGTTGGGGTGATAAGGATGGCCGAGGTAATAAGGGTGGTCAGGGGCAATAAGGATGGAAAGCGATCGAAATCGCTATTGAAAATTGATACATAAATCAATAATGTGAAATTGTGAAAGGAGACAGCAGGAGAGTTTGCAACCTGTGGGGCACCGATTGCCCCTTTGTTTGACTACTTGTGCTTTACGTGATTGATTGGTTATTGTTAAATTGGTTGATCGTAGAAAGTGCTTTGTGTGAGAATTATTTGAAATGAGGAAAATGTGGAAACATGGTTGGTTGGCTTAATTAATTGTTGATGTAATTTAATGGCTTGAGTTTACTTGGGACAAAGTTTGTCCATACATACCAGTACAATTCAAGTGTACTGACGTCCCTTTTGCCGGGGCGCTACATTCGTGTTATGATTGTAGGTGGATCAGTAGCAGGCACTTCAGCTCATCGGCAGTAGTATCCTTCTCCTTCCACTGCCCGTTTTGGTGAGCCCCTTTTCTTCCTCGGGGCCTTGTGTGGTTCATGCCACTCGGTTTAGATTTCATTTTGGTTTTGTAAGGTATAGCCGGAGCCTTGTTACCGGCAAGTATTGTATTTCCCTTTTTTTATCCTAGAGGCTCTGTAGACATGTAAACTGTGGGACTCCAGTCTTATGTATGTATACATTGTGTTATGTCGGGCGTTGTAAAAATTGAAATCTTGTTAATGAATCACTTGTATCGTTTTATTTGTTTAATGTGAAATCAATTATGATTAGTAATATATTTGGTTAATGAGAAACAATCAACACAGGGGTAACGCGTGGGAATGAAAGGCACCCAGGTCCGCTTGACTGGGGCAACCCGGTCAGGCGCCGGTCATGTTCCTCGATTTGGGGCGTGACAGTTGAATTGGGTAAAGAATTGTGAATAATGATTATGATGGCCTATATGGCACCTTGTGTAAAACGAACGAAACGCTTGAGAATTTGTTTATTGTGGAAAGAGATGAAACACTTGAATTGTGGAAATATTGTAACATGGTTGTGATATTGATTTGAAAAATAATTGAGAACATGAAATAATGTGCAAGTTGCTTATTTGAACTTGTTGAAATTGTGTGTAGTACCTTATCTGCTGTTTGAAATTGTTGTGTTTTAAACTGTAAGACGGGGTCGTGTTGCGCGCCGCAACGTGAGGAAATAAGGTGTGGGTTGGGGTGATAAGGGTGGCCGAGGTAATAAGGGTGGTCGGGGGCAATAAGGATGGAAAGCGATCGAAATCGCTATTGAAAATTGATACAAAAATCAATAATGTGAAATTGTGAAAGGAGACAGCAGGAGAGTTTGCAACCTGTGGGGCACCGATTGCCCCTTTGTTTGACTACTTGTGCTTTACGTGATTGATTGGTTATTGTTAAATTGGTTGATCGTAGAAAGTGCTTTGTGTGAGAATTATTTGAAATGAGGAAAATGTGGAAACATGGTTGGCTCTGGCTTAATTAATTGTTGATGTAATTTAATGGCTTGAGTTTACTTGGGACAAAGTTTGTCCATACATACCAGTACAATTCAAGTGTACCGACGTCCCTTTTGCTGGGGGCGCTACATTCGTGTCATGATTGTAGGTGGATCAGTAGCAGGCACTTCAGCTCATCGGCAGTAGTATCCTTCTCCTTCCACTGCCCGTTTTGGTGAGCCCTTTCTTCCTCGGGGCCTTGTGTGGTTCATGCCACTCGGTTTAGATTTCATTTTGGTTTTGTAAGGTATAGCCGGAGCCTTGTTACCGGCAAGTATTGTATTTCCCTTTTTGTATCCTAGAGGCTCCATAGACATGTAAACTGTGGGATTGTGGCCTATGTATATGTATGGGGCGTTGTAAATATAAATTATGAACTTGTTAGTGAATCAATCACATGGTTATGTTTATGCATTATGAAATCAGTCATTATTGGTAAAATATTTGGTTAATGAGAAACAATCAACACGGGGTTAACGCGTGGGAATGAAAGGCACCCAGGTCCGCTTGACTCTGGGGCAACCCGGTCAGGCGCCGGTCATGTCCCTCGATTAGGGGCGTGACACCATTGCCAAGCATTGCTGATTTGTTTGACCAAATTCAGGGTGTCCAAGTATTTTCTAAGATGGACTTGAGATCTACCTACCATCAGTTGAGGATTAGGGCATCTGATGTACCTAAAACAGCTTTCCGTACTCGGTACGGGCATTATGAGTTCCTAGTAATGTCATTCGGATTGATAAATACCCCAGTAGCTTTCATAGACTTAATGAACCGAGTGTTTAGGCCTTATTTGGATTCATTCATAATCGTCTTCATTGATGATAGTTTGGTTTATTCCCACTATCGGGGTGAGCATGTGAAACATTTGAGAGTGATTCTTCAGACTTTGAAAGATAGCCAGTTGTATGCCATGTTTTTGAAGTGCGAGTTTTGGTTGAGTTCAGTTGCATTCTTGGGTCACGTTGTTTCAGTAGAGGGTATTCAGGTGGATCTGAAGAAGATAGAGGCGGTCAAGAACTAGCCTTAACCCATATTAGCTATAGATATCTTGAGATTCTTGGGTTTTGTAGGCTATTACCATCAATTTGTGGAGGGGTTCACATTTATTACAGCCCTGATGACTAGGTTGACCTAGAAGGTTGCCCAGTTTATGTGTTCGGACAAGTGTGATAGGAGCTTTCAGAAGCTCCAAATAGCTTTAACTACGGTACCGGTGTTGGTTTTGCCCATAGGTTCAGGGTCATATGCAGTTTATTGTGATACATCTCGTGTTGGACTTGGTGCGGTGCGGATGTAGGATGGCAAGGTCATTTCTTATTATTTGCATCAGTAGAAGATTCATGAGAAGAACTATCCAGTCCATGATTTGGATTTAGCAGCTATTGTTCATGCACAGATGATTTAGAGGCACAATTATATGGCATGTCATGTAACGTGTTCACATATCACAAGAGTCTGCAGTATTTGTTCAAGAAGAAGTAACTAAATTTGAGGTAGGGGAGGTGGTTGGAGTTGTTGAAATTCTATGATATCACCATCTTATATCATCCGGGAAGGCCAATGTGGTAGCCGATGCTTTGAGTAGAAATTCAGCCAGTATAGACTGTCTTGCATATTTTCTGGTCGGTGAGAGACCGCTTGCTTTGGATGTTTAGGCTTTAGCCGATCATTTTATGAGGTTGGATGTCTATGAGCCTAGTCGTATGTCAGCTTGCACAATCACTTGTTCTTCATTATTGGAGCGTATTCAAGATCGGTAGTATGATGATCCCCATTTGTGTGTCCTAAAAGACACAGTGGTGCTAAGCAGGTCATAGTGGGAGATGATGGAGTATTGAGAATGAAGGGTCGTGTTAGTGTGCCTTATGTGGACGGACTTTGAGAGTTGATTATAGGGGAGGCCCATAGTTCCCTAGTACTCTATTCATCTGGCCGCCACTAAGATGTATTAGGAGTTGCGACAACATTATTGATAGATGAGGACGAAGAAGGATATTATTGCGTATGTAGCTCGGTGTTTGAATTTTGAGCAGGTAAAGTACGAGATCAGAGACTTGGTGGTTTGTTCCAGAAGATTGAGATTCCTGAGTGGAAGTGGGAGCGTATCACTTATTGGACTCCCACCGACTCAGAGGAAGTTCGACACAGTATGGGTTATTGTTGATAGGCTGACCAAGTTAGCGCATTTCATCCCTGTGGCACTCATATTATTCTGAGAGGTTAGCTGAGATTTATATCCGAGAAACTGTTTGCCTTCATGGTGTGCCTGTGTCTATCATTTTTGATCAAGGTACACAGTTTACCTTTCATTTTTGTAGGGTATTTTAGTGTGAGTTGTGCACACAGGTTGAGTTGAGCACATCATTTCATCCTCAAACGGACGGGCAGTCCGAGCATACTATTTAGATTTTAGAGGATATGCTCTGAGCTTGTGTTATTGACTTTAGAGGCTCGTGGAATCAATTTTTTCCTTTAGTGTAGTTTGTCTACAACAACAGTTACCCTTCGAGCATTCAAATGGCTCCGTATGAGGCTTTATATGATAGGAAGTGTCGGTCGTCGGTTGGGTGGTTTGAGCTAGAAGAGGCTCGATTGTTGGGTACGAATCTAGTACAGAATTCATTGGAAAGGTCAGGATCATTCAAGATAGGCTTCATATAGCTCAGTCCAGGCAGAAGATTTATGCCGACCGTAAGGTTAGTGATTTGGCATTCATGGTTGGTGAGCCGGTATTGCTTCGGGTATCGCCTATGAAGGGCGTGGTGAGATTTGGGAAGAGGGGAAAGCTTATCCCTAGGTTTATTGGTCCGTTTTAGATTCTTGATCAAGTGGGGGAGGTGGCTTACAGACTTCTATTGCCATCGAGCTTAGCAATTGTGCATCTAGTGTTTCACATGTTCATGCTTCGGAAGTATCACGACGATCCTTCACATGTGTTAAATTTCAGTACTATCCAGTTGGACAAGGACTTGTCCTGCAAGAAGGAGCAGGTAGCTATTCTAGACTGGCAGGTTCGTAAGTTGAGATCGAAGAGTTTCCCTTCTGTTCGTATTTAGTAGAGAGGTCAGCCTGCTGAGGCATCGACATAGGAGTCCGAGTTCGATATGTGGAGCCGATATCCCCATCTTTTCTCCAATTCAGGTACTTCCTTCTTATGTTCGTTCGAGGATGAAAAATTGTTTTATAGGTGGAGAATGTGATGACCCAAAATGTCATCACTTGTTTTAGAAATAAATTCTATGTCTCAAAGCCTTAAAACCTCCTTTTTGTCTTACCTTGATTTGTGTGTGCAGTCCGAGTGCATATCCAAAAAGACATTATGTGAAAATCTGTGAAAAATGATGAGTGTTACTTTAAAAATGAATTTGAGTTGACTTCAGTCAACATTTTGGATAAACAAATCCAGACCCATAATTCAACGATCCTAGAAGGTCCGTAGGAAAATATGGGACTTGGGCGTATGTCCGGAAGTGAAATCCGAGGTCCCAAGCCCGAGAAATAAATGTTTGAAAAAAATTATTTTCTAAAAAATATAAGAGTTTTTGAGAAATGAAAGATGATTGAATTAATGGTGTCAGACTCGTATTTTGGTTTCGGAGCCCTGAATAAGTTTGAAATAATGAATTAGTGAAACCCGTGAATTTTGGTAAGAATTGGAGTCTGTTTAGTATAAATCGGACCTTATTGGAAAATTTGATGTTCTTCAGTGATTTCATGAATTTGAGGCTTAATTCATAGTGTTTGACGTTATTTTGACAATTTGATCACACGAGCAAGTCAGTATGATGTTTTAGGACTAGCATGCATGCTTGGTTTGGAGTCCCGATGGCTCGAGTGAGTTTTGGATAGGCCACAGAGTGGATTTAGACTTAGAAAAATAGTTTTTGTAGGTTTAGAGGAGTTAGGTCTCTGAACCTGACTTTGCAGTCCGCAGAGCTTTCTCGCGACCGCGGTAGGATTTATGCGGTCCACAGAAGAGCGAGGCCAAGTCTCTCCAGCCGTGCTAAATATTTTAGGGTCTACGGTGGAGCTCCACGGTCGCACTCCTTATTTGTGCGGTCCGCAGTAAGGGTCTGAAAGTATGCCCGTGAGTCTTATATGTTGATTAATGTGAATCTGTCTTGTATTGCTCATGCCTTATATGATATTCCTATTGTTGAACAAGGTTTGTGGACATAAATTGAATAATTAAACATTTAAGAGCGTTGGCTCAAGTTTTGAATTGATTTTTGAAAGTATCATTGGTATTTGAACATTATAGAGTGTCAACTCAAGTTGTGAATCGAATTGTGAAAGTATCATTCGTAATTGAGTTGTGAAGTAAATGTGAAAAAGAGAAGAGGATTATGATATTGTCTCCCTTGTCGGGATGTTGTTGCTTTTGATATTGTTCTCTTGCTGGGATTTTCATTATGGTTTTATTGTGATTTTATTTAATTCTTTTCCTTTATTGTTTGTGATTGTTGTTTGGATGAGGAAGAGTGTTAAATCGAAGGGTGATTCCGTGCATTGTTTTGGTGAGGGAGTGTTAATGCACGAAGGGTGATGCCATGCCACATGATGTACCATTCTGTGCCTTTATATGAGTGATTATGCACGAAGGATCATTCCATGCCTTGATGTGAGGTAAAAGCACAAAGGGTGATGTTGTACCATTTCTATTGATATTTGGTGAGGACGAGAGTAAAATCACGAAGGGTGATATTGTGCACTTGTTTGATTTTCTGGTTATTATTGATATTTGAGTTAGGGGTTCTTTACGGTTATCTATTTGTTTCTGTTATTACTTGATATCCCCGCAACATGGCTCCCTTCCCCCTTCTTAATTTTAAATTGTAGATTTCTGCTTCTATTTCCGCTATTTATGATTTAACTGCACAAGTTTATTTGGTAGTCTGGTCCAAGCCTCGTCACTACTTCAATGAGGTTAGGCTAGGCACTTACCAGCACAAGGGATCGGTTGTGCTGATACTATAGTCTGCACTCTTTTGTGCAGATCCTAGTGCGGAAGCTTTCAGACCGTTGTGAGGTTTCTACTTCTAGTTCATCAGGCGACCCGAGTTAGTTTTGCGGGCGTTCACAGGCCTTAGCATCTCCTTCTATCTTTTATTTTGATTCTTTCATGTATTTCTAGAGACAATGTTGTATTACTTTTTCATATCTTTAGTTGTAGTACTCCTAGAAAGTCTGTGAAATTGACACCAATCTTGGGTCGTTTTGTTATGGATTGTTAGTAGTAGTATTATTAAACTATTTCATTTCGGTCTTCCGCTTATTAAATTTTGTTGTTTATTAAATATTGGCTCTTAATTGCTAACAAAGTAAAAATGGAAACAAGGTAAATAATTCAATTGGTTGGCTTTCCTAGCTTTGATTAGCAGGCGTCATCACGACTCCCGAGGGTAAGAAATTTGAGTCATTAAATGAAAGGGCGAAGATTTTGGAAGAAGAGGTTGTCGCTCTACTTTCTTATGAGGATGATTCAACCAGTGGCTCCACGAGTGAAGGAGATGAGGTGAAGTTTCTAGGGATGAGGCTTTCAAAGATGCAGCTCCCGAGATGCAACAGTCGAAGATGTGACTCTAAAGTAGCTTTAGGCTTCCTTATTTTGTTTCAGGGCAAGTATCCTTGTGAAAACATCCCTTGTAATCATCTATTGGAAATATAATAGGAACTTTTTACCTCATTTTCAACTTGGGCTGGATTTCATATTGTTATGATTTATGGAATACTTATTTTGCACAACTTGAATGATTGGCCCTAGAATTGGCTTGGGTTGGAGATATAATAAACCCTTAGATCCTTATTGATAGAAATAGTAATCCTTGAGCTAAGCTTAAATCGATCTAACTAAAGCTCGGGATATCGTGACTCTTGAGTTCGGGTCGAGTGAGAACGAAGTTCCATAAAATATGTTATTGTCCCTTAAGCCTTTCGAAGTTGGCCCTTAGCCCTTATATATCGGCACTTAGGCTTTTTAAGTTGGGACAATTTGGCCTTTAAAATCGCTACATAATATTTCCCTCATTTCAGCTAAAAGACTTAGAGATAGTTTAATTATGCCTTAGCATGTGTTTTTTGTATCCGTAGGGTTTAAAGGTTCGATGTATCGGGACCTTGTTTGTGACCCCATAATCGAATATCTCTTGAGATTCTATCGAAAGCTGGTGCTATCGAAACCTCTAAATTATTTGAGGGCTAAATTCATCGAAGCCTATTAAATTGGTTGAGGGCTGAATTTATCGAAGCCCATTAATTTCTTTAGGGGCTGAATAAGCCCATTATATTTTGCTTTTGCCGAGGGTAGCCTGATTTAATTGAATTTTCCAAAGTGTTTGAAGGCTCTTTAATTTGTGGCGGAAGTTAGACATCTCCGAGTCGTATTATTTCGGCACTAGCCTTTTAAATGATTGTAGTCTTTAATATGGCCGTAGCCATTAATATGGATGTAGCATTTAATATGGCCATAGCCTTTTATTTGTCTGTAACCTTTAGGTATGTTACTTGGACTTGTTTTCGATAACTTTTCGAACTTGTTCGCAAAGTTAGTCCCCGAGTATATTGGTCTTGGCCTTCATTTCGAGGGGATGGCTCTGTGAGGTCTTATGAGTCCGAGTTTCGATGACTCGAATGTATTAACTCTGATGACAATCCCTAAGTATTTGAGTGTGCTTTTATGCTTAGGCTCGTGAGCCATTTCCCTTAAAGTTATAAGTGTAGAGCTTATATAATAGTAGACTTTTACTATAAACATAATGTATCTTGAAGCAATTCGATACATGCATATATGTTCTGTCGTCGAGGCTCGACTATTCTATATAGACATGGTTTATCTGAACATTTGGCCCATTACAACGTTTTCTTATCGAGGCCCTCTTAGGCATGAAGTGTTTTCCTTAAAAATTCAATCTCCGAAGGTGATGCCTCCCAGTATTCTAGGTTGACTAAAAGGAGCCTTGAATACTGTTGAGTTTTCCTTAGGCGGCACATAACTGTCTCCTCGTTAAAAACCTTGCAGGTAAAATCTATTTGGGACAAAATCCGAGCTAAGGAAAAAATAATGCAACGTATGCTTTAAAACCTAAGGCCTTCGTGCAAAAGGGTGTGTCTTTGAGATCGAGCACATTTGAGAGCATCCATTGTGCCAATTTGTAAATCTTTTTCAAACAACTCCGAGGGCTTAGTACGATCTTATCTTGTTATTCACAATCGTAATATCTTTGAAAGCATCGACCTGGTCGAAGATGATTTTGATACCCCGATTTGATACCATGAAGCCGAGAAACTTACCCGAGCCAACTCCGAAGGCATATTTTTCTGGGTTAAGTTTCGTGTCGCATTGCCACGAAATGTTGATTGTTTCCTGCAAATGAATTAAAATGGTCCTATGCGCATAGGAACTTAACTAGTGATATTATCAAATGTAGGCTTTTGTTGTTTTACTTGTTTTTTCTTCAAACATCTTGTCAACGGGACGTTGGTACGTAGCTTCTCGGACTAAAGCCTCCCTTTTTGCTTTATTGGTTTAAATCTAGGATCGATGCTTGACCTATGTGTGATGATTTCTGGCGGAATCCATGCCATATCTAAATGAGACTAAGCAATGCAATCCATATTATCAATAAGAAACTAAATGAGGTTTTTCCTGAGTTCGGGAGTTAATCCCGTTCCCAGGTGTACCTTTCTCTTGAGCAGTTGAATCGGTAGCATCAGACTCCTTGGGGGGGCTAGGCTCGAGGAGCAAGGAAGTTCCCTTTTTCACCTTTGGTTAAATGTTATTCCTCTTTCGTCGATACTTGGGGCTGTGATTGTTACTTAGCTGCCTGCTTACCTTTATAGATCAATTTATCTGAGGCCAAGGGTTCTGGTAGCGGCACCACTTTCTCGATTGCAAACATCTCATTTGCAGCGTGCTATTCTCCGCGAACTATTTTCACCCTTTCCCCGTCGGGAATTTCATCATTTGGTGGAGCGTCAAAGGCACTGCCCTCATGTTGTGTATCCATGGTCTCCCAAGGAGTGCGTTATTGTGATAACCCAAAAGGTCATCACTTATGTTGCAATAAAATTATATGTTCCGAGGCCTTAAAACCCTCTCTTAGAATCACCTCGATTTACATGCGCAGTCCGAGTATGTAGCGGAAAGCTTGTATGTGAAAATCTGTGAAAATGATTATTTTTTACTGTAAAATAAACAAATTTGACTTCGGTCAACATTTTGGATATACGGATACGGACTCGGACCCGTGATTCGACGGTCCTGGAGGGTCCATAGGAAAAATATGGGACTTGGGTGTACCGGGATTAAATTTTGAGGTCCCAAGCCCGAGAAATAAATTTTGAAAGAAAATTATTTTTTGGAATTTTTTAAGAAAATTTGAATTAAAATCTGATTAGAACATGTTGGTATCGGGCCCGTATTTTGGTTCCAGCATCCGGTACAAGTCTTATATATGGTTTAAGTTATTTCAGTAAAATTTGGTGAAAAATGAATGTCCTTTGATGTCATTTCGAATTAAATTTCAAAAATTGATGTTTAAAGAAGTTTTGAGAAAATTTCATTGATCTTGAGATTTAATTTGATGTTCATGATGTTATTTTGATTATTTGATTACACTAATAAGTCCGTATGATATTTTTGAAGTTTTGTGTACACTTGGTTTGGGGTTCCGAGGGCTCGGGTGAGTTTCGTGTAGGTTTTGGGGTGTCTTAGGCTTAAAACGGAGTTGTTGCAGGCATAGAGAGGTGCAGGAAATATGAACAGGGCAGTGTGGTCCACACGATATGGACTGTTGCCGCACTAGTTTTGGTGCGGTCCGTGGTGAAGAACACTTTATTGGTCCGATTTCGGAAGCCTATATCTTTTGATTCATAAGGAATTTTGTGATAATTCAAAAGCAAAAGTTGTAGCCCTTCGTGTTTAGGCTTCAGAAACGTATTATGATAGGTATTTGGGCATGTGTAGAGAAAGTTATGGAAAAAATACTAACACATGTCACTGCATAACACAGGAAGCCTGTGCGGCCGTGGTTGATTTTGTGCGGTCCGCACATGGAATTTGAGGGCAGTATATTTAGATGGAACTTTCAGTTATTTTTCAAATTTAAGACCCCAAAAACATAATAGGCGATTTTTCAAACAACATTTCTTCTCCAAATCGATTGTAAGCCATTTTTAACTAGTTTTCTTCAATCATTAACATCTTTTAACATGATTTCAACTTCAAATCAATGATTTTCAGGGGGGAAATTGGGTGTTTTGGGTAGAACATAAGTTTTTTCAAAAATCAAGAATTCGGACCTTGATTTGAGGTCCGATATCAAAATAAATTACATATTTGATATGGGAGAATGGGTAATCGGGTTCTGGTTTGAACCTCGAATTTTGACCACGTGGGCTCGGGGGCGATTTTGACTTTTTGGTTAAAAACTTTGGAAAGCTTATTTTCATGCATTAATTGAGGGATTTTGATATACGAGCAAACTGGCAGGGGAATCAAAGGGTAAAGCTATAATTGAAACTTGAGTTGTGTTCGAGGCATCGTGGTAAGTGTTTGGTCTAACGTTAGCTTGAGGAATTAGGAGTCGAGTCCTATTTTCTATGTGATAATTGTTGAGTACGACATATAGGCATGGTGATGAGTATCTATACGTTGGAGTCAAGCATGACCGTGAGTCTTATATTGTGATTTTCATGACTTCGTTGTATTATCTATGCTCTAGAGGTGATTATTATTTGTTGCGGAAAGTTATGGAAGTAATTTTGACCTTTGAACATCGAGGAACATTGACTCAAGTTATACTATGAATTGTGAAAGTAAATGAGTTGATTGAACCTTTTGGAGCATTGGCTCAAGTGGTAAAGTGAATTGTGAAGTAAAAGTGAAAAAGAGAAATAAGTCATTTAATTGTTCCCTTGCCTGGATATTGTTGCCTTATTGGTTATCTCCCTTGTCGAGATGTTGATGTTATTGATGTTGTTCCTTTGCCGGGATTTAATTATTGACTTGTTGCTTCCTTGCCGGGATTCTTATTGTGAAATTTCCTTATTTCATTGCCCTATTATTTGTGATTATTATTTGGGTGAGGAAGAGAATTAAAGCATGAAGAGTGATGTCGTGCATTATTTGTTTTGTGAGGAAAGAGTGTAAAGCACAAAAGGTGATATCGTGCTACATGATGTGCCATTCGGTTCCTATTATATTGATTTCATGGTGAGGAAAAAGTGTAAAGCATGAAGGGTAATATTGTGTCGCACGATGTACCATTCTGTGCCTATATTGATTCTTATGGTAAGGACGAGAGTAAAAGCACGAAGGGTGATGTCGTGCACTTGTTTTGATTTCCCTGATGCTTACTGATAATTGAGTTATGTTGTCCCTTATGTTTATTTACTGATTTTCGGTTATTACTTGATATTATTTCGAGGTTATAGATTCCCTTACCCTATTTGCCTTGTGATTGTTGTTTGGGTGACGAAGAGCGTAAAACACGAAGTATGATGCCCTGTATTATTTGGTCAGAGAGTGTAAATCACGAAGGGTGATGTCGTGCACTTGATTTGATTTCCTAATTTTTGTTGATAATTGTGTTACGGTTTCCCTACACTAAATTGTTGGTTACCTGTTGCTACTTATTGTACCCCGAAGCATGATTTTCCCTCCCATTTTCAATTGAACTGTGGTGATCCTCATATTTATATGTTTCCCTTCTATTACTATTCGATGTTTCCCCACAGCATGTTTTTCCCCTCCCATACTTGACTGTATATGACTCAATTTTTCTATACTTCTTTTTTGCTGTATATAGTTAAATTGCACAGGTTTATTTGGTAGTCTGGTCCTAGGCTCGTCACTACTTCATCGTATTTAGGATAGACACTTACAAGCATATGGGGTCGGTTGTGCAGATACTACACTCTGTACTCTTTTGTGCAGATCCCGATGTTGTGTACTTTGAACCGTAGTGAGATTGCTTATTTGTGATCATCAGGCAACCCGAGGTAGTACTGCGGGCATCCGTAAGCTTTGGCTTCTCCTTCTATCTACTATTCATATTTCTTTCATACATTTCAAGAGACAGTGTTGTATTTATTCTTTCAGTCCCTTTATTTATAGTATTCTTAGACCGTCTGTGAAACTATGACACCAGTTCTGGGTAGTCGAGACTCAAACAGTTGTAGTAAATTCATGCTCAGCTAGCTTATTGCTTCCTTTTCGCTTATGTTAAATTTCGCTATTTAAATGATATTACTTCACAATTGCTAATGAATATAAATGGGTACAAGGTAAGTTATTCACATAATTGGCTTGCTTAGCCCACATTAGTAGGCGCCATCATGACTTCCAAGGGTGGAAAATCCGGGTCGTGATAGTTATACCTCATGTCACCTTAGATTACATGGAACCTGGTGTCTTGTATGGTTGTGTCACGACCCGGATTTTCACCATCGGGATCGTGATGACGCCTACTCGTGGTAGCTAGGCAAGCCAATTTACTCACCGTATTTTCATTAATAAAAACCATCTTGTTGTAAATTTAATAACAAGAATAATAATAACATTAACTGTGGAAGTCTACTTTTATAAATCTGAATATAAATGTGAAATACTCAACATAGATCCTCTACCCAAGATGTGGAGTCACAAACTCACGAACCACTAAGAATAAACTACACATAATGGTATGAAAGAAGTATAACAACCATTTGTCTCGAAACAATGAGACTACAACATAAATGAAAAATATAAGAAGAGGCGTCGGGCCTGCGGACGCCTGCAAGCTACCTCAGTCTCGTAGTAATGGAAGTCTTGCTATCGAACTACTGGTGCTGCTGCTCAAGACCTCAACCTGTGCAAAAACGCACAGAAGTGTAGTATCAGTACAACTGACCCCATGTGTTGGTAAGTGCCCAGCCTATCCCAGTGAAGTAGTGACAAGGCTAGGACCAGACACTCACGTAAACCTGTGCAGTTCTATATACATACGTACCACAAAACAACAGAAATACTAATTAAATAATTAAAAGGGAGGGAACATGATAAGGGGAGAACAATTGAATATATAAAATTCATCAATGTAATATAAAATAGAACGCAACAATAATTATCACAAAATAAGAAATTTAATAATTGCACGGCATCACCCTTCGTTCTTTTACTCTCATCCTCACCCAAACAATCATATAAAAGTGCACGGCATCACCCTTCATACTTTTACTCTCATCCTCACCAAAAATCAAATAAAATTGCACGACATCACCTTTCGTGCTTTTACTCTCATCCTCACCCAAACATTCATATAAAAGTGCACGGCATCACCCTTCGTGCTTTTACTCTCATCCTCACCCAAACAATCAAATAAAAGTGCACGACATCACCCTTCGTGCTTTTACTCTCATCCTCACCCAAACAATCAAATAAAAGTGCACGGCATCATCCTTCGTGCTTTTACTCTCATAACTCACATTCATGGCACGTAATGTTCCTTCGTTCATAATATGATTAACAATGGCACGGAATGTTCTTTCGTACATAAATAATTAAAACATGGCACAGAATTATCCTTCATGAGAATATAATTAAGAATGGCACGGCATTACCCTTCGTGCTTTATCACTCTTCCTCACCCAAATAATAGTCACAATCAACGAGCAAGAAGAATTAAATAAACAACAAGTATCATCCCGGCAAGGGAGTACCAACAACGCAATAAGGTCCCAGCAAGGGAACAATAACAACAACTTTCACAACCCAGCAAGGGCTCAATAATTTAACCATCCCGGCAAGAGATTAATCATAATTTAACTTCGGAGAGTTCCGCATTAGTCACAACATGTACCAACAACGACTCACGGTCATGCTATACTCCGGTGTATAGACACTCATCACCACGCCTATACACCGCACTCGATAATTTAGCAATTCGCAAGTTATTATACTCTAATCATATTCCCTCAAGCTAGGATAGATCAAACACTTACCTCGACGGCTTATAGTCAACTCAGTCCTCAAGCAATGTTTTTCCTTCGAATTTCGCTCAATTCAATCGTAACTATACACAATTTATTTAATATCATCAATTCTACTCAACAACCCAGCCCAAATTGCCTAATTAAAACCCTTTAACATGCTTTCCAAAAATTACAAAACCAACCACAGGCTCGCTTGGTCAAAACATGAAGTTCGAACCAAAATAAAGTCACCCATACCCCCACGAGTGCAAATATATCATTTGTTTTAAGATTCGACCCCAAATTGGGGTTGAATCGCCCAAAACTCTCAAAAACCTACCTTTACTCAAAACCCATGATTTCTACCTTGATTTCATGATTTAGGCTTAGAAACTAGTTAATTAATGAAATAAAACTGAAGGAAATAAGCCGGAAATTATTTACTCAAAGGGTCTTGAAACTTGGGGGCATTAATGGCTTCCTACGGCTTGGAATAGAAGAAGACTCGTGTAAAAATTATGAAATCCCGTGTTCTGGTTCTGTTTTTAAACAAAAAAAATCTCTGGGCAAAATTACCCTTTGCGATCGCATGAACAGTGTCGCGTTGGCGAAGGGAAAACTGGGCAATGCAATGCGTTCGCGTAAAAAGTGCCGCGAATGGGGTCCAAGGAATACTCTACGCGAACGCGAGTGAACATATGCGATTGCGTATAAGGGGGTAAAGAGGCTACGTGAACGCATGGACGAAGGACGCGAACGCGTAAGACAAAATGGATAGGGTTGCGAACGCGAGCATAAGGCCGCATTCGCGAAGAAATTTTTACCTGGCCACAAATTGCAGAAAAATCGGTTGTATTTTTCAAGTGTAAAACATCTCGAACCACCCCCGAGCCCTCGGGGCTCCTAACCAATCACACACGCTAACTCAAATACATCATACAAACTTGCTCGAGCGATCAAATCGCTAAAATAACCTCAAATTTAATGAATCACCCCTCAAAACTCATAAGTTCATTTCAAAGTTCATCAACCTCTAATATTTGATATTTAGGTCCGAAGCACGTCAAACGACGTCCGATTTTGATGAAACTTTACAGATAGCGCTTAACGCATATCTAAGACCTGTACCGTGCATTGGAACTAAAATACGAGCCTGATACCTATATTTTCTAACTCATTTTCATTTTCATTTTTCCATAATAATTTCATAAAACAATTTAATAGAAAAATTCATATCTCGGGCTTTAGGCCTCAGAATTCGACTTCGGGCACATGCCCGAGTCCCATATTTTAGTACGTACCTTCTGGGATCGTCCAAACTCGGGTCCGGGTCCGTTTACCAAAAATGTTGACCAAAGTCAACTATATCAGTATTAATATTAAAATTCTTCAAATTTTTCATAGAATTCACATATTTTAAATAAAACTTTTCTAGCTACACGCATAGATTGCGCACGCAAATCAAGGAAATATAAAAATAAGGTTTTTCAAGGCCTCGGAAGCACGGAACAGGTGAGAAAAATAGGTGATGAACCTTTGGGTCATCACATCCTCCACCTCTAAAACAACTGTTCATCCTCGAATGGACGAGAGAAAGAAGTACCTGAGTCGGGGAACAAACGTGGATAATGGCTCTGTATATCGGACTCGGACTCCTAGGTTGATGCCTTAGGAGGCTGACCTCTCCACCGGACATGCACGGAAGGAAAGCTCTTTGACCACAACTGTCGAACCTGCCGGTCTAGAATAGATATCGGCTCCTCCTTGTAAGATAGATCATTGTCCAACTGGACAGTACTGAAGTCTAACACATGTGTAGGATCGCCGTGATACCTTCGAAGCTTTCCATGGAAAACTGGATGAACGGCAGATAAGCTAGGTGGCAATGCAAGACTATAAGCCACATCTCCCACTCAATCCAGAATCTCAAATGGACCAATGTACCTAGGTCTAAGCTTGCCCTTCTTTCCGAACCTCATCACGCCCTTCATAGGTGACACCCGGAGCAATACCCGCTCACCAACCATGAAATCTATATCTCGGACCTTACGATCTGCATAACTCTTCTGTCTGGATTGGGCTGAACGCAACCTCTCCTTGATAGTCTTGACCTTATCTAAGGCCTCCTAAACTAGGTCTGTACCCAGAAACCGAGCCTCTCCCGGCTCAAACTATTCGACTGGAGACCGACATCGCCTACCATACAACGCCTCATATGGATCCATCTGAATGCTAGACTGGTAGTTGTTGTTGTAGGCAAACTCTACTAAGGGAAATAATTGGTTCCACAAGCCTCCAAAGTCAATGACGTAAGCTCGAAGCATATCCTCCAAAATTTGAATAGTCCGCTCGGACTGACCGTCTGTTTGATGATGGAATGATGTGCTCAACTGAACCTGGGTGCCTAACTCCTGCTGGACCACTCTCTAGAAGCGCGAGGTAAACTGCGTACCCCGATCTGAGATAATAGATACTGGCACCCCATGAAGGAGAACAATCTCCCAAATATAAATCTCCGCTAACGTTTGAGATGAGTAGGAGACTGCTACTAGAATGAAATGTGTTGACTTGGTCAGCCTATCAACAATAACCCAAATAGCATCACATTTCTTCCAAGTCAACAGAAGTCCCGTAATGAAGTCCATTGTAATTTGCTCCTGCTTCAATTCGGGAATCTCAATTCTCTAGAACACACCACCAGGCCTCTAGTGCTCATATTTGACCTGCTGACAATTTAAACACTGAGCGACATACGCAAGAATGTCTTTTTTCATTATACACCACCAATAATGCTGCCGCAAATCCTGATACATCTTTGCGGTGCCCGGGTTAATAGAATACCGAGAACTATGGGCCTCCGCTAAGATCAACTATCGAATCCCATCAACATTTAGCACACAAACTCTCCCCTACAATCTCAACACCCCATAATCATCTAAGGTTACCTTCGTAGCACATCCTCGCTACAAAGTGTCTTTTAGGAAACACAAACATGGGTCATCGAACTATCTCTCACGGATACGCTCCAATAGAGAAGAACGAGCGACCGTGCAAGTCAACACCCTGTTAGGCTCAGAAATATCTAATCTCACGAATCTATTGGCTAAGGCCTGAACATCTAGAGTAAGAGGACTCTGGCTGACCGGAATATAAGCGAGACTACCCATGCTGGCAGACTTTTTACTCAATGCATCAGCCACCATATTAGCCTTACCTGGGTGATATAAGATAGTAACATCATAATCTTTCAGCAACTCTAACCACTTCCTCTGCCGCACATTTAACTCCTTTTGCTTGAATAAGTACTGAAGACTCTTGTGATCTGCGTATACCTCACACGCCACACCATATAGATAATGCCTCCAAATTTTCAAGTCATGAACAACCGCTGTCAACTCTAGGTCATGAAGTGGATATTTCTTCTCATGGATTTTTCAACTGTCTCGAAGCACATGCAATGACCTTGCCATGGTTAAAGCTGTCTTGAGCTTCTGAAAGCTCGCCTCACATTCATCTGACCATTCGAACTGGACACTTTTCTAGGTCAATCTAGTCATCGGGGTTGTAATAGATGAAAACCCCTCCACAAACCGCCAATAATAATCTGCTAACCCCAATAAACTCCGAATCTTTCTGGCTGATGTTAGTCTAGGCCAGTCCTTGACTGCCTCCTTCTTCCTTGGATTAACCTGTATACCTTCTACCGTCACAACATGACACAGGAATGCAAGTGTACTTAGCCATAATTCACACTTTGGAATATCTGCATATAGCTGACTATTTTTTAGATTCTGGAGAGCCACTCTGAGATGTTGCACATGCTCTTCCTGACTGCGGAAGCATATCAATACGTTATAAATGGGAACTATCACGAGCAAGTCTAACTAAGGCATGAACACCTCGTGCGTATGCACATAACCATGATTCTAGCCATAAGAATTGTCCCTAAATTACAACATTGCTAATTACTGCGTGTTATCAAAAACCTTATTTCAGAACTCCCAATTTACTCACAATGAGGTATGGAGACCTCGTGATTACTTTCCCGAGTTAATGAGTCATATTTATCCTCACCTGGGTGCTCGTCTCAAAGGCTAAACTCAATGGTTACAAAATAGAAATGGCTAAATATGAATAGAAACTATACAAGAATTGTCAAATAATCATAACAGACATGGCTCAAATTTAGGATATATTACAAGATTTTTATTTTCAAAAAGAAAAAATTTTAAACACAAACTTCCCGCCACCAGGACCTTATCCTCGTGTAATATCCACGCAGCTTGTAGCTCGGTTTAAAAAAATGTTTCACATTATACAAAAATTTGAGGACCTCATCCTCAACTCTGAATCACAAGTACTTGCACATTGTACCAGCCGAAAAGTTTCATTTCCTCTCTTTCTTCTTTTCAATAATTGACCGTCAAAGAAAATCATGACATAAAATGAACCCTCATACTGATATGGTATATAGTTAGCAATTGAAATTAACTATTTCAGGAATTACATCAAAACCCATTGTAGTAGCGATATAAAGTCACTTTTAGCCCCATAAATATTCTTAGTGACCAACACATAATAATAAGGATAGTTATCTCCATATAATAGCCCAACGTGAGTATTCACATAAGTAGATTTGATGCTTACGGAGCTCACTCGTGAGTTGAGCATATTAAGAGGACTCGCCTACATTTTTTGTCAAATACCAAATCAAATTAAGGAGAAATGTCTTTTTTATAACAATCAAAATTGTACATGTAATGACACCATCTGGTGTAGTGACTTCAGTCATTCCATAGAAATTATATCCACGGTTCGGTCTCCACCTCTAAGATTCTCACCTCCACCTCTAACATCCTGACCTCTACCTCTAGCTAGTCATGTAAGATAAGTATTGACTGCAATGGAGCATGTAATCTGAGTGCTTTCCTAAAATTAAATTTCTCCAAACTACCACATTCACAACAATTCCTTTGAGGCTCAGCAAACTTATTGCACATGACGATATATTCGGACACTGACATGGTGACCCGGTACAACCGTTCAGATCGCATATACTACATATTGCAGAGAATCTGGGAGGTAACCCCTTCAGAACATTTTCTTAAAATAGAGTTGAGTAGGTAGTGTTGCATTGGCCCGTTTTCCCTCCTCGTAGGCTTGTCACAAACATCGACGACCAGTTTCCTCTTTTGCTATGCTGGCTTCACACTGCTGAGCTACCCCATTTACACTTATACTTTCGTTATTTTCTGGGGCAATTCTTACCCCTTGCAGATTACCAAACCTTAAATATGTATAGTTTGTTTGGGAGACCTTTCCATACCATATATAAATACATTCCAAGCCAAACTGACATAACATATGGCCATCCGGTCCGCTCACTAATAGTGGAACTCCCTCTTTTAGTTGTAAGTCAGAGTCACAACATCCAATAATTCACAATATTTGTCCTTCACAACTCAAATAAATCAATCATACGTCAAGGTCCGTTGAAACCACAACTGGTTAAAACATACATTATGTTCCCACTACTTTATTTGCCATCCGAAGCAGAGTAGAATCAACTCCCTTGCTTTCGACTATTCCCACATTCTGTAATACCTTATCGCAGCGGTCAAGCACAACCCCATGGGTTCTAAAAAGATGCACTGCTGAAGGTGGTAGCGAAGAGTTTGGTGAAACCTATCCGACCTTTGCAAAACTTCTGAAGGCATAGTTGATCTATCACCAGTCTATGCCATTTTTCGGCTAAAGAAGCGGTACGTGAATTCGCCATTTGTGGGAATACAAGAGTAGAAATTCAATTTAACATTTGAAGAACGAATTGCACGACAGGAAAGTACAAAAAAGAGATTTTTCCTAACTTAATACACTCTGAGGAACAAGTACAGACGTCTTCATACCTACCTCTCAGAATCTACTAAGTTTGTTCGTGAGTTGTGAGACATATGTAACCTAGTGCTTTGATACCAACTTGTCACGACCCGAATTTCCACCATTAGGATTGTGATGGCACCTACTCGTGGTAGCTAGGCAAGCCAATTTACTCACCATCTTTCCATTAATAAAAACCATCATGTTGTCAATTTAATAACAAGAATAATAATAATAACATTAAATGCGGAAGTGTACTTTCATAAATCTGAATATAAATGTGAAATACTCAACATAAATCCTCTACCCAAGATGTGGAGTCACAAACTCACGAACCACTAAGAATAAACTACACATAATGGTCTGAAAGAAGTATAACAAATGTTTGTCTCAAAACAATGAGACTACAGCATAAATGAAAAACATAAGAAAAGCCGCCGGGTATGCGGACGCCTGCAAGCTACCTCAGTCTCGTAGTAATGGAAGTCTTGCTATCGAACTACTGGTGCTGCTGCTCAAGACCCGGACCTGTGCAAAAACGCACAAAAGTGTAGTATCAGCACAACCGACCCCATGTGTTGGTAAGTGCCCGGCCTATCCTGGCGAAGTAGTGACAAGGCTAGGACCAGACACTCACATAAACCTGTGCAGTTCAATATACATACGTACCACAAAACAATAGAACTACTAATTAAACAATTAAAAGGAAGGGAACATGATATGGGGAGCACAATTGAATATATATAATTCGTCAATGTAACAGAAAATAGTATGCAACAATAATTATCAAAAAATAAGAAATTTAATAGTTGCACGGCATCACCCTTCGTTCTTTTACTCTCATCCTCACCCAGACAATCATATAAAAGTGTACGGCATCATCCTTCGTGTTTTTACTCTCATCCTCACCCAAACAATCAAAAAAAAGTGCACGGCATCACCCTTTATTCTTTTACTCTCATCCTCACCCAAACAATCATATAAAAGTGTACGACATCACCCTTCGTGCTTTTACTCTCATCCTCACCCAAACAATTAAATAAAAGTGCACGGCATCACCCTTCGTGCTTTTACTCTCATAACTCACATTCATGGCACAGAATGTTCCTTCGTGCATAATATGATTAACAATGGCACGGAATGTTCCTTCGTGCATAAATAGTTAAAACATGGCACGGAATGATCCTTCGTGCGAATATAATTAAGAATGGCACGACATCACCCTTCGTGCTTTATCACTATTCCTCACCCAAACAACAGTCACAATCAACGGGCAAGAAGAATGAAATAAACAACAAGTATCATCCTGGCAAGGGAGTACCAACAACACAATAAGGTCCCGGCAAGGGAACAATAACAACAACTTTCACAACTCGGTAAGGGCTCAATAATTTAACCATCCCGGCAAGGGATTAATCATAATTTAACTTAGGAGAGTTCCGTATTAGTTCACAACATGTACCAACAACGACTCATGGTCATGCTAGACTCCGGTGTATAGATACTCGTCACCACGCCTATACACCGCACTCGATCATTTAGCAATTAACAAGTTATTATACTTTAATCCTATTCATCAAGCTAGAATAGATCAAACACTTACCTCGACGGCTTATAGTCAACTCAATCCTCAAGCAATATTTTTCCTTTCGAATTTTGCTCCAATTAAATTGTATCTATACACAATTTATTTAATATCATCAATTCTACTCAATAAACCAGCCTAATTTGCCTAAGTAAAACCCTTTAACATGCTGTCCGAAAATTACAAAACTAACCCCGGGATCGCTTGGTCAAAATATGAAGTTCGAACCAAAATAAATTCACCCATACCCCCACGAGTACGAATATATAATTTGTTTCAAGATTCTACCCCAAATTGGGGTTGAATTGCCCAAAATTCTCAAAAATCTAACTTTGCTCAAAACCCATGATTTCATGATTTAGGATTAGAAACTAGTTAATTAATGAAAGAAAAGTGAAGGAAATAAGCGGGAAATTATTTACTCAAATGGTCTTGAAGTTTGGGGGCATTAATGGCTTCCTAGGGCTTGGAAGAGAGGAATACTCGTGTAAAAATTATGAAATCCCGGGTTCTGGTTCTATTTTCAAACAAAAAAAAATTGCTGGGCAAAATTACCCTTTGCAATCGCGTGAACGTATCACGTTCGCGAAGGGAAAACTGGACAATGCAATGCATTCGCGTAAAAGGGGCCGCGAACGCGAAGAGGAAGATTGGGGGGTCTAGGGGATACTCTATGCGAATGCGGGTGAACATATGCAATCACGTATAAGGGGGAGAAGAGGCTACGCAAACACGTGGACGAAGGACGCGAACGCGTAAGACAAAATGGACAGGGTACTGCAAACGCGAGCATAAGGCCGCATTCGCGAAGAACATTTACTTGGCCACAAATTGCAGAAAATCTACTGCATTTTTCAAGTGTAAAACATCCCGAACCACCTCCGTAATCTCCCCGAGCCCTCAGGGCTCCTAACCAATCACACACGCTAACTCAAATACATCATACGAACTTGCTCGAGCGAACAAATCGCTAAAATAACCTCAAATTCAAAGAATCACCCCTCAAAACTCATAATTTCATTTCAGAATTCATCAACCTCTAATATTTGATATTTAGGTCCGAAACACGTCAAACGGCGTTTGATTTCGACCAAACTTTATAGATATTGCTTAACGCATATTTAAGACCTATACCGGGCATCGGAATCAAAATACGAGCCCGATACCTATATTTTCTAACTCATTTTATTTTCATTTTTCCTTAATAATTTCAAAAAACAATTTAATAGAAAAATTCATATCTCAGGATCTAGGCGTCGGAATTTGATTCCGGGCACATGCCCGAGTCCCATATTTTTCTATTGACCTTCCGAGTCTGTCCAAACTCTGGTCCGAGTCTGTTTACCAAAAATGTTGACCAAAGTCAACTATATCAGTATTAATATCAAAATTCTTCAAATTTTTCACAGAATTCAGATATTTCAACATAAAAAAATTCTGGCTACGCGCCTAGACTGTGCATGCAATTCGAGGCAATATAAAAATAAGGTTTTTCAAGGCCTCGAAAGCACGGAATAGATGAGGAAAATAGGTGATGACCATTTGGGTCATCAGAGGTTGCGACTACGTTTACTGGCAAGATAATCTCTCACTTTGTTGTATCACTTGCCATGTTGAAGTCATTCAGCACCCGGGATGCAGGCACAATTTGATCTTGCAGGCCAAGTTGTTTCACGACCCTCGATCTGATTATGTTTGCCGAGCTACCTGGATCCACTAAAACATATTTAAATTGAATTTTATTTAAAAGAATAGAGATTACCAGGGCGTCGTTGTGAGGTTGGGATATGTTTTCTACTTTCTTATCGCAGAATGACAGGACATCCTCGGGCATGTAGCTTTGAGTTCACTTTTCTCTTGTGATTGATACTTTGATGTGCTTGAATATAGGACGACGGGGAACATCTACTCCGCCGAATATTATGTGGATTACATGTTGTGGTTCTTCTTGCTCATTTTTCCTTGCGTATCTCTCCCTAAAGTGGTTCTTGGAATGATCACTTAGAAATTCTCGAAGGTGGCCCTCGTTGAACAATCAGCCACCTTTTCCCTTAGTTGCCGGCAATCTTCTATTTTATGACCGTGTGTACCATGATATTTGCATATCACGTTCGAGTTTTTTTTAGAGGGATCCGTTTGTATGGGCCTCGTCCACTTGATGTCTTTGATTTTTTCAATAGACGACACGATTCCTGATGCATCCACGCTAAAGTTGTAGATAGATGGAGAGCCTCCATGGGGTCAATATGTTTATCGAACCGCTCTTACTTGTGAGTCCCTGAGAGCTTTGCCCTCAATCATTTCCCCGATCGCTCCGAGGAATGTTACGGCTTAGTCCACTGTTTCTTTGGTCGGTATATGGCTGATACATTTCCCTGTTTGATCTCGAATCTCTATTTGTATCTATCGAAGGTTTGGCACGAAACTGTTAGGATGAACTGAGCCCGGGGAGGCTTATAATTGGTCGTCCTCAAACCTGATTTTTAACTGGTAATGGTTGAGCACATCCGACCATGTCACATCTAGATACTCGATAAAATTCTGCTTTAGTTGTCGAGAAGAAATTGAGCTTTGCTCGTTCAAACCCTGCATAAAGGCTTGTACCGCCAAGTCGTTAGAGACCGACAGTAGTTTCATTCTTTCCATCTGAAACCTGGACACAGACTCCCTTAACATCTCGTCATTCCTTTGTTTTATTTTGAAGACATCCGATTTTCTCATGGCCACATTTATGGCCCCGACGTGAGCTTTAATGAAAGCGTCTGCTAACATAATAAATGAATCAATAGAGTTAGGGGCTAAGCTGTGACACCAAATCATAGCTCCCTTTGAGAGTGTTTCCCCAAATGTTTTCAACAACACTGACTCGATTTCATCATCATTTAAGTCATTCCCTTTGATCCCATAAGTGTATGAAGTAATATGTTTATTAGGGTCGGTTGTTCTATATTTGGGTATATCAGACATGTGAAATTCTTGGGAATGGGCATCTGGTCTACACGAGAGTTATAAGTCTCCACTTTCTTATCGTTATCCTCAATGTCTTTTCTCCGAACTCAATCCTCTTAGTAAGCTCTTGGAGCATTTTCATAATAGTGGGGTCAATCCTCGAGCTGTCTCCATCTCGTCCTTCCGGAGTTGGTTCAGCACCTTGATTGTTTTCCTGTTCGGCTACACGCGGCGTCTTATTCTGACTTTAAAGTTGAGCGATGGCGATTTGCTGAGCCTACAGCATCTCAAATATCACTTGGATGCTAACTCTTCCATCTCCAGCTCCTGGCATTCCTTGGTCCCCTGGTTGAGCATCCATGCATACACTCTTTTCGAGGTTTGTGCCTAGGTTGGTATTTATAGCTGCAATATGAGAACCAACATAAATTGGTTCCACGTTTGGCACTTCCCCAGGGTTTGCCGGTGGCACACCGTCCCCTACGTTGTTGTTCTCACCAAGACATTCGTTGTCTTGAACGGATGCGTTTTGTGAGCTAGACATGTTTCAGCCTGAAAATTCAAAGATTCTTGACACATAAGTGTAAGAAATAACGTGTGTAATAAATAAAGAAATAATCACTATTATCTTTAACCCCGCGGTGGGCGCCAAACTATTTACCTCGAAAATACGAGTAACAATTAAACTTGGTTTTGTGGTTTTAAAGATACGTGATTTAGTTCAATACCTATTAATGATCAAGTAATATGAAGTAGAAATGAAAGATAGAAGTGAATCAAACTAATGTTAGCTAGCAGCAGCGACCTCGAGATAGTGACCTCAAGGTGTCTTAGGGCCGTAAGAATGATGGAATAATAAAATCAAAGCAAGAACAATTAAACTAAGGGACAATTCTGATGAACAGTAGGCAAAAAAGTGGAGACTATATTCTTTGCACAATAAAAGATGATCTTACAAATGATTGGGATTCCCCTCATATAATGGGGAAATCCTAAATATCGGTACATCTATCTAACCGTCTAGTACGGAATCGTACAATCTTTTTCCATGATTTACACCATGACTTGGAGGACGTGCCACAAATCTAGCTTGCTTTAGTACAACTCCATAACGGTAGTATTTCGAGGTCGAGCATACTTGGCCTTAGTTCCCCGAATTCTTGCTTCTGGGCATTACATTCTTTCTTCGAGCTCGAGCCTGGCCCACCGGTTTCGAACTTGACTTCTCCTAGGCTTGGACCTTGGGCAGAACCTCTAGCTTCTACATCAGGGGCATACGACTTTGACCGTATACATTTCTCTTCTAAAAGCCAAAGGACCATGAACATAATTTTTCCCATTAATGTGCTCATATTTTATTTTTATCTTTTAATGTGCCCACATTGAACGCCACATCTATTCTATACATTGACAAGGTCAAAGGGGCGATTTTTCTTTTTATTTAATTATTTTGACTTGGTAAGCGGGAGTTGATTTAAAATGTCGACAATGGAAGAACGAATTCTAAGCAAAGTATATATGACGAGTTTTAAAAGTATAGACAAAAAATTATTAAAAACTTTTTGTCTTGTTGTCTAAAAAATATTATTTTTATCACCCTAAAAGTGAAAATAATTTTAAGTTGGTCAATTATATAAAGAATCAAATTCAAGATTTCTAAGCTTGTTTTGTATGACATATAGAAATAGCCTGATTTACAACTGGTAATTACATAATGTGTTGGAGGTCTAATATAATTTAGTGAAAGTTTATACGCAGGAGTTCCATAATCTATCATATTATATTGAAACTTTCCATGTTTCTATTAATGTATTTTTTTCTAGATTTTATCTCCGTCTAAAATAGTGATTATTTTTCAATAACTTTATAAATACAAGCTATTGTTCAATTATCGGTGAGAAAACTAACCAGCACATACTATTTTTACTACATATTGTACAACTATAAAAAAGAGCATACGACTTTGCAACATAATAAAATGCAACATATTATTGAGTTCTTAGGCTCTCAGCTTTGCTTACTTATACTAATTTTTGGCCAAGTATTTCTAACTATATGGATTTAATTAAGGATTTGTATAGTTGTATTTAGTTGGCAAAGTACATCGACAATTATAATTTGTGGTTGAAGGTTTGTAAGTGAAAGTCAATTGTTGATTCTATTGAGGAATGAGGTGGGGTGAAAAAAAGGAACAAGATAATAACTCCACTTAGTTAAAAATAGATGTGGATGTAGTGGTAATAAAGAGTAGAGATTTCATGCACAAGGGTGTTGACCTAAAGATTATATTTAAGTTACAACAAAAAAAAATTAGGTAATGCTTTTGTTAGAAACGAAATAATCAAATGTCATGTGAAAGCTACTAAAGTATGCATTTAACGATGATATACAAAACAAATAATATAAGAGAAAATATCAAAAGAGATATAAAATTTAGCGTGATGTGGTCAGTTGGCCTACATCCATAGACACAGATGAGCAATCCACTATATAAAAGAGAGTATATAATATCGAAAAAATAACTCCACAAAAAAACAAACACAAGTGGCAGGCTAATACTTATCCCGAAATTTTTCTCGTAAACAAGACTCTCAAATCTTATGACTATATTATGGATGATGCTAAATGAGAATGAATGGCCTTAATTTATACAAGTCTATAGTCTCCACCAAGAAAAAAGACTAGCTAAAATCTAGAAGAATTATATTTTTCTTTACATAAAATAAAAAATTAACTCTGATAAATATGTTATCCTTCCTTCAAAAAATAGAAAAATAAAATAAAAAGACAAACACCTAACAATTTTTATATATATTTGTCTTAAGTTTTTGTAAATAGAGTTATTTAGCACTTCTAATGAAATCTAGCCGATATCATAATCTGCCAAATAAAATCAAGTCCCGGATCTACCTTTTGTACTAGATATATATCAAGAAATAGTTAAAGTGAATATATATTAATTAATTCGAACATAAACTACTACTCTAGTAGGAATATAGAATAGAAAATTTCAGGTTTGTGAAAAAGCCAAAGCAAAAAGTTTGATTATTAGGCGCTGACCCTATGCATTAGCTGCAACGTTGCGCAACCTTACCTTTAAATTTTGAGCATTTTGATGTTGACGATTTAAGAAGCAAGAAAAAATAATTTAATAATCATAACAAAAATGACTTTTAAATGACATCATCTAAAACATCATATTCATATAAATAAATACACCTATATTTTTCAACGTGTAAAAGGTTGTCCCTTTCACTGTTGGGGCACACTAGAAATTGGATTTATCTGACCCCACTTTCCGTGTTCACCCTTTGGGTCTGAACTTCCCAGGTTTACATAAATTTTTATTATTTTTTTTGTGGTTTTTGTATTTTAAAGATTGGTTCTTGCATTTGATCATGCCACTGCCATAGAAAAAAATAATCAGGTAAAAGAAAGAAAAAAAAAATCATTTTTCCTGGTTTATCTAATTGTTTTCTTCACCAATTGGATTTACTTCTATGGTTCTTGCTAATTTGGGTTTTTGGTTTCAAAGATTGAATTTTTATATGTCAATTTCCATTGGGATTTTTTTGTCTGTATATTCTTGATTTTGGTATGTGGTGTTTTGTAATTTCCTATGAGGTGATCTTGGTATTCCTTGATTCTACATTTAGTGATCTGGGTTTTTTTCTATTTTTGCTATAAGGGTTGTAAGTAATCTCAGTTTCTTGATATGGTATGTTTGTTCAAAATTGGAATTTTGATTCTGATAAGAATTTGCTTATGTATCTTGACCCCAGGGTCTTCTCGGAACAGTCTCTCTTATCTCTGGTAAGGTCTACATAGACACTAACCTCCCAACACTCCACACTATGGTAATACACTGTGTATGTTGTTGGCGTATAAGAATTTGCTAATGTGTGTATCTGATGAATTAGATAAAGGTGAATATGAATTGTGATTGAATTTCTTTAAAGATTTGAGTGTTTTTGTTGTTTTTTGGTAGCCTGCAAGTTTAATGAGTTGATTTCGTGAAAGTTTGAATCTTTTTTTTTATTTGTTCTGAAATCCTAGGTGTTTTGCTTGGAACTGGAGTGGATTGCTTTATCTCACTTGGGAGTGAATAAGTTTACAAATTTGTATCTTCTAGGATACCAATTTTAACATAGGAAAGACCAATTTATTGCATATTTGGATACCTTTTTTGGGAAATTCAATTAGAGCAAGTCTGAACTTTGAGTAGAATTCTTGGAGTAGTGGTAATTGTATTGATGTTTCGAGAATTTGATAGTATCTTAGAGATGGTGTAAATTTAGCTAGTTTTGGTGGTGGTGGGATGTCAGTTGTTTCTCCACCTCCAACTTCTGCACCATTTCCTGTTCCACCAATTGTCTTTACTCCACCTCCTCAGCTTTCTTCTCCGGCCCCTTCATCTCAGCCTAATGCAACAGCACCACCCGTGTCTTCGATTCCTCCAACCTTACCTCCACAATCTGCTCCTCCGACGAATGCAACATCTCCTTCCGCGGCCTCACCACCATTACCACAATCCCCTCCTAACGTGACATCACCTCCTCCGATGGCTTCTCCACCAACAGCTTCAGCTCCTCCAACAAATGACACAACTCCGACTTTTAGTCCTCCACCTTTACCTTCCTCGCCTCCACCTCAATCTTCTCCTCCGCCTGCTAGTTCACCGCCACCTCAATCTTCTCCTCCGCCTGCTAGTTCACCACCACCGGTGTCTCCTCCGCCTACTAGTTCTCCTCCTCCTCCCTCCAGCCCACCAGTTAGTTCATCACCACCTCCGAAAGTTGAGCCTCCACCTACCTCACCTCCTCCAGAACCAACTCCTCCGACAAACTCACCTCCACCGCCTCCCAAAGCTGATCCTCCTCCACCTATCTCACCTCCACCACAACCAATCACTCCTCCAAGTTCATCTCCACCACCACCAAAAGTTGATCCACCACCTACATCCTCTCCGCCACCTCCACAGAATCCTGATCCTTCTCCACCACCACAATCTCCTGAACCTCCGAAAGGTTCATCCCCTCCGCCACCTTCGCCCGTAAATCCACCTCCATCACCAGTTTCTCCACCACCACAAGGTTCACCTCCTGCCCCAGCCTCTGACCCTCCTAAAAATTCACCCCCTTCACCACCTCCGCCTGCGAATTCACCTCCATCGCCAGCATTTACGCCACCACGAAGTTCACCTCCTACACCGTCCTTGGAACCTCCTAAAAATCCACCTCCTTCACCACCAGTTCCTTCAGATGGCACCACTACTAATAGGTCCAGTAATAATGCAGCGGATAGCTCAAACAGACCGAGTAGTAGCGGCATAGGGACTGGAGGTACAGTTGCCATTGGTGTCGTTCTTGCTGTTTTATTGCTTAGTATTATTGGAGCAGTGGGTTGGTGCATGTGGAAGCGAAAGAAAAAGGCTTTTCGCCTCAATGGCGGAAATGTCATGCCAGCCTCTGTGGGCTCCACCCCACAATCTGGTAATTTTCACTAGCTAGTATATCATTCATTAGCACGTCAAATGTTTCAGATGCTCTCAAACAACATCAATGTAATATTTGTGGTTCAAAACTATAAATTGCAATCTGAGAAGAGTGCAAATTATGTACAGAGTCTGTCTTATTGAAGATACAAGATTCAACACCTGGGACTGGAAACGGAACTGGCTCCAATTGCCTAATTTCTCCTGCAGGATCTGGTGGATTGGGAAATTCAAAGATATGGTTTACCTATGAAGAACTAGTTAAGGCTACTAATGACTTCTCGGCTGAGAATTTGTTGGGGGCGGGTGGATTTGGTTCTGTATACAAAGGATATCTAGAAGATGGGAGGGACGTAGCAGTAAAGCAACTAGATATTGGTGGGCGCCAGGGAGACCGGGAGTTCAGAGCTGAAGTTGAAATCATCAGTAGAGTACACCATCGCCATTTGGTTTCCCTTGTAGGTTATTGCAGTTCTGAGAGTAGAAGGCTCCTTGTTTATGACTATGTCCCAAATAACACCCTTTACTTTCATCTTCATGGTAAATACAAATCTTTTATTTTTCTTTCAAAACTCACTTTTAACATTTGGTCACTAAAACTAGATGTGGATACATGAAATTTACAGCGGCTGGAAGGCCTGTTATGGATTGGACAACACGTGTTAAGATCGCTGTTGGTGCAGCTCGTGGAATAGCTTATCTGCATGAAGATTGTAACTTTCTTTCTCTTCCTTTATTCTTATAGTTATGGTTGATTAGCTTCTCTTTGTTTATTCTTTTGGTCTGATCTGTAATACACAACGCATTTGTTCTTGTTGCCAGTAATATTTACGCGGTGCACTTATTCTATTTATCATTCTTTAACTTTTTTTTTTTTTTTGCATTTCTTTAATTATGGATTTCATTATTATCACTTTCTTTTGTGTTGTTTATTTCTCTTGGTGATAGGCAATCCTCGAATTATCCACAGAGACATTAAATCATCAAACATTCTTTTGGATGGTAATTTCGAGGCTCGGGTATGTCGACATCCTCAAACTCCATTATTCCCATTCTTTGAGTCGCAAACTGCCTTACAATTCTTTTTTTCCACAGGTTTCTGATTTTGGTTTAGCGAAATTAGCTCAGGATGCAAAAACTCATGTTACAACACGTGTTGTTGGAACATTTGGGTATGTTCCTGCACCAAAATTAACACTAATTGGAAAATAGGAAATAATGTACTACAGTCCTTTCTATGTATCTATTCTAATTCCTTGGATCCTTTCAGCTACATGGCTCCTGAATATGCATCAAGTGGCAAGCTTACTGAAAAATCCGACGTATATTCTTTTGGGGTTGTGCTTCTGGAGCTAATTACTGGACGGAAGCCTGTTGATACATCTCAGCCTTTAGGGGAGGAGAGTCTAGTTGAGTGGGTATGTTTGGAGCCAAACCAATCTCTTCTTTCTCTCTCTTTTTCATCAGCTTCTCTCCATATTATGTGAGAATTAATTCTGGTTATTTATTGTAGTTACAAGTTAATGTATCTGCATGCGCAGTATAAGTACTGTTTTTGTCCATTTCGCTAGGACAACTTCTGCATCTCATGTTAAATAGGATTTGGTGATTCTTGCTGTCAGTTTCCATGCACAAGAACTTAGTGCGACACTGCTACTATGCAGCAAGCATCTAGTCGCGCCTCTTCAACAAAAAAAAAAAAAACTTTTAGGTTTCTTTGTTCTATCACACCAGCCAGCCAATGTTCTGAGTAGCACAAGGTTTCTCTGCTATAAGTTCTTATAAAAGAAATTCAGACCTCTATCCTGGAAAACTTAGGGTGGAGAGACTATCAAATATTTGCCTCTGGAAAGTGAGTGGTAGTATAATTTTCAACTTTAGGGAATACCATATAGTTGCCTACTCATCTGCCATTTCAATGGACAAGAGCTGCTCTTTTCTATAAATGGCAGTGAGGTAGTCCTTGTTTTTGCTTGTAAGATTGAGAAAGTTCAGAGGACAGTTTAGAAGTGGATGCACCTTAAGGAATCCTGATGATTCCCCTGCGATCATGCATTGTATCCTGTAGTAGCTGGCATCTGTGTTCATAAAATCTGTGAGATTTGTTAAAATCACCTTGTAGCCCCTCTACATGTTCTAGGAAAGATGCCGTTCCAATTTAATCCTTAATTTTAGGCTTATCAGAGGGGGCATTTGATGATGTAGGGCACAAATAAGATATCTTGGAGCAAAACAAATCCAGGGATTTGGTGTCCAAAAGCTACAGTTAAAGCAATGACCAAGTAGGAATTGCTGAAAATGCTGTTCTTTCATGAAGAGTGGTACTTTTTAATATCCTTTAGTGATATTAAGAAAGCAAGAAAAGGATGGAGACAGATTTGATGTTACTTATTTTCAGCTTACTTGACTGAGTAGGTGAGAGAGAATCTTAGGTCAGTTTGGTTGTGTACTAATTACACAGATGGTGCTTCATTGTTGGAGCGTTTCCATATTGTAACGGTCCATTTGAGTCCATATATTTGATAAGCATGTTCTGCGTTTTGATTAACAGCTGTTTTTCATACTGGAACAGGATTGTAGTTTATAGTTGACACTTGACAGGCCTTGAAGGAGAATCTCTTGTTTTATAAATAAGAGTCTCAAGATTTTACCATCTTTGATTGAGGATTCCGAATATGTTGGAGATACTGTATTTCCTAGGCACTCTTAAATTTCGTTCACCTAGATCTGAGAAGGCCAGCTTTTTGCAATTATTCTGCATTCATTTGTTATACTTCTGTTTTATGATACAATTGTCTCACTTTCCGTCAATAGTTTTTCTTTACCTGAAATTTTGAGGGTTTTTAGTTGCTTTACAACAACCAAAAATCCCATCAAGTTGTCTGCTAAAAATGATTTTCATTTCATTTGGTTCCTTTTGTAGTCAGTAGCCTAATTTACAGCTGTATTTCATAAAAGAAGTATGGCAGTCATTCTTCTCTTTCGGAAGTTTCTGAAAAGAATAACTCTTTCAGTTAGAACTGAATTCTGGTACTAATCACCAGACCTAACTTCGAATCAGCCTAACACTGTTTTGCAGTCGTGTCAATGTAAAACTTTGAGTCATGCTGCAATTTGATCTTTTTTTCTTTTCTAGGCTCGGCCTTTGTTTAATCATGCACTCGACAAAGGGGAATTTGATCAGTTGGCTGATCCACGCCTAGAGAGGAATTATGTTGCCACCGAGATGCTTCAACTGATTGAAGCAGCTGCAGCTTGTGTGCGCCACTCAGCCGCAAAGAGACCAGGAATGGGACAGGTAACCGATTCTTTATTTCACTAAAATCCTACATCTGAAACACCGTACAGACCTGTCATGAAGAGGAATTTACGTTCCCCAATCGTTCTTATTCTTTGCAGATCGTGAGGGCTTTTGATAGTTTGTCTATTTCTGATCTGTCAAATGGAATGAAAGTTGGTGAAAGTACGATATATAACACTGCAGAACAATCTGCAGAAATAAGATTGTTTCGAAGGATGGCATTTGGTAGTCCAGATTTTAGTTCCGATTTTTTTAGTCAAGGTACACACCATAGCGGAGAGTCAGCTGAAGATAGGGTATAGTTACTATAGCACACGACCAAAAGGCCTTGTTAAAGCAAGTGTATCTATCTGTTTATAGATCAAAGGCGCCTACGTTGAGAGGTATACGATTGCCCCTTCGAGGTTACTTAGTCGTTGGCTAGGTTTTGTAAGTAGATTCCTTTTTTTGCTGGCTTACATTTAAGCCCTGCTATTTTGGTAGCAATTTTTCCTGTAAGTAACTGGAATTTTTTTGTCTTCTCCAATATCTGTTCTTTCACAAGGTTTATTCAATTTGTTTGTTCTTCTCAAAATGATGGAAATGTTAATTTTGATGGAACTCACATGTCTTCAGATTAAAAGCTTTACAACCCCCTTCCTCCCCCGGTTTCCGCAAATTAAAACAAAAAATACAGAAAGAGAGATGTAAGAAAATAAATAAAAAAGAAAAGGGTAGCCTGATGCACTAAGCTTTCGCTATACGTTCGGGTAGGGGCAAGTGCACAGATAACCATTCTTAGGGATGCTATTTAGAAATTAGCTAGTAATCCCTCCGGTCTAAAATAAGTGATTTTTGGGTGTTTTCACACATATTAAGAAAGTCACATTTTAGCATTAATTAGCAATAGAATTGACCATTTTAACCTTACTATCTCACATAAACACTCCTAACACATATTCCAACACTATTTACTCCAAGGACAATGTAGGAAAAACATCATTAAGTCATTCTTAAAATCCGAAAAAATCACTTATTTTGGACCACAAAAAAAAGCCAAAAAATCACTTATTTTGGACCGGAGGGAGTACTTATTTTGTCTTGAATTTTTAAACTAAAAATTTTAACTTTAGGACAATTCAAAACATTTTTGTCCTAAAAAATTGAATTGAAAAACTGAAATCCAGGACGCACTATCTAATTCCTAAACAATGGCTACTTGATGTTATTTCTACGTTCCGGGAAGGGCCGGACCAGAGGCCTTTTAAAGTTTGCTAGTATTTCTTAGTAGTTTTCATCAGAAGATTTATACTCCAATGATTTACATTCACGTATAGAAAATTGTAAACAGAAAGGCTAACATTTTACATTGCGTAGTTATTGACACAAGGAATAGAACAAAAAGCAAGATTCAGAAAAGGTTGTCTTTCTTTGGAAGGCAAGTGCAAAAAGTCAAGCCTGTTGAGTGAACCCTTCTGCTAGCTATACATAAACAAACAAATAATTACGCTTCAATCCCAAGTAAGTTATAGTCGGCTATATAAATCATCACTGTCCATATCGCTCCATTTGAACCCTTCTGCTAGCTATCCATGAACATATGAAATACAAGTCAACTAGCAAAGGACAGCTTATGCTTGCTTCCACATTTTGCTTTAAGTAATCAGTTCCATTTTTTAGCTTTGCAGACAATATCTTCTCATGCTTCAAACATCAATATACCCTTCTTATAAGAGAAGCAACCTAGTTCTTGACAACAAATGACTTCTATTCATAACCTTCACCCTTCTCTCCTTTCTCTGCTTCCATCTTGACAGAAAATGGTAGACAAAAACATTATCGCGGCCGATTGCATAGTCTTATGTTGCTGCTGCCAATGCTTGATCATGCAAATCATCATCTTATTCTTGCTTAACCTTCCATGCAAACTGTTTAAAAAAACAAAAGAATGTATAAAGAAATTGAGAGATCGACGTCGGAACAAGAAAACTATGAAGATTGAGAATAGAAGATATGAAGATGAAATCTTGAAAGATCATGGAGGATTTTTGAGGGTTGAATTTGAAAATTTGTGTTGTATGGAAGAAGTTGAAAAGGTTTTGGAAGAGTTTTCTCAAAAGGGTGAATTTGCTTTTGGTAGTTTTTGGGGTGGGAATGAAGAGGATGTTCTAGAGACAAAGTGCATCTCAACATGTATAAGAAAACAAACAGTTGATTATGATGTTTTTCATACTCATTTGATACAAATCTTTGGATCTTTCAATTTGCAATGACACTCTTACATGCTCCTTTACAATGCTTATTAAATAAAAATACTATGTAATTATTTTTTCAAATAGTAGTATATATATAATAGACACACTCACTCCAAACGTACCTACTCTAAATCCTGAATTCGCCTTGTATGACGTTTTTTCGTATATATAAGATGTTTAGTCGCGTCATTTTAGTCTAATATGGCTTCTTTGACAAGGGGCGGATTTATAGCTTAGATTACGGGGCACGTGAACCCATAGACTCTCCTGTCAAACTAGGTATTTTATATGTACTTTCTAGAATTGGTCTAATATTAGCTACATGCTTCAAAAAGGCTAAATGATGCACATATAGATTTATTTATCCAAAAGAATAACGATTGATTGCCACCTTCTAGTTTTTTCTCCTTCGCCTCTCTCTAAAACGTTTATATATTTTTTTCGTTTGATCAAATTTTAGACAATGATAGGGATGATATTTGACTCAGGCTGGTTAGTATGTATTGTTGCAGAAAGATAAAATATGTGCACACTGCACACTTAGAGTTCAAATAGAAATGATCATTCTTTATTAATCAAAAAATGTACAGATGATAATAACTTGAAAGAGAATATTGGTTCTTATAACTTAAAACAAAACCAATCCTCCGCCTTATTAAAAGTTGCTTATCTACTATGCTGCTACTAGTGCTCAACAACAATTTTACAAGGTATAGAATGAATGAATTACATACTATATTACCAATACAAAATTTACAAACTTGTGGGGCATCTTTGCCCATTTAAGACATGGTGCAGTAGTACGGCGTTGCGTCAATTGGACCTCGACGTTGTGGCCTCCGTGTATGTAGTTGTGTACAGAATCAGCTCGGAAAACATGTACAATGAGCAAGTTCCAGCTTACAACAACATACCCAATGAAATCCCACAAGTGGTGTCTAGGGAGGGTGGGGTGTATGCAGCTCATCAGAAACATGTGTACTGCTTGTGAAATCCAGCTCGAACAGTGGTTATCTGTGGCTACTGCTTCTCTCTTTCTTGTCTTCCAAAGGATTCGTTCTCGCCAATGATCGAGCAGTGAAACCTACGGTTGTGGGCCGAATCGATCTCTGTCTCACCACATGGCAGTACTCTGGGTCATCGGACTTCCCTTCGTACCTTATCCATTGAATCATCCCGTGGTACAATGGGAAGAACCGCGTCTGAATAGCATTGTACATGAAGTAGGGAAGTAGAGCTGAAACTGTCACCAATATTATGATGATCCAGTAGAATGGGGCCGGAGCTAACGCTTCAACGAAGATTTTGTATGCCGTAGTGGAAAATGTTGTAGACATGGTTCCATAAATCAGAAGGAAAATGTACCAGAGAGCAATTCCACCCCAGATTACAATGTGCTGGATTAAGGTAAAATAACTGATAGCGAGCACCATTTGGCAATTGACAACCCAAACAACACATGTGTACATGGTTGCTCCAACAACTGCATATCCAGCAACTTTACCATCTTTTTTATAAGCTTGAGGATCTAATGCTGTTATGCATAAGAAGAAGATTATCACCGCACTGCAAGCGCCATTGACCATCCAGCCTATTATACGACGCCATCTGAAGAGGAGATTCTGAACACCTTCTTGATACAGTAAAGGGAACTGCCACATAATACCAAAAGAATAATTAGAAACTAAGAAAAAAGTACTTAACTCCACCTCATGTCCAAGAAGCTATACAAATGCTAGGAATAAAGCCACATTCGTTAAGAAAATGTGAATACTGCATCAAGTGTAACATACCTTAAGACACAATCGGGCAGATACATCTTGATCGAAAACTCCCAAAGCAATCACCGGGAGTGACGTGAAGAAGACGTTGTAAGTTGACAGAAACCAATCGTTATATGCTGGTTGCCCAGAGAATGATGTATATGCCTCGTATAAGAACACAGTGATACCAAATACGATGTTTTTGTAGAAGAAGTAGCATATCTGCAGGGAAACAAATATAAAAAGCCAGTTACCAAACTGCTCCACAAAATACTTGCAATTATTTTCTTTGTGTTTTGAAATAGTTCCTCGGTGGCAATAGATTTATTCATAATCAATCTTTATCTCATCTAAATAATGATGAGAGAACAAATTTAAAAGAGAAAATTAGAGGGAAAATAGATTACCATCGAAGAGATCCTTCTATAACACCAATGTCCATGCACTAAAAGCAAGCGTTCCAAAAATCGGAATTGAGCAATAGCAACATCACTTGACATAACAGCCTAATGAGTAAAAGAAGAAAAAATTATGGTAACAACAACTAATCAGGGTAGGTAGAAGAAAAGAATTGAAGAAATGTGAAAATCATCAAAGTTGCTACAAAAAGTCAAGAGAAATGTATAAGCTCTTGAACCTGCATTCCTTCAACGCCGCTGATTCCAACTCCAATATCAGCTTCTTGAAGCATTCCTACATCATTAGCTCCATCTCCAACTGCCAAAGTTATCTTTCCAGTCCCGGATTTGACAAGTCTTGTTACCTACATTTCGAAGGAATAGTCAAACTCAGCACCAGAATAGAGTGAAAAGCGGACTACAGATAAAATACAAAGAGGATTGAGAGCTTGTGAAGTCAATTTTCAACTTACCAGTGCCTTCTGTTTTGGGGATGAACGGCAGCATATAACAGAGGCACATCTGATTGCAAGGTCCAAAAACATATTTTTTACATCATCGTCTAGGGCATATGTAAGAGATTTCCCATCAATGATCAAAGCAAATGCCTCCGTGCTTGAAGCAGTAAGTAGAGCCTTCCCTTCAGTAATTTGTCGTAAAACATTTTCCTTGGAAGCCTGTAATAAAAATATATATCACATACAACATCATGAATATGAAAAACTAAATCAAATGAATCATTTCCACGTATTTAGTCATGTAGCTATAGATGCTACTTCAACAAGCAATGCAAAAAAAGTAAAGATGTATTTACCTTGGCAATTGCATTCTTTTCTCCAGTTTTCTCTATAGTTTTAATTTCAGGGCTTTCCAGCGTTATGATAATTTGCTTCATTCCTTGTCTAAGTAAACTACATGCGTAACTGCAGAAGATGGTTTGGTCAGAATTGTTTGGACAAGCAAAGCTTGTATCAAATAAGAAATACAAAAACTCGCAATCCATTACTATACCCGATATTAATGGCAGTTTCCATCTTATCCCCAGTCAAAACCCAAATTTTTATGCCTGCTTGAGCCAGTTTGTCAATGCAATCCGGAACCTATAGCATGAATAGAAACAGAAAAGTCAATACCCAACCAAATATGTCAATTATCAACCAATAAATCAATCAACAATGCTTGGAAATAGTTGTGTGGCTTCATAGAATATACCCCTGGTTGAAGTTTGTCCTCCACAGCAGTAGCACCAAGAAGAATCAAGTCTTTTTCTATATTATCTGTTATTTCGTCAATGATTGTTTCACGGTCTTCACTGATTGAATTCTTGGCCTCTAGGAATTTTTCATTGAACGTTTTGTATTCTTCTTCACTGAGTTTACGATAAGCCAGTATCAAGGTCCTCAAACCTGCATCGGCATACTCATTCACATGTTCCTTTGTTTCTTCTTCAAACTCTCTTCCATTTTTTCCAAGTCTTTCAAACATGATACTGTATAAAAACTAGGTCAGTAAATAAAATAGGAGTTTAAAGAATTTATGGCGAATGCGAAGTTGCAACTTGACTAACCTGTCAGCACCTTTGGAGAGTAACAAGATCTTTCCGTCCTCATCCTTTACTATGACGGACATCCTTTTTCTTGTACTATTAAACTCCAAAACGTTCAAAATCTTATATGACCTGTAAACAAAATCTCTATGATTACTCTTATGAAAAGAATTTGCTTATGTTTATACCACTGTATAAAATATCAGAAAAACATAATTAACACTCATCGTCTAAAGTGTTTCAGAGAGATTAAACATCATTTTGAAAACAAGATATGTCACCGGTACTAGGCTGCAAGATGCTATTCTTTCAGAAAACTAAAGATGCTGATAACATATATTGAAAAAACATGTTTCAAGTTAACTAACCTCTCAATTCTCTGTCCAGAAGCCAAATCCAATTCATGCACCGACACACTTGTCTGCGTCCTCTTATAGAATTCAAAACCAATTTCTCTAGCAGCAATGACAAAGGCTGCCTCATCTGGAGACTCCGCTTCATATGAAACCTTGCCTGTACCTTCATCTACTTCTGGTATGACTGTATGACAGACTGCTAATAAACGGAAGAACTTCTGTATTACATCTGAATGAGGCTCAAAAAGCCAATTTGCATTCATGATTCTCTCATCTTCAAAATTGAAGCCTTTAACAGTGGACTTCCTAGGACTAACTGCACCATCCTCAACATGATCCTTACCTATTTTCAGTAGCGGAGATCCATTTCTTTTAGCCATGGCCCTTTCAACTTCTGTAATACCACGTCCATAAGCAGTTCCCGCTACAGAACACTTCACAAATTCCATTGAATTACAAGTCAGTGTGCCAGTTTTATCAGAAAGTATTGTGTCAACCTGGCCGAGTTCCTCAGTTAGATTTGAGGTGCGAGCATGTGCTGGTTTATCAGTTTCTTCATAGTACATGTTAATATCCTGATTAATGAAGATACTCTGAAGAACTTTAACAATTTCGATTGACACATACAAAGAGATCGGAATCAAGTAGCTATACAGCATTACAGCTGTCACGAAATGGTAAACGGCAGCAGCAGGAGCTCTTCTCGGATCAAAGAAAATTTCTGATCTATCGGGTTGCAGGTACCACCTTTTATGTCCGCCATCTAGATCCTCTTTAGTTACAATTCCAAAGTAGACTGATCCAACAAAAGAAATTGTGAACAAAACTGCAAATAAGAAGTAAATGATTCTATCCATTTTCCTCTCAATCTTGCTTCTTTTAGAAGGGGGATCTGTCGCATTCTGCATGACCTTAGTGTCGTGACCAGTAAAGATGACGGCCCCATATATATATTCTGTGTTGCGCAATTTAGAGTCTCTGAGGAGTAATTGCTGGGGAGAAAGAGGATGCTGTTGTTCTTCGTATTCCATACTTCCAACGAAAGTATACAAATTAGCATTAGGATCTTCACATTTAACTAAAGCCTTAAAGTCTTTGAAGTGTGAATCTTCATTTAACGATGAAGTAACATCCAATGCCTGTTTAAGCTTCAAATTAGTCTCCCCATCTAAGTTCATGGTCTCAACATAGCAAACTGCATCATCATAACAAGATGAAAGCAAAAGAAGATCTGCTGGAAAGAATTGATCCTTCTCCACCTTAACTATATCACCAACTCTCAAATTTTTCCATTCAGAAAGATCAAAAACTCCATCTCCTTGATGTACTTTAACCTTCCTGTTATTCACCTCAATATCCTGAAAAGAACAAAACAAGAAGACGAATGATAAACTGCGTGGCGCTGGACAGGGAAGCCGCAATAAGCAGAAGTACATTTATAAACAACCAATATCTGTACATCAAAAGAGTCTCCACTACCAGAGAATCTGTATCATACAAAACAAGTCCAGATAAAATGCCAGAGTATCAATTGAGAAATCATGAAACTGGTCCCAAAATGAAAAAAAAAAAATGAAAATAGACTATCTTAGGCAATAATACTTTCACTGCAAAATGGTAACTTTGCTATATTTGGGAGTGTCAAAATTTTACCATATACACAACCCTTATAGATTTCATTAACTATCTTGTCATCCACTTATAGTAGTCCAAGAAACAGAAGTTTCACATCTCAGACAGTTGGATCCCAAGAATCCTAGATTATTCACACACATAGTCCAGTAAAAATCATTCCTATATCACTCAAATCTTTTTTGGGCAGCAACAAGCATCATCAAGAACAAGTTTCAAACAACAATTATTAGCCAGATATCAAACTAAAAAAGGTTAGAAAAACGAGAAGAACCAAGCAACAACTACTGCTACGCCTCAGTCCCGAACAAGTTGGGGCAGTGCTATATGAATCCTCACATCTCAACTCATGTCATCATTATACTAACAAGAACAACATAATTCATTTATTTTTCTGTTTTATCAGTAAAGATCTGCTTTAGTTTAAACTTTCCAAATCAGGAAAAGAAGTGAATACCTGTTGCTTTCTACGCCAGTCTTCAATACCTTCTTTAACCATAGTTGCACCAATAACAATAATCAAAGGAAGAATAGCACTGACAGCAGAATAAGGAGCCAGTTTTGTAAAAGACAAGATTCCAGTGACAAGAAAGTAGAAGTTAGCTACTCTTCTAAACTGCTCAAACAAAGACTTAGGCAAGAAAGTTGCTGCTGTATATTTTGTTGTACTAACATAATTTCCAGCATAATCTCTAATTCCAGCCTCAAAACCACTTGGTTCATTACAAAATACTACTCTTGAAAATCCAGGTCCACCAATTTGTGAATGATCATCACTAACAAATGATGCTTTCCCACATCTAAATGAGTAGATCTTGCTGAAATGTAGCTTTTTTCTCCTCCCAGTTCTCATTTCTTAACCAAATTTTTTTTATCTTTTTTCAGTAGAGAATCACAAAACTACCAAAAGGGTAATGCAGTTTTCCAAGAAAGTGTCAAAGATCACAACTTTATGACAAATTATGTTCCAAGATTTGAACTTTAGCTAAATCCTTCAAAACCCAAAAGAGAAAAGAAGAAATTAAACCAACCCCAATTCAAAGAACTATTAAATGAGAAGAAATTTGAGACCCAATATAGGCACAAGCTAGAAAAAATAGTAGGTAGTTAATTCTCAGTAAGTTGTTATCTTTGTACAAATATGACTCAATATTCTTCAAGTTCAGCTTGAAATAAATAAAAGAATCAAAGTGAAATAATAAATGTTATGAAGAAGAGAGAGAGTATGACAGCTGATATATATATACATACATATTGTTTATACATATACAAAAGAGAGAAGAATAGTTCAAATGTTTGATATTTCTGCCCCTTTGGCACAAAGCTTTGAACATTGACTTTGATTTTTGATTCTACACGCGCATATGGCTTCATTTTCTTCCCCAAAGCTCAATTAGACATTAAACTATTCATTTAAACATAAACAAATCAAAAAACACAAAACCCCATTTTGAAAAAAAATAATAATAGTAATTTCCCAGTAAAGTTTTCAAGAATTGTTTAAAACTCAAAGATTAACAAAAAGGGAAGCTTTTTGGCTGGATATTTTCCATTTGTCTGTTGTTGGATTTATCTTCCTCTCTATGTTTGACATGTTGGTTTAAAGAAATTAAAGAAGATAAGAAACTGTATTTATTTTTATTTTGTAACAGTAATTATTATTATTATTAAAATATAAAAAAATAGAGAGAGAGAGACAAGTTACCGTATCAAAAGGCCAAAAAATATGCCAACATATTGCAGAGGCTGCAACGTGTTAATAAAGAGTCAAAACTTGGTTAAAAAATAACCTAATTTTTAACTAATCTCTTAACATCAGCTCTTACGTAAGTCACATGCATAAATGATATTTAATATTTTTAACTAATAAATAAATAATATATCATATATGTATATACTCTACTTGCTAAAAGATTAAGTGTTTCCTTTTTATACAGGGGACTTAAATTTATAACCTTACTGAGATTATATTGATTTTGTTGGAAAAAAGTCCGGAAAAAAAGGAACTAATTGAGGATAATAAGTTGATTCATTAAAAAGTCTTATTTCGTAGAAGCTTCTATTTCAAATAATTGATTATAGTAAATTGAATATTTAAAATCTCTTCATATAGAAATACTTTTAAAAATTTCTTGATTCACAAGAAAAGAAAATTAATTATGGGAGAAAAATAAGGGGAATGGAATTTTGTAATAATATAAATCGGCGGCTTTAATTATTTTTCCAACTAATTTAGGTGTTGTACGGTCAAACATTCTAGAAACATTCTACTCTTTGCAGCCACTGCACTACTTGGCTTGTTAGTAATGAGCGGGCATTCTCACCGTTCGCTAGGGTCTGCATCTGTCGTTTCGGTTCGGTTCGGTTATAAATATTATCGATTTAGTATATGGATTATCAGTTAATAAATTTGATAAAGTGATAACAAAATCGATAAGATATCTGTTATCGGGTGTCGATTAATCGATTATCGATCATTATCGGTTCACCCGAAAAGATAACTCAATCTAGAGTTAAACAAAAAAGAAAAGACAATTCATTGGAGTTGAGCAAAAAAGAGAATAATTCATACATAGTATACTAATGACTTGCGCTAGGAGTAACTATTATGGTTGAAGAATGAAGATGAAGCAATTGAAGAGTGGAGTTGAGAAAGAATAGGAGAGAATGAACTGAAACCTCTAGCATTTGTATAAAGGTAAAGTCATAATCTTATTTATTCGTATTGGGTTATCGCCATCGGTTAACCCATTAATAAAATTGGCAAACCGATGCCCGAATCGATAGTCCAATCGTAAAAAAATTCTAAACCGTTACTGAACCGTTAACCTAATAAGTAATTAATGGTTCGGGTTATCAGTTTTACCGGATATATTCCCAGCCTACAGTTCGCATTGGATATATATATATATATATATATATATATATATATATATATATATATATATATATATATATATATATATAATTTTGATTTAGATTTTTAATTTTCGAATTGAAAAAAAAAACAAATTCATATAAACTCGGATTTGTTCGAATCTTTTAAGCTTAATCTCGGATTATTTAGTTGAGATATTTTAATTTTTGATTTGAGAACCCTAATTATTACTCCTATTGATGATGAATAGACAACAGGCATCCCCAGATGGCAAAAAAAGGTGGCATATGATCAATACAGTCATCCCCAGATGGCAAAAAAAGGTGGCATATGATCAATTTGTTCAGATTTAGAAAGTTTATTTATATAAAATAAAAAATTATATGTTGCACCATGAAAAATATTGACAGTACGTAGTTACCATTTGATTCTAGCAAAAATTCTTCCATCGATACGCGATTGCGTGTTTCGCAAAGTTTTTTATTATTCATCTCCGTATTTACCTTAAATAACTTCTTATTCATATGTCATATGGTTCGCCTTAAAGCCTTAACGTGAAGGTATATAAGCAAATAACGTAATAGGATCTTATCATCATAAGAAAATAAGAAAATATCCCCCAGTTGGCTTTCATAAAAATACAAAGAAAATAAATTCCTTAAGATCAAATATTCAAAATTAATTTGGCTTTTGGTTATAAATTATCGAAAACTGCGATTTGGAAACTTCGTATTTTTTAAGAACCAGGGAAGAGGAATTTAAGAGTTATTAAAAATTCATATGTCTATATTATTTAAGGAACAGTTAATATATTTTCTGAATTCTTTCTTGATTTGATCAGCCCATCTTAATATATAAACTGAATATAAAATGAAAATGACTAAAATTTTCTTGTATTTCTATCTTCTAAATTCTTTTTTTTATAGCTTTATTATTTTTTTTAAGTAAAAAACCAAGTGCCGCACACACTAACGCAGTATGGGAGCATTAACACTGAATGTGCGGATCATTTCTGAGTGAACCACTTTTATTTGCTTATTCTCTATTTTCCGCAAAGACTTATTAGGGATTGTAACGTCAAGATTAGTTCCGTGCTGTAATGACACTTCTTAATTTCCTGTTTAATAATAAATTCTCCTTTTAATAAAAAAAATAAAGTAAAAAACAATAAAGCTATATGTAATTTTCAGTCAATGTCACAAGTCTTTGGAGCTCTAAGTCTTTCTTCGTCTAACTCCATTTCTTGGAATATTCCACTGTCAACAATGTAAAAGAGAAAAACTCAGTTTCTTGCATTAATATTCTTCTTTGTGTGTTTACAAAAGCCTCTCATTAAAGGTAGAATTGTAAGTTTGAACTAAATTATTTTTAAATTTAAAAAGGAAATTTTTTTTTTTAACGGACCAAAAAAAAAATAAAGAAAAGGATGGAGTATATTTAATTTTCAGTTTATCTTTTTCCTAGTATTTCTCACGACAAGCCTCTTGTGTTTTCTGGGCATGTCAAGCCTTTGACTGGTCAAAATTAAAGTATGCACATTCTGGTGCTCGCTTTGAAGTCTCACCGATCCAAATTACGTCGAGAAGGATGGGTAAAATGCTCTCTAATAAAAATGACTTAATTTTTATTGCTCGTGTTTGAAGTGTATTGTTAATGTCACATCTCCTTTTGGCGCGCCCGCTACCCGGGGTAGAAGCGCGAGGGAGTTTTTCCAATCTAAGTGACAATATTCGAAACGGGATTATTCTATTTATTTCAGAGTCGCCACTTGGAATAAATTAAGGTGTCCCAAGCCACCGATTTATTTAAATCCCGAATCGAGGAAAATTACGACTTTTCAAATTAAGTCTGCGAACCAGAAATTCTAAGTAAGGAATTCTGTTGACCCGAGGGAAGGTGTTAGGCACCCCGAATCCCGTGGTTCTAGCACGGTCGCTTCAATTATTATAAATGGCTAAAATATCCTGATTTTTATACATGCTTATAAATTATATGCTCTAATTAAACTTTAAAACTGCTCTATTGATTTGAAAAAAAACCATACCAAAAGAAAGACTAATTATAACATAGATTCGGACTTTAACAGATAGGTGAATAAATAAAAAATCCGAATTGCTTATTTGAAAATCTGCCAATTTAAAGCCATTGTCAAATTAAACCAAAAAAAATCAATTTATTTAAACAGGGTATCTCTTAAAATTATTTCCAATTAAAGAATCGTACCAAGTTATTTCCTAGCTTTTGACTTATGGCCGGAGATTGAATGAAAAAGATATGAACTAATGGGAAAATTGACCAAAAATATACGAAATAGAGTTAATTCGTCTTGGTTAATTATTTAAACATGAGGTTGCCTACTTTGATTTCGCTATCCTTAATCTGACATTAATTGATGAAATCGACATTATATGATTAAAGTGACTAACATTGTTATCTAAAGGTATTGTCTAACTTATCTTGCTTGCTTAATTATAAATAGACCTCAAAAGAAGAAGAAAAATCAAAGTAAAAGAAAAATTTGAAATGATTCCAAACATCTTATATTAATGGCTAAGCTTTAAATGAACCAACATTTTGAACATGCTTAGACTACTTAATTTTAACAAAATTACTTACGTAAAATATCAAAGGGAATCCTAATCCGAATTAGCTAACTTTATTTACACAAATCCAATCGTATACTAAAATATAGAAAAGACTAATTGAGCATAAATGAGAAACTGATATCTATTTTTATCAATGGTCCAAAATAATCCGAATTTACAAATACAAGCCTAGCAAGTTTTATTTCAATCCATACATAATGAAAGTAAGAGCTAAGTAGACATACAAGACTAATGCACCTTCAATCTTCTAATGACTAAACTGTACGATATCTATTTTTTTTGCTAACAGTTCTTAATTTAACAAAAAAAAGATCATTTATGCAGTGGCTTTAAACAAAGTTTCAAAGTGATCTTCCATTTCAATCATGGTACAAGAATAGTCAAACCCGAGAAATGTGTACCTGGAAAGGCGAGTAAAGAGGAGTAAGGTGCAGCAGTAACAACAAACAGCAAAACAGTAGCAGCAGCAAAATCCCAGCAGCAACAACTTGAAACCCCAGTACAAACTCAAAACCCAACTTTTAAAATCAAACTAGAATTTGGCCGCAACCCAACACCAATTTATAAACCAACGGAAGACACAAAACTTTCAAGTAGCTTGAACACTCGAGATCCAAAATAGAACAAGAAAAGAAAACAGAGAATCACTTTAGTATTCTGATTTCTAAAAAATGCTCAAAACTGAAGAATGATCCCAGACCACTCCCTTTAGAAACTCCTCAGATTTGTTTCTATACCCTTCAAAACTTTTAAGCTCTCAATTTCTTCCAGATTCTATCTCTCTGTTATGTGTTATTTGCCAGTGATTGTATCTATGTGAGTGTGAGTATGAATTCTCTATGTATTTGTGAATCTCTCTATGGAGTGTGTGTTTCAAAAGAAAAACTGCTCTGCTGGTTTTGTATTTTTGAAGCAGTGTGAGTATTTTTCAGAGAGTCTCAACTGTGAGTGTGTGTATACTGCCAGTGAGTCTATCTGTGAGTTTTTGTGTATATGTCTCTGTTCTGAATGTGTTTGTGAAACAGTGTGTGTATATTTTTCAGAGTGTTCACTATCAGTCCCTCTGTATGTTTCCAGTGAGTCTCTATTTATATCTCTCAAAATTCAGACCTTTCCATCTTAAACCCTTGTCCCAGCCTGTATTATTCCCTGCACATGTAACCAATTGATCCCTTTTAGATCAACATCCCATGTGTTCTCTTCCTTTTACAGCCTGATCAAACACTCAAAACCAAATCACAACCCCTATCCTTTGTCAATTAGACTATACCTAACCTTTTAAGCCTTTTCAAATGCTTCCCATGTTCTTTCTGATTTATACAAAAGGCATTAAACAAGGTTTTCTGCATCAATGACCCTTTTCCTTCTATTTAAAACTAATATGCAGTGCATATCTTGTTGTAAAACTAAACCTTCCCATGTGCAATCACATTTGAACCCTTGAGTATGGTTTTCAGATTTCTAAACTAAAGTTAAACAGCTATATCCAATTCATTCTAATTCAACAAACGAAAATCAAACAAAAAGCCTATTTCAAATCAAACAGTGAATTCGGATCAGGTGAACCAATGCCAAACTTGTGCCAAGATGTTCTAACAAACGAACCTAACGAAATTAATCGACAAACTTCAATCAGTCGAATAACAACACGTGCAATCGATAACTAACCAATCGCAAATACTGTGATTTACAGACTCTCGGCCAAAGCAGTCAAAAAATGAAGAATTAGACATTCGACGAATTTATCGAATCGAATTCCAATTTTATAGCAACATCATTCATAGCAATCAATCAGAAACAACAAATCGACCAAATAAAACGGTCCCAAATAGATGAAGAAAATCAGAGAATTGGTGAAATCACAACAAAAATCAATAACAAACGAAAAACTACTAAAGCGACGAGTATAATTAAACTAAATTGACGAGTAAAAGTAAACAAAAACAGAAAAGGAAAAGAAATACCTTCGAAACAGAGAAATTGGGCTCGGCCGACTTGGTCTTTGGCATTCGAGGTCGAAAGGACCTTAATTGAAATGTTTTCTAAGCGAAAAAAAATCAATTAAGGTCTATTAGACCTCAATTTCATGAAACCCGATGAGAAAAATCCCCAATTTGAATTTAGGGTTCTTAAAGCTCAAGATTTGGGGTTCGAACAGTTAGGGCTAGATTCGAACAAAAATAAAGTTGATTACGGTGAGAGGGAGGTCGGGGAAGTGTTCGGTGTGAGTCTTGGGTGTTTTGGGGTGACTTTCAAATTCCGGCAAATTTTCGATCGGATATTCGAAGAATTCGGGAGTGATTCGAGACGAATGGTTAAGGGATTCGTGTAGAGGGGGGTTAGGGGATTCTATGGTGTTAAAATGGCGTGGTTTGGACCACCGGAACCGCCGTGAGGCGATTTCCGGTGGCGGAGCATGGCGGCGGCGGCGTTCATGAGATAAGAAGAAGAAATGATTTAGGGTTTTGGGAGAGTGAGGGTGTAACGGTGGGTTTGGGGGGGTTTAAAATTAATCTTTGAATCTCAGCCGTTAGATCACAACGATCAACGGCTAAGATCAATAGGGTGGCACTGAAACGGGGTTGGACCGGGTCGGTTTGGGTATTGGGCGGGTTCAAGGTGTGGTTCTGGATTGGGTGAGGTGGGTTTTGATTTTGGGCTTTACATTTTAACTTGGCTGGCCCAAAATCCGAGTATCATTAATTTTTAACTCTTTTCTTTTTCTTCTTTTAAATAACAAAATTAACAACAATTCTAAAATAAGTTGTAAAACAAAATTTAAGCTATAAAAAAAAATTAATTGACCCTAAAGAACAAATAACGCACGAGTAAAAAAAAAATAAAATCACACAACGGCACATTAAAATGACAAAAACAGAACAAATGCACATTCTGTGATTTTTTTTTTTTTCATAAAACAAACTCAACTACTCTTAATTGCAAACTTGAATTTTATATATATAAAAAAAATGCAATATATTTTTTTGTATTTTATTTATTTAAACAATAGACATGCACACACACAAAAATGCAAATAATAAGAGAAAATAACATAAAATCACAAAAATTACGCACAACACAAAACTATTTTATTTTTTTTTATTTTTTTGTGAATTTTTAGGAGTAATTCTCACGTAGGGCAAAAATCACGTGCTCACAGCTGCCCCTCTTTGCGTGTAAACTCGAAGAGTTTTCGTGCAAAGATAATGAGCAAATACGAGCGATTTTTGCCCGTTCGAGCACTCCGTGTAAAGCATTTTAAAAAGAGTTTGACCGAGCCTTTGCTTCGGAGGCCTCCTACATATCCTGGGCTAAACAGGAATCAGGTCAATGTAGTTCGGGGAGTTTTGGTAGCTGGGACTACCATGGACTGACACTTTGCTGTTACTGTTGATATCGTTGCTGCATGTTGCTGCTTACTGCTTACTGATCTCCTTATTACACCAAAAGAAATTAAAGTCGAACTAGCTATGCTATCAAACTATGAGTTACAAGATTCCTATCTATGATTCTCTTGAAAACTTGATCTTGAATCTTAGCTGATTTGCTGTAGACCTCGATCTGAATCTTGATGCTCCACAAGTTGTACGTGCTTGTTTATTTCTGTAACATTGAGTGAAATGGAGTCGGCGGAGCTTGTTACTTCAATCATCTTCTGAGCAATCCGCGCCTTTGTTTACTTCAACGTTTGAAATCTTTTCTTTCGGTTCTTTTCTTCTTTTCTTCAATCTAGATTGATGTCCCATTTGTAAGTTATCTTGATCCTTGCGTCTCGAGGTCAAACCTATTTAGACAACAAAACAAACAAACGAACGAAATTTTTCTGCCCCAGTTTTGCTAGGAAAATTTCGTGAGTTAGCTGTGACACAGAAAGTGATTAAAAAGACTCTTCGGTATTGGGTAAGAAAATCATGGTTTCACAAACGTTCAACGGCTTTCTGGCCGGGATTTTGTAGAAAGGTTTCACGGCTTTCTGGCTGGAATTCAAACAATATCTAACGATTTTTGGCCGTCAGATCCTCGGTTTTTGGCCGGGGTAAAAGTAAATGGCTCCGCAGTTTTTTACTGGGGAGATCCTCGGTTTTTTGACCGGGGATAAAAGTTTCACGGCTTTCTGGCTGGAATTCAAACAATATCTAACGGTTTTTTGGCCGTCAGATCCTCGGTTTTTTGGGCGGGGTAAAAGTAAATGGCTCCGCAGTTTTTTGACTGGGGAGATCCTCGGTTTTCTGACCGGGGATAAAAGTTTCACGGCTTTCTGGCCGGAATTCAAACAATATCTAACGGTTTTTTGGCCGTCGGATCCTCGATTTTTTGGCCAGGGTAAAAGTAAATGGCTCCGCAGTTTTCTGACTGGGAGATCCTCGGTTTTCTGACCGGGGACAAAAGTTTCACGACTTTCTGGCCGGAATTCAAACAATATCTAACGGCTTTTTGGCCGTCAGATCCTCGGTTTTTTGGCGGGGTAAAAGTAAATGGCTCCGCAGTTTTTTGACTGGGGAGATCCTCGGTTTTCTGACCGGGGATAAAAGTTTCACGGCTTTTTGGCCGGAATTCAAACAATATCTAACGGTTTTCTGGCCGTCAGATCCTCGGTTTTTTGGCCGGGGTAAAAGTAAATGGCTCCGCAGTTTTCTGACTGGGAGATCCTCGGTTTTCCGACCGGGGATAAAAGTTTCACGGCTTTCTGGCCGGAATTCAAACAATATCTAACGGTTTTTTGGCTGTCAGATCCTCGGTTTTTTGGCCGGGGTAAAAGTAAATGGCTCCGCGATTTTTTTGACTGGGAGATCCTCGGTTTTCTGACCGGGGATAAAAGTTTCACGGCTTTCTGGCCGAATTCAAACAATATCTAACGGTTTTTTGGCCGTCAGATCCTCGGTTTTTTGGCCGAGGTAAAAGTAAATGGCTCCGCAGTTTTCTGACTAGGAGACCCTCGGTTTTCTGACCGGGGATAAACGTTTCACGGCTTTCTGGCCTTCTGACTGGGAGATCCTCGGTTTTCTGACCGGGGATAAAAGTTTCGCGGCTTTCCGGCCGGAATTCAAACAATATCTAACGGTTTTTTGGCCGTCGGATCCTCGGTTTTTTGGCCGGGGTAAAAGTAAATGGCTCCGCAGTTTTCTGACTGGGAGATCCTCGGTTTTTTGACCGGGGATAAAAGTTTCACGGCTTTCTGGCCGGAATTCAAACAATATCTAACGGTTTTTTGGCCGTCAGATCCTCGGTTTTTTGGCCGGGGTAAAAGTAAATGGCTCCGCAGTTTTCTGACTGGGAGATCCTCGGTTTTCTGACCGGGATAAAAGTTTCACGGCTTTCTGGCCGGAATTCAAACAATATCTAACGGTTTTTTGGCCGTCAGATCCTCGGTTTTTTGGCCGGGGTAAAAGTAAATGGCTCCGCAGTTTTTTTGACTGGGGAGATCCTCGGTTTTAGACCGGGGATAAAAGTTTCACGGCTTTCTGGCCGGAATTCACCCTCGGTTTTTCTGACCGGGGTCCAAACAGATATTGGACTGATATGATTTGATTCTCTTTTTCAGAGTTTTCATTTTCTTTTCTTTTATTCTCTTTTTTTTGGCCTTCTTTTAGGCGTTCTTTTTAACCATCAACAAATGCATAAGATAAATCTCTAAAAAGAAACTTACCTTTTTATGTGTTTTCCTTGTTCCAAAGCCATTTCAAAGCTTGCGTATTTCACTTCTTCGAGTTGTACCTTCTTCTTGCACAATTAAACAGACCTGCTTTCAACAAAGAACATTTTATCAGTTGAAAAAGTGGTTGGCTTTGCGGCCTTGGTTATCTTCATTGCTTGATCGTTTCCCCATTTCCATTGAGAAGTTTGCTACTAATTGTCTTTGGGGTGACTTCCTTTCGAACTGACCGGATTCATTCCCGGAATTCCATGGGGATTTTCCGTGTGGGTTCCATCCTTCTGCCTTATTCCGTCTCTTCTAAGACCTTAGCCTTTGATTTCCGTTTCCTTTCTAAAACTCTTTTCCTTTGGAAACAATCGATTATTACGATCCAACCGTGGATTGTAACAATACACCACTGAGGCTATTTTTCTTTTCTTCTTTACCAGGCGGAGTCCTGTAAAACCGGTCCTGTCACCTTCTTTTGTAATAGTTTCAGAATTAAAATTAAACCGAAAGGGATTCAAAGAAGAAGAATGAATCAAAGAATGGAAAAACGTATCAAAGATAGAGGAGTCCCTTTCGAGGGAGAAAAGAAGGACTTATCTGAGGTATATGCTGACTTTAACCAACATGACATGCTCCTCGGACTAGATGCTTGATCGTCACAAAACTCCCATTTTCTTATGAACCAAAACGGGTCTATATTTCCGAGCTAAGGAGCCGTGCCAGGACCTCTCGTGGTGAAACAAACTTTTCGGTTGATAGCGCCCTTTTGCGGGTTTTCGCCAATCGACCTCTCTCATTTCTCTTCTTACCATCGCCAGATAGCACTCTTTGCGAGTTTTTACCAACAGGCTCTCTCATTTTGTATTTCTCTACTTCCATCATCTTATGGTGCCCGAAGGTTTTCACCAATAAGACTCTCTCATTTTATTTCTTTTCATTCTAGGAATCTCGGATCGCAACAATGATGTTTTCACAACTTCCAATCGATCTTGAAGGATTTGTACTCGGTTCGGGTAACAAGAATTGTAAACAAAATTACAACTTTGGAATCATCTTGACGGATCTTAAACCGAATCAACAATATCATCTGCCCCAGTTTCATTTTTTGGGGAAACTGGGATTTTTGGTTTGGTGTGACTGAACCTCGGGGAGAGGTTGCCTACGTATCCTTTCGGAATCAAGTCAGAACGTAGTTCAGGAACTTTGCTTTGTTTTGTTTTGTTTGGTTTTTTTTGGGTTTTGGTTTGGTTTGGATTCCAAAGAGGGTAGCCAAAGAAAGGTAACCGACTCAAAGGGTTTACAAAAAGGGTTGGTAGTGTTTGGGTAGCGGGAATAAAAGCCTTCAATCATTTCGACTTGTGAGGACCTCATTGAAGCAAGTTCAGACATAATACCTTTTCACAGCATCCGCATTCACAGCCGTTTCGGGATCTTTTCCTTCCATGTCTCCCAAGTATAATGCTCCTCTTGGCAGTATCTTCCTGATGATGTATGGTCCTTTCCAATTAGGAGCGAATTTTCCTTTCGCTTCCTCATGATGTGGAAGAATGCGTCTTAAGACCAACTGACCTACTTCGAAATTTCTCGATCGTACTTTCTTGTTGTAAGCACGAGCCATTCTTTGTTGGTACAGTTGTCCATGACAGACCGCAGCCATTCGCTTTTCATCGATCAAAGTTAATTGTTCCGAACGAGTCTTAACCCACTCGCTATCTTCAATCTCTGCTTCAACAATTGTACGAAGCGAAGGAATTTCTACCTCTGCCGGTATCACAGCCTCAGTTCCATAGACTAGCAGGTATGGAGTTGCTCCCACCGATGTGCGTACTGTAGTACGGTATCCCAATAAAGCGAACGGTAATTGTTCATGCCATTGTCTAGAACTTTGGATTGTTTTTCTCAAAATCTTCTTAATGTTCTTGTTCGCTGCTTCCACGGCACCGTTGGCTTTGGGCCGATAAGGGGTGGAGTTCCTGTGCGTTATTTTGAATTGCTCGCATATTTCTTCCATCAAATGACTATTCAGGTTCGCAGCATTGTCTGTGATGATAGTTGCAGGTATACCAAAACGACAGATAAGATTTGAGTGTACAAAATCCACCACAGCTTTCTTAGTGACTGATTTGAGAGTGATGGCTTCAACCCATTTCGTGAAGTAATCGATAGCCACTAGTATGAATCGGTGTCCATTCGAGGCTTTCGGCTCAATCGGGCCGATGACATCCATTCCCCAAGCGACAAATGGCCACGGCGCTGACATAGGATGCAGCTCAGTTGGAGGTGCATGAATCAGATCTCCATGTACCTGACATTGATGGCATTTTCGGACAAAACCGAAACAATCTTTCTCCATGGTCATCCAATAATAACCTACTCGAAGGATTTTCTTGGCTAAGACATAACCATTCATATGAGGCCCGCATACTCCTGCATGTACTTCGTGCATGATTCTTCCTGCTTCTTCGGCATCAACACACCTTAAAAGGTTAAGATCCGGGGTTCTTTTGTACATGACCTCGCCGCTCAAAAAGAAACCACCTGCATGTCTCCTAATGGTCCTCTTTTGATCTCCAGTAGCATGTTCTGGGTATTCTTGCGTTTTCAGAAATCTCCTGATATCGTAATACCATGGCTTGATGCTCGGTCCTTCTTCGATTGCATTGCAATAACCGTGGCTTTCCCTGATTTGAATTTCCAAGGGATTGACATGGGCGTTGCTCGGATAAGGTAGCATTGAAGCTAAAGTGGCCAGTGCATCAGCTAGTTCATTGTGACATCGTGGGATATACCTGAACTCTATCGATGCAAATCGCTTGCCAAGAATGTTCACGTGTTGTCGGTAAGGGAGGAGTTTAACGTCTCGAGTTTCCCATTCACCTTGAGATTGTTTGATAATTAGATCTGAATCTCCCATGATCAACAAATCTTCGACACCTTGATCAATTGCCATGTTCATACCCATGATACAAGCTTCATACTCAGCCGTATTGTTCGTGCAAAAGAAACGGAGCCTAGCCGTGGCCGGGTAATGCTGACCAGCAGGAGAGATCAAGATTGCCCCAATCCCTACACCTTTAGCGTTTACCGCCCCATCGAAAAACATTTTCCAAGCATGATTGTCTTCCGAAACAACTTCTGTCGTATTTACCTCTTCATCAGGAAAGTAGGTATTCAATGGTTGATACTCTTCGTCGATCGGGTTCTCGGCCAAATGGTCTGCCAATGCTTGGGCCTTCATTGCCGTGCGAGTGACATAGACTATGTCAAACTCGGTGAGCAGGATTTGCCACTTTGCCAATCTTCCGGTGGGCATCGGTTTCTGGAATATATACTTCAAAGGATCCAACCGAGTAATGAGGTGAGTCGTATGGGCTTGGAGGTAGTGTCTCAATTTCTGAGCGACCCAAGTTAAAGCACAACACGTTCTTTCCAGCAAGGTGTACTTGACCTCATAACTGGTGAATTTCTTGCTCAGGTAGTAAATCGCCTGCTCTTTCTTCTCTGTCGCATCACGTTGTCCGAGAACACAACCAAAAGAGTTTTCCAAGACTGTTAAATACAAGAAAAGAGGTCTCCCTGGCTCTGGCGGGACTAAGACTGGAGGGTTTGACAAATATTCTTTGATCTTGTCAAAGGCCTCTTGGCATTCGGTTGTCCATTTGATTGCAGCGTCTTTCTTCAACAACTTGAATATGGGTTCACATGTGGAAGTCAAGTGAGCGATGAACCTACTGATGTAGTTCAGTCGGCCTAGAAGACTCATTACATCTTTCTTTGTTCTGGGGGGAGGTAAATCCCGGATGGATTTTATCTTTGTGGGATCTAATTCAATACCTCTTCTACTGACTATGAAACCCAAAAGTTTACCTGACGGGACTCCAAAAGCGCATTTGGCCGGATTCGGTTTCAAATCGTACTTCCGCAACCTCTCAAAGAATTTCCTCAAGTCTCGCACATGATCGCCTTGAGTTCTGGATTTGATGATCACATCGTCCACGTACACCTCTATTTCCCGATGCATCATGTCGTGGAAAATGGCAGTCATAACTCTCATGTATGTTGCTCCTGCGTTTTTCAAACCGAATGGCATGACTCTGTAACAGTAAGTCCCCCAAGGTGTGGTAAAAGCAGTCTTCTCGGCGTCCTCTTCATCCATCAACACTTGATGATATCCCGCATAACAATCCACAAACGACTGTATCTCATGTTTGGCACAATTATCAACAAGGATGTGGATGTTCGGTAAAGGAAAGTTATCTTTAGGACTCGCTTTATTCAAATCTCGGTAGTCAACACATACTCGAGTTTTTCCGTCTTTCTTTGGCACGGGCACAACATTAGCCAACCACGTGGTGTATTGTACCACTCGGAGTACCCTCGTTTTCAACTGCTTAGTGATTTCTTCTTTGATTTTATCACTGATGTCAGTCTTGAACTTTCTTTGCTTCTGTTGCACTGGGCGACAGTCGGGGTAGATTGGTAATTTGTGCACCACTAGATCAGCTCCTAATCCTGGCATATCATCGTAAGACCAAGCAAACACGTCTTTAAATTCAAACAAGAGTTGGATTATTGCATCTCGTGTTTTCTCATCTGTGTGGATGCTTATCTTGGTCTCTCGGACCTCTTCATCGGTTCCCAAATTAACCGGTTCGGTGTCATTCAAGTTTGGCTTAGGTTTATTCTCGAAATGTTCCAATTCTCGATTTATTTCCCTAAAAGCCTCGTCTTCATCGTATTCCAGTTCTTGGTTCATTATTTCCAGATTAGGTGGCGTGTTCGGATTTGAGCATGAGTTCCACAAGCATGTCATGTTATTTAAAGCCGCATTATTAGGACTGAAAAGGAAGAATAAATAACAAAATTAGAAAGAGTGCAAAAGTAAGGAAATATTTATTTTATTTTCTTGGAATTTTCTGAAAACAAACAAAATTACATTGGGGAAACCAAAAAATACAAGAAAACAAAGAAAAACATCCAAGCTACATCCTGAAGTAACTTGTGATGAAGGAAAAACGACAGGACAAATCTACCGGAACTCCCGCCTGATTGGGAAGGGTGTGGCTTTCCAATTTTGCAATTTAGCTTCAGGGCCCACATACAGCACCTCAGCGGTGCTTGTTCCTTCTCCCGATTGGACCATATTAACATCATAGAGCATTTGCCTCATGGCCCCACATATGTCTTCAATTTCCTCCGCTGTAAAGACCTCGTCTTCTTCTTCTTCAATGTACCTTGGTCGGACAAAAGTTTGGTATAGATGTGGCAATGGTTGCGGCAGAACCCATCCTTTCTCCTTTCTCTTGTTGGCCTATCTTTCATCTTCAGGGGTTGGGCGAAAGCCCACTCCGAAAAACTTTTCAGCTACGGGTAAAGTTATCAGCTTCGGCACTCCTTGTAGGGACTTTCCCAAACCTTTTCCTGGCTGGAAGCCATGTTTAATCATTTTCTTTCGCCACCATGATGGAGGCATTAGACAAAAAAGGTTGGGGGAGAGGGTTCCCTTCTTCGTGTTGATCCGCCAACACAATCTCGAAAGCTTGATAGACAATGTTTTCGCTTCCCGCTTCCGCTTCCAAGCAAGGGATGGATGGATCTCGATAAATTAATTGCTCATCTTCCCCGTGGACCACGATCTCTTGTCCCTTGTGCTCAAATTTCAACATCTGATGGAGGGTAGAGGGCACAGCTCCGGCCGCATGAATCCATGGTCTCCCTAGAAGAAAATTGTAAGAAGTGTCCATATCCAAAACTTGGAATGTCACTTCGAAGTCCACCGGACCGATGGTCATAATTACATCAATCTCTCCGACAGTATCTCTTTTCACACCGTCAAAAGCTCGCACACATATATTGTTAGGCCGAATCCTTTCAGCTCCGATTCCTATGCGGCCTAAAGTGGAAAGCGGGCATATGTCTACCCCGAACCCCCATCAACCATGACCCTCTTCATATAGTAGCCTTCGCTTTTGACGGTCAAATGCAAAGCTTTGTTGTGGGCGGCACCCTCCAAAGGCAAATCAGCTTTACTGAAGGAAATCTGATTGATCGCGAAGAATCTTTCTGTCATTCTTTTAAGTTGTTCGGATGAAGTCTCAATAGGCACGTATGCCTCATTCAAGGCTTTTAGTAAAACCTTTTGATGTTCAGTAGACTTCATTAGAAGGGACAACATCGACACCTGCTCTGGGCATTTACGCAGTTGGTCTATCACCTCATAATCAGGCATTTGCATCTTTTGAAAAAAGACCTCTGCCTCTTCAGCACTTACAGGTTTCTTTGACGGGAAACGCCTTTGTGTGGCGTTGTTTACCTCCTGTGTGTTTAAGTACTTCTGTCCTAGGACACTCTCAGATGTATTTCCCACAATCTCTTTCCCTTTGCGCGTAACAAGTGTTCGTTGGTAGCTCCAGGGTACTGCGGATGGATCTGTCATTGGTTTTTGTTGCACGCGTGCAATAACCACAGGTTCATCTGGTTTTCGAGCCACATAAGTTCCCTTTGGTACATACATTGATGTTCCTCTCTTTAAATGAAACTTCTTGGGGGCACCTATGGACAATGGTTTTTCCACTCTACCTCGTGGGAGGTAAAGGACTCCGCCCTTCCGAGACGATGCTTTCAATTCAATCGTCTTTTCGGATTTGGTTTCAAGAGCTTCAACCTTTTTCCCCATTTTCTCTTGTTTCGGGGTAGCCTCGGGACGCTTCTCTATGTTGGCGATGGCGATTATCGCTTTCAAAGCTGGGTCAAATTCTTTGTCGTCACAAATCATCCCAATCACCGGTCCGTTGTTGTGGGCTGGTAATGGGTTGTTTGTCACATTTGGGATGTCTTCATCTGCGAAGACGATCCTCCTTTGATTGATCAATTCTTGCACTGCCTTCTTTAACGTCCAACAATTGTCAGTACTGTGTCCTTCAACACCTGAATGATATGCACAGTATATCCCCCTCTGGTAGGCAGGAGAGTCCGGATTCTGCCTGTTCTGCGGAACGGGCTGCAGTAGGTTTTCTTGCCTGAGTTTTGGGAAAAGAGTGGAATACGGCTCCCCAATCGGTGTAAAGCTCGTTTTGGGTTGCTCACGGTGGCGAGCGTTATTTGGCCGTGGATTATACTTGTTTGGGTAAGGAGGTTGGTTTCTCTGGAATGGAGGTGGATTTCTGTTGGCTGGTGGCTGCGGCCGTGCCAAAGGTCGAATGTTCATGACTGCGTAGGGTGGAGGCGGAGGAGCATAAGCCATGCTGTGATGTGGATAGTAGTGTTGGGGGGCCCTGTCGGAGAATACCTGCCTTGAGGTTCGATATCTCCTGTCTTCTACCGCTGCCATAGCAGATTCTTCTTTCTTCTTGCTTCGGGGCATCCCTCCAGACCCGCCTTGAATGGCTTGGGAAGTTGCCCGAATGGCCGCTTGGCTCAAAATTCGCCCTGTTTTCAAACCATTTTCTACCATTTCTCCGATCTTGATAGCTTCGGCGAAAGGTTTTCCCATCGCCGACATCATATTTTGAAAGTAATCGGGCTCTTGAGCTTGGAGAAAAGTCGTGACCATTTCAATTTCGTTCATGGGGGGTTTCACCCTGGACGCTTGCTCTCGCCACTTGATGGCATATTCTCTGAAGCTTTCTGAGGGCTTCTTTTTTAAGTTCGATAGAGAATTTCTGTCCGGCGCAATATCGATGTTGTATTGGAATTGTTTTACAAAATCTCTGGCCAGATCATCCCAGATGTGCCATCGAGATATGTCTTGATCCATATACCATTCGGATGCTATTCCGACCAAACTTTCTCCGAAGTACGCCATCAACAATTCTTCCTTGCCGCCGGCACCCCTCAATTGATTGCAGTATTTCTTCAAATGAGCAATGGGGTCGCCATGTCCGTCGTACTTTTCGAACTTTGGTGTCTTAAAACCTGATGGCAAATGGACGTGCGGGAACATGCATAGATCGGCGTAAGATACACTCTTCTGTCCACTCAGACCTTGCATGTTCTTCAAGTTTTGTTCCAAACTCCTCATTCTTTTTGCCATCTCATCCTGCTCGGGGGTCTTTGGATTTTGGCTCGGTAGAAACTCATATCGAGGCGGCTGAGAATATGTGTTGGCTGCAACCTGGGTATGGTCCCGTGTAAGCGGTGGTGATGGGAATGTAAAGGATGAGGAGTCGAAGAAAGGAGCATGTGCGGTGGGGTGCGTTGTGATTGGAACTGGCAACTCAACCGACGTTCTTGCGGATGTATCATGTGGTGTCACCCGAGGATGGGATGTGGAGGGTGATTCAGAGAGGTTTGTAGCATTGGAATACCCGAACAGAGTAGGCGGGTAATTGATGGGGGTATTTGAAATACCGCTCGACCTGAGAAGAATTTCAGGGAACCCAGGGACCAGACTCGGGGGCTCTTTCCCGTTGTTCCAATCGTCCAACATCTCGAGCATGCGGCAACGCAACATTCTATTCTCTTCCAAAGCTGCCGACTCAGTAGCCGGGATGGTTGCCAATGAGCTTTCCTCTGAAACGGGGATGGTTGCTAAAGGCATTTCTGAAGACATGTCGGCACCCTTTTTGATCTAGTGAAATAGGAATGAGTACTCTCAGGCTGCCGAACTTTTCCTTTGGACCTTGTGAAGTACGAATGTGGTGCCGGATTACCGCAAAGTCAACCACTTTTACTAAAACCTGGATTTCAGCAAACAAACGGTTAGTCTGAAACAACATAACAGATAAGTAATCTCACGTTGGGTGTGATGCACTTATACATGTGATAATGTTGCTACATGTATTCGTTTGCGATGCGTCATTCCGGTTTGTATTTTCTTTCGCTTTCATCTTTCATCGATCTTCTTTTTCTCTTAACTTTCCCCCACCCCCTTTTTATTTTTATTTTTATTTTTATTAATTTATTTTTTAGTGATGGTCGAATCTTATGTGGATTGCCTACGTATCATGTCCCCGCATGAATCAGACCGGGCGTAGTTCGGAAACAATAGACATAAGATGAAGTGTTCATGAATTTTATTTCAACAAACTTAAAACTTGAAACACTTGCAAAATACAACAATGGAGAAAAACTTGTAAAAGGACAAACGGACTCTAAAACAAAAGACTCTCCTAAGCATGTTCCAACGCCTCGAATCTTTGCACCCGGGGGGCGCTTGTTTGGCCTTGCTGCAGTTCTTGGGGTGAGATCTTTCTGTATACTTCCCAATTCTGCCATGACTTGGTGGACACATTCCATGATTGAAGAAAAGAGGGCGGGCCGAGGTACTCGTTCGCAGTTCAAACACCTCATAGTAATGTAGTGCCCGATCTCATTGATCCTGGTTCTGATTATGTCCTTTTCTCTGAGCAGCTGCTCTATGTGCCTGTTCTTTGCCCCTAATTCTTGAGAGTTGCCGGAGACATGGTCCAAGAGCCTATCTATTTGTCTTTCCATCCGTGCCATCAAGTTGTGACAACGGTCTCTATCTGCTTTAGCATTTTGGACTTGCCTGAGAGTTCGTTCTCTAAGAGTGGCATTTGCTTTTCTCAAATCAACGATGATCGCATCATAGTCTTTCTCTACTTGTTGTAGACGGAGTTCTTCTTGGTGGGCCGCTCTCTTCCATTTTGTCCGGATTGCAACCAAAGCCGCTTTTGCCTTCTCCAAGTCTTCTTGGTGTTCAAAGGCTTTCCTTTCCAAATCGTTTATCGGCATCTGATCACTCCGACTCCTCCTTGACCTTTCTGCGGCCAATTGCATCTCTTGAATTTGAGTTTGGAGTGCTTCTCTTTCTTGCTCCCAACCGGCCCTTTCCCGATCGAAGTCAACCTGTTGTATGTCCATGGCCGCTTCCAGGATTCCTTTGTCTTCTTTTAAAGTGTTGATGCAAGATTGGAAATCTTGTGCTATCTCATGCTCAACCTCTCTAACTCTGGCTTCTATTTCTCTCTCCCAATCGACAGCATACTTCACTGACCTTCTGACCTTTGCTCTGGTATGGGTTGGTTGTGGAACCATTCAAGATAAGCGAGACTCACTTCTCCCCGTTTCCGATCGGCAACCATCTCGTTGATGTCGGAGAGTCGACTACCGAACCATACCTTCTGTGCATAAGTCTCCCTCGGGGTCTCTTCCGTCACAAATTCCCATACAAATGATCGCATATCCTCAATTGGGGCCCTTTTCTGTTCTCTTCCCAACTGCCGCATGACACGTAGCGGGGCATATGGTTGGAAACCCCTGAAACCCATTAGTATGTAGAATGGGCGGTATGTCGACATATGCATGATTTTGGCGGAAGGGAACCAATAATAATTCCAGGTAAGTTGATCTGCTCTCAAAGAGTTGAGAAGTTCTTGCCAAGTCCTCAAGTCTTCCGGAAGGTTACAACGGGCGGCTCTGTTTGTATGACAACGAATATAATTCAGCCAATCTGCTTTGAAGTTTATCACAATCGGGTGATGATAGAGATGTTCTATAAACCACATTTGTAATAAGATATTGCAGCCTTCAAAATAATCTTGTCCTTCTTGGCACCGAGTTAAGGCCCGGAAGATGTCTCCTAGTATCATTGGAAGAACAATGTGTTCCTCGTTGCTCTGTAGATATGAGACCACCGCAGCTAAACGGATTCTGATGCGTCCACCACGTTCGGGAAAAACCATGGTTCCCAAAAAGCGATCATGAAAGCATAGATTCTTAAATCTCCCCAGGCGTCATAATTTAGCTGGTTAACAAATTCGACGTTTGAGAATTTCCCAAACCCTTCCTTATCACCAAATCTGTCGTAGAGATAATCTAGTGGCACCCAACCGTTCTCCGGACAACCGAGGGGAACCCGCCGGAGACATAGCTTTTTCAAGAAGTTATTCACACTCATCTGCCTAGGAGCTGCAGGTCTCATCTTGTGCAAATCTCTTCCGAGCCCTGTGAGTCCGCCCAATTCTTCCAAAGTGGGTGTCATTTCGCAATCCCGGAATCTGAACACATTGCTTGTTGAGTCCCAAAACTCACTAAAGCTCTGATCACATTTTTATCCGGTTTTATCATCATGATGTCCGGAAGAAACTTGAGGTGCTTGTGAACTTGATTTCTTTCCCAAGCTGAAAAACTAGTCCACCATTTACGGAGCCGATCCGGGGTTTTGTCCTGGACCATGAACATAGGTGGCATTTCGTCTCTCACCCTTTTCTGGCCGATTCGTTGCGAGGAAGTCATGTTGATCCTAGAAAAGATAAAAAATGGATTTAAGATTTTTTTTTTTCAAATTTTTTTTTTTTATTTATTATATATATAAAAAACGAATCTTGTTAATACGGCCTTTCAGCACTTGAAGAAGGTTTGAAGGCTGTATAACAGGATACCAGTGTGATGTCTATATTTCGTTTTGCGAAATTAGTCCTCCGGCGCCCCTTTTGAGACGTTTGGCTATTTTTGCAAAATTTCCTAACTCTCGACTAAGAACAAAAATCCTAATTCTAATATTTTTATTATTGTTTTCCTTAAAAAAAAATCAGTATCAGTTGAGCCCGATATGGGTTGCCTACGTATCTCATGTTTGGTGAGAATCAAACTTGCGTAGTTCAAAAATAAAAGAACTAAATCATTTAAAGAAAACAAACTATTTTTAAACAGCATTTCTAAAACAAATTATTTTCAAAGGAACTAAGAAATTTATTTGGAAATTTATTTTCAAAGAAACTAAACTATTTTTGTAAAATTAAGAAAATTTATTTGGATTTTTTTTTTTTGCATTTTTCAGAATTTATTTTTTAAAGAACTAACTATTTTCGTAAAATTAAGAGAATTTATTTGAAATTTTTTTTTTTTGCATTTTTTTTTTCAGAATTTTTAAAGAACTAACTATTTTCGTAAAATTAAGAAAATTTATTTGAAATTTTTTGCATTTTTCAGAATTTATTTTCAAAGAACTAACTATTTTCATAAAATTAAGAAAATTTAGTTTGGAAATTTTTTTTTTTTTTTTTAATTGAGCATTTTTTTAGAATTTATTTTCGAAGAACTAACTATTTTCATAAAATTATTCTAACTATATACCCTGACGTTTTCCACTTCTTTCTCTTTTTAACAAACCGGTCGGCATGTAAGATCGAAACAAATAAATGCACACAAAAAGATGCAACAAGTTGGTCTTTTTGTTTCAGTTACACCTGTCCTAGACAGGCCCAACCCCTGTGTTGAGCCTCCTAAGTCAAATATGCACATGATGCAAATAAACGTTCCTATCGGGGATCCGACATAAGGTCTTGTTATTCTAAGTCATCATCCTGTTGGAAAAGTGTCTAGACTAGCTTTAACTCGGGCGGACAACTCGAGCCGAAGAGTGTCAGTGCACCGGTAGCATGGCTTTCTGGCTTAATTGACAAAACTCTCCGCCTAAACATGTGTGACTACAAAATCCGTCACCGGGTGCCAAGCACCACAGCTATCTTGAGAAAAACGGGATATGTCCAGCAAATGCCCGGTATTGTATTTCGGAAGACTCAGAAAAGAGAAAAAATGGGTATCGGCACAATTTATATACAGTTCACGAAATATCAAAGCGGTAAAGCAACATTTAGCATATAAAATATAAACATGTAATAAAATCGGATAATAAATAAGCCAAATACAACAATTATTCAAAGCTCGAATTCTTAAAACCCTGAACCAGTGGTTCTGGGTAGGGTAAGCCAGAATTGAGCATCGCGAATGTCACACCTCCTTTTGGCGTGCCCGCTACCCGGGGTAGAAGCGCGAGGGAGTTTTTCCAATTTAAGTGACAATATTCGAAACGGGATTATTCTATTTATTTCAGAGTCGCCACTTGGAATAAATTAAGGTGTCCCAAGCCACCGATTTATTTAAATCCCGAATCGAGGAAAATTACGACTTTTCAAATTAAGTCTGCGAACCAGAAATTCTAAGTAAGGAATTCTGTTGACCCGAGGGAAGGTGTTAGGCACCCCCGAATCCCGTGGTTCTAGGACGGTCGCTTCAATTATTATAAATGGCTAAAATATCCTGATTTTTATACATGCTTATAAATTATATGCTCTAATTAAACTTTAAAACTGCTCTATTGATTTGAAAAAAAAACCATACCAAAAGAAAGACTAATTATAACATAGATTCGGACTTTAACAGATAGGTGAATAAATAAAAAATCCGAATTGCTTATTTGAAAATCTGCCAATTTAAAGCCATTGTCAAATTAAACCAAAAAAAATCAATTTATTTAAACAGGGTATCTCTTAAAATTATTTCCAATTAAAGAATCGTACCAAGTTATTCCTAGCTTTTGACTTATGGCCGGAGATTGAATGAAAAAGATATGAACTAATGGGAAAATTGACCAAAAATATACGAAATAGAGTTAATTCGTCTTGGTTAATTATTTAAACATGAGGTTGCCTACTTTGGATTTCGCTATCCTTAATCTGACATTAATTGATGAAATCGACATTATATGATTAAAGTGACTAACATTGTTATCTAAAGGTATTGTCTAACTTATCTTGCTTGCTTAATTATAAATAGACCTCAAAAGAAGAAGAAAAATCAAAGTAAAAGAAAAATTTGAAATGATTCCAAACATCTTATATTAATGGCTAAGCTTTAAATGAACCAACATTTTGAACATGCTTAGACTACTTAATTTTAACAAAATTACTTACGTAAAATATCAAAGGGAATCCTAATCCGAATTAGCTAACTTTATTTACACAAATCCAATCGTATACTAAAATATAGAAAAGACTAATTGAGCATAAATGAGAAACTGATATCTATTTTTATCAATGGTCCAAAATAATCCGAATTTACAAATACAAGCCTAGCAAGTTTTGTTTCAATCCATACATAATGAAAGTAAGAGCTAAGTAGACATACAAGACTAATGCACCTTCAATCTTCTAATGACTAAACTGTACGATATCTATTTTTTTTGCTAACAGTTCTTAATTTAACAAAAAAAAGATCATTTATGCAGTGGCTTTAAACAAAGATTCAAAGTGATCTTCCATTTCAATCATGGTACAAGAATAGTCAAACCCGAGAAATGTGTACCTGGAAAGGCGAGTAAAGAGGAGTAAGGTGCAGCAGTAACAACAAACAGCAAAACAGTAGCAGCAGCAAAATCCCAGCAGCAACAACTTGAAACCCCAGTACAAACTCAAAACCCAACTTTTAAAATCAAACTAGAATTTGGCCGCAACCCAACACCAATTTATAAACCAACAGAAGACACAAAACTTTCAAGTAGCTTGAACACTCGAGATCCAAAATAGAACAAGAAAAGAAAACAGAGAATCACTTTAGTATTCTGATTTCTAAAAAATGCTCAAAACTGAAGAATGATCCCAGACCACTCCCTTTAGAAACTCCTCAGATTTGTTTCTATACCCTTCAAAACTTTTAAGCTCTCAATTTCTTCCAGATTCTATCTCTCTGTTATGTGTTATTTGCCAGTGATTGTATCTGTGTGAGTGTGAGTATGAATTCTCTATGTATTTGTGAATCTCTCTATGGAGTGTGTGTTTCTAAAGAAAAACTGCTCTGCTGGTTTTGTATTTTTGAAGCAGTGTGAGTATTTTTCAGAGAGTCTCAACTGTGAGTGTGTGTATACTGCCAGTGAGTCTATCTGTGAGTTTTTGTGTATATGTCTCTGTTCTGAATGTGTTTGTGAAACAGTGTGTGTATATTTTTCAGAGTGTTCACTATCAGTCCCCCTATATGTTTCCAGTGAGTCTCTATTTATATCTCTCAAAATTCAGACCTTTCCATCTTAAACCCTTGTCCCAGCCCTGTATTATTCCCTGCACATGTAACCAATTGATCCCTTTTAGATCAACATCCCATGTGTTCTCTTCCTTTTACAGCCTGATCAAACACTCAAAACCAAATCACAACCCCTATCCTTTGTCAATTAGACTATACCTAACCTTTTAAGCCTTTTCAAATGCTTCCCATGTTCTTTCTGATTTATACAAAAGGCATTAAACAAGGTTTTCTGCATCAATGACCCTTTTCCTTCTATTTAAAACTAATATGCAGTGCATATCTTGTTGTAAAACTAAACCTTCCCATGTGCAATCACATTTGAACCCTTGAGTATGGTTTTCAGATTTCTAAACTAAAGTTAAACAGCTATATCCAATTCATTCTAATTCAACAAACGAAAATCAAACAAAAAGCCTATTTCAAATCAAACAGTGAATTCGGATCAGGTGAACCAATGCCAAACTTGTGCCAAGATGTTCTAACAAATGAACCTAACGAAATTAATCGACAAACTTCAATCAGTCGAATAACAACACGTGCAATCGATAACTAACCAATCGCAAATACTGTGATTTACAGACTCTCGGCCAAAGCAGTCAAAAAATGAAGAATTAGACATTCGACGAATTTATCGAATCGAATTCCAATTTTATAGCAACATTATTCATAGCAATCAATTAGAAACAACAAATCGACCAAATAAAACGGTCCCAAATAGATGAAGAAAATCAGAGAATTGGTGAAATCACAACAAAAATCAATAACAAACGAAAAACTACTAAAGCGACGAGTATAATTAAACTAAATTGACGAGTAAAAGTAAACAAAAACAGAAAAGGAAAAGAAATACCTTCGAAACAGAGAAATTGGGCTCGGCCGACTTGGTCTTTGGCATTCGAGGTCGAAAGGACCTTAATTGAAATATTTTCTAAGCGAAAACAAATCAATTAAGGTCTATTAGACCTCAATTTCATGAAACCCGATGAGAAAAATCCCCAATTTGAATTTAGGGTTCTTAAAGCTCAAGATTTGGGGTTCGAACAGTTAGGGCTAGATTCGAACAAAAATAAAGTTGATTACGGTGAGAGGGAGGTCGGGGAAGTGTTCGGTGTGAGTCTTGGGTGTTTTGGGGTGACTTTCAAATTCCGGCGAATTTTCGATCGGATATTCGAAGAATTCGGGAGTGATTCGAGACGAATGGTTAAGGGATTCGTGTAGAGGGGGGTTAGGGGATTCTATGGTGTTAAAATGGCGTGGTTTGGACCACCGGAACCGCCGTGAGGCGATTTCCGGTGGCGGAGCACGGCGGCGGCGGCGTTCATGAGATAAGAAGAAGAAATGATTTAGGGTTTTGGGAGAGTGAGGGTGTAACGGTGGGTTTGGGGGGGGTTTAAAATTAATCTTTGAATCTCAGGCGTTAGATCACAACGATCAACGGCTAAGATCAATAGGGTGGCACTGAAACGGGGTTGGACCGGGTCGGTTTGGGTATTGGGCGGGTTCAAGGTGTGGTTCTGGATTGGGTGAGGTGGGTTTTGATTTTGGGCTTTACACTTTAACTTGGCTGGCCCAAAATCCGAGTATCATTAATTTTTAACTCTTTTCTTTTTCTTCTTTTAAATAACAAAATTAACAACAATTCTAAAATAAGTTGTAAAACAAAATTTAAGCTATAAAAAAAAATTAATTGACCCTAAAGAACAAATAACGCACGAGTAAAAAAAAAAATAAAATCACACAACGGCACATTAAAATGACAAAAACAGAACAAATGCACATTGTGTGATTTTTTTTTTTTCATAAAACAAACTCAACTACTCTTAATTGCAAACTTGAATTTTATATATATATATAAAAAAAAATGCAATATATTTTTTTTGTATTTTATTTATTTAAACAATAGACATGCACACACACAAAAATGCAAATAATAAGAGAAAATAACATAAAATCACAAAAATTACGCACAACACAAAACTATTTTTTTTTTTTTTTGAATTTTTAGGAGTAATTCTCACGTAGGGCAAAAATCACGTGCTCACAGTTAAAGATGAAGGAGTATTTATTATTTCGCCATAATATTTGGGGATCAATTTATGGAAAAACTCTTATTCTATAATAAATGGGTAGATATAGTAACTTTTATTTGACGTTTAATTTTGTGCTAGCTAAAGGTATGGAATAGTTATATAGCTACGTGTAAACTGATTTATACTTTTTCCCACTCTTCACAATCATGAAACATTTGTGCTTTTTTTTCACACATTTGTTCTAAACATATGAATATCTATTAAAAACAAAAAATAATGCAAGAATCTCAATGCACATATATTAAATTAAATTAGAGTTTAACCAAAACTCGGAGAAAAAGTTAATAATTACAATACTAAAATATCAAGAATTCTGACTAGAAAATGAATAAAATGTTTAATACCTAACATGAGTTAGAGCATTTATTAACTCTTTATTGTCGTACTTTTTTAGCTTACATACTTTGTTTTGTTGAGGGTGTTTCTGTATTAGTGTGAAAATGATACTGTATGAGGCCAAATACGGCTTAATTATACGGGGCTGAACACGGCCCTCCCCACGCTTACGAGTGATAGGGTACGATCCTCCTCATATGCCCCTTACAGCAAGGGCGTAGTTCGGGCGTAAGGATGTGAGCGACGTTACTTATGCTTAGGCGTCCCCACTAAAAGGACGTCGACCACGCCTTGACGGTTTATTTTTTTAATAGGGGGGCTCTCTAAATAAAGGGAGCCTTCCTTCTTTGTAAAGGATCATGTGTTATTATCTAATAATACAATTCTCTCATTCTCTCTCTATTTTTCTGTGATAAGCAATTATTCTTAAAGTTCTTCATTCTTGCAAATTTCTTTACACTATAACCACATTGATCTTATACGTAGGTTCACTATATTTGATTACGATTTACCCCTTTCCTATTTTTTGATTATTTCAAGCTCACGAAATAACGATGAACTTTTGAGTCAAATAATTTGGCGCCGTCTGTGGGGATTTCGAGAACAAAATCATAGTATCCACCCAGAGGTGAGTCAACCATCTCTCTTTACATCACACAAAAATAAAAAATGGCTGAAAACGATGCCAGATCTAAAGCAATAATGGGAGTCACAACCTCCTTGGTCCTCTCAGTGAGGCCAACGACGATGCCATCATCAATACAACCCCCTGCACCGCACCAGGTGCAGAGATCTCACCCTCCCCCTCCGAGGATCCAACGATCTTGCATGACAAAGGAGCTTCCACATCTACTGTCAAGGAAACACCCGCGGTGGTCAAAAAACTACTGGAGGAATGGCTGACAAACACCTTGAGCGGTTTAGTCGAAAACCCATCACAAGGAAACATGAGGCCAGTACCGTCGATAAGTATCACCACAACTATGGGTGAACAGGAGGAAACACGAGGGAACATCCAACCCGTCGAAGCACAAACCTAGGATGGCACGCTGACCGCCATCTTGGAGAAGATGGAGGAAATGGAAAGCAAAAACAAGGTTCTCCGCGACCAGATGAAGGAGCATCAGGAGAGGGTCGATAAAATTCCCGGAGCCCCTAAGTTGCTACCAAAATGCGACATGGGGAGGTTTGTAGAGCAGCCATACTCTGAAGAGGCTTCCCCTACTTTATCCCAAAAACCTTCAAGATGCCTCCTTATTTGAGAGTATATGATGGATCACTGATCCCGAGGATCATCTGACCCATTACGTTACCGCCGTGAAAAGCAACGACTTATAAAAAGAACAGGTACCATCAGTTCTGTTGAAAAAGTTCGGCAAAATATTCACCAGAGGAGCCTTGACATGGTACTCCTAGCTGCCAGCCAAAGCAATATCAACATTCGAAGAAATGGCGGATAAGTTCGTCGCTGTCCATGCGGGTGAGAAGAAGGCAGAGGCTAGGGTCAACTACATCTTCGCCGTCAGACAAACCATAGGTGAAGGGCTCAAGGACTTCCTCACCAGATTCAACAGAGTGAGGATGAGCCTGCCAAACGTATCGGAAGGAATGGCAGTCGCTGCATTCCAGAATGGACTGAGTAAAGACAGGTCAAGGGCAACTAAAAAGTTGTTGAACCGCCTCATGAAGTACCCCCCTACGACATGGGAGGAAATCCACAATGCTTACTGCACAGAAGTACGAGTGGACAAGGACGACCTTAACGGACCGACCCACCGGCTGACAGCGATACACTCAGAAGCAAGGAAAGATCGACGCTATAAGGGATGCCAGGAACATCCCCTACGCTCCAATAGAGAACGACATCATCCATACACAAGATCCCCCCATCCACCACCCAGGCATATGGACGCATTACAACGACATGTCGCCCCACTCCGAAATGAAAGAGGTACGCCCCCTTATTATCATCACATAATTTTTGCATTTCTCCCTCAGAAATAGTGTACACACTAGAAAAGCTCGGCACCAAGGTGCAGTGGCCTCAAAGAATGAAGTCAGATTCCGCAACAAAAAAATCAAATATTCTGTGCGAGTTCCATCAGGAACGGGGGCACAGGACCGAAAACTGCATAGGCTTACGGCAAGAGGTCGTCATGATGCTGAACCAAGGATACCTGAAAGAACTACTCAGCGACAAAGGGAAAATTAACTTTGCACGCGGGTGAGAACAGTCTCACGGGCCACCAAAGCCACCGTCCCCGACGTGGACAATAAATATGATCGTCGGTGGTAGCAACGACTCAACAATCAACCACGTCAAATTAGCCAACACTCACGGGCTAAAGAAGACCCTCTCCCACGAGCGGTATGATGACTTCGAAGGTAGTATCACTTTTGACAAGTCTGATGATGACGGTTTGATTTTCCTTCACTACGATGCTTTAGTTATTACTTTACACATTATTGATACGGATGTCAAAAGAGTCATGATCGATGACGGAAGCAGTGCCTGTATTATCCACTCAAGGGTCCTCGCACAAATGGGACTCGAGGATAGGGTAATACCGCGCTGCATAACACTAACTGGTTTTAACAATGCAGTAGAACGAATGTCCGGAGAAGTAACCCTACCCGTCCTTACAGGAGGGGTCATGCTAGAGACAAATTTCCACGTAATGAACCAGGAGACATCATATAACGTCTTCATAGGACGTCCATGGATACATGCCATGCGAGCGATCCTTCGAGCCTATACCTATGAGGAATATTCAACATCAGGGGAGAGCCACACATCGCACAAGAGTGCTACAAAATAATCCAAGATTGCGCTCACACCTAACAACTAAGGGGAACGAGCGCGGATGCATAACAATTAGCTGTGTCAGGGATTGAGCCTGACCCGACAACAGACACCATCCACGATCCTCACATAGTGGAAGCCTGTAAAGTGACGATCGAAGATCTTGACCCCGTCCAACTAGATGGCACTGACCCTGCAAAGAAAGCCTACATCGGCCACGACTCACCAATCCAAGTAAGTACCATGAATTCTTAACTAACCATGCAGACCTATTTTCCTTTTCCCATGCAGATATGCTGGGGATTTCGCCAGAAACCGCCACTCATAAGCTGAACGTCGTCTCGTTGCTTCTGCCGGTACGGCAAATGAGAAGAAAGTTCAACGTTGCAATTAACGATGTAGTCAGCGAGGAAGTAGACAAATTACCCGCCAACGGTTTCATCAAGGAATCAAAGTACCCTAAGTGGGTCACCAACATCGTCATGGTCAAAATGAAAAGCGGGAAGTGGAGGTTGTGCGTGGATTTCACCGACCTAAACAAAGCATGCCCTAAAGACTCGTTCCCTCTTCCCCACATCGAACAGTTGATCGAGGACACTACGGGACATGAACTGCTGAGTTACCTAGATACATATTCCGGATATAATCAAATCTTGATAGTCAAGGAAGACCAGGAGAAGACAACCTTCATCACCCACCAAGGCACCTATTGCTACAAAGTGATGCCCTTCGAACTCAAAAATGCAGGAGCCACATATCAAAGATTGGTCACTAAAATGTTCAAAGAGCAGCTTGGTAAGACTATGTAAGTATACATCGACAACATGCTGCTAAAATCAACAAGAAAGGAAGACCACATCAGCCGCTTGAAGGAAGCCTTCGAAATACTAAAAAGGTATGGGATGAAACTAAATCCCAAGAAATATGCTTTCGGCGTAGCCTCTGGGAAATTCCTAGCGTTCCTCATATCCCAACGAGGCATCGAGGTCAACCCTGACCAGATCAAGGCAAATGATGCAATAGTAGAAGTGCTAAACAGTAAAAAGCAGGTGCAAAAGTTGATCAGCAGAATAGCCGCCCTGTCTAGATTTATCTCACGATCCTCTAACAGTTGCCACAAATATTTTAACGTACTAAGAAAGGACAACAGATTTCAGTGGAACGAAGAATGTGTCAAAGCCTTGAAATAACTAAAGGCGTATCTATCCTCACCTCCACTACTAGCCAAAGAAAACCTGGGCGAGCCCCTGCTAGTATACATGGTCGTATCAGAAGTCGGTGTCAGCGCTGTGTCGGTTCGTGAAATTAAAGGTACGCAATCCCCTACCTATTACATTAGCAAAACCTTGGTGGACGCCGAAACACGGTACCCACACCTCGAAAAATTAGCCCTGGCACTGGTCACAGATTCACATAAGCTCAGACCCTATTTCCAATGCCTTCCCATTAAAGTGGTGACCATGTTCCCCTTAAGAAGCATATTGCACAAGCCCGAATTGTCGGGCCGACTCGCTAGATGGGCCATAGTGCTCAGCAAACACGATATCTCGTATATCCCGAGAACCACTATTAAGTCACAATTCCTCGCTGACTTCATGACCGATTTTAGCACAAAAATACTACTAGAGGCAGAGCAGGAGGCGCTACGTGCCCCCTCAAATGCCGACCTATGGGCTCTTTATACGGACGGGGCCACTAATGCCTCAGGATCAGGAATGGGACTTGTCCTCGAAGTCCCCACAGGCAAAATAATTTGTCAGTCCATGCGATGCCCCGAGATGACTAATAATGAGGTAGAATACGAAGCCGTTATCGCAGGTATAAGGCTGGCCATCAAGTATGGAGCCTGCCGACTTGTTCTCTATTGCGACTCTCAACTGGTGGTGAACCAAGTCATTAGGAGTTACCCAATCAAGGAACAAAGACTACAAAAGTACCAGGCAAAAATCCACAGGTTAATGACCAAACTCGACGAGTGCCGCTTCGAGCAAGTTCTTAGAACACAGAACGCTGAAGCGGACGGCCTGACAAAACTAGCTGCTGCCACAAAAAACTTCGACAAAGAAATCGTCATCACCCTCCTCCGTTCGGCAATCGATCATGAAGATGTACTCTCGTTAAACTTAACTTGGGACTGGCGTAACCATTTTTTATCCTACTTGCAGGAAGGAACTCTCCTACCTGATAAAAAAGAAGCAAAGAAGCTTCGTGTACAGGCCGCCCTATATTGCATGATAAACCACGAACTCTACAAAAGGACCTTTGGTGGAACACTGGCCAAGTGCCTTGGTCTTGGCCAGACAACAACGGTACTGGAAGAAGTACACGAGGGCCATTGCGGCGCCCATATTGGCAACTGCGCACTCGTGCGCAGTCTAGTACGAGCCGGCTACTACTGGCCTACCATGAAGAAAGATGCTGCATAATACGTCCGTCGATGCGAAATATGCCAAAAGTTTTCCCCCATGATACACCAACCGGGAGAACCCCTCCACTCAGTCACCTCCCCTTAGCCCTTCATCAAGTGGGGAATGGACATAGTCGGTCCGTTACGTGCAGGACGAGGAAAGGTACGATTTCTATTTGTTTTAACTGACTATTTCTCCAAGTGGGTGGAAGCAGGTGCGTACGTCCAAATACGCAAACGGGAAGTCATCGCCTTCATATGGAAGAACATCATCTGCCGCTTCGGCATCCCCAAGGAATTCACTTGCGACAATGGGTGACAGTTCATCGGTCAGAAAATGATCGAGTTCGTTGACAAATGGCACATCAAACAAATACTCTCCACACCATATCACCCTGCCGCCAATGGTCAAGCAGAGTCGTCCAACAAAACAATACTGAATATATTGAAAAAGAAGCTCGAAAACGCCAAAGGGCTATGGCCTGAACAACTACCAGAGGTATTATGGGCGCACAAGACCACTCCTAAATCCTCCACGGGGAAACGCCGTACTCACTGGTTTACGGAACTAACATTGTCATACCAGTTGAGGTAGGCGAACCAAGCCTGAGGTATTCACACACAAGCGGAACGGGAAGTGACTCGAACCGACTCCAAGACCTCGATAAAGCCGAGGAAAGAAGAGAAATGGCCCACATAAGGATGGTAGCACAGAAACAGCAGATCGAAAGATGCTACAATAAGAGGGCCAAAATCCAACCACTCAAATTAGGCGACTATGTCCTTAAAGCCAAAACTTTGGCGTCTAAGGATCCAAGCGAGGGAAAACTGGGCACCAATTGGGACGGACCATACAAGATTACTGCGACAGCAGATAAATGGTCATTTCGACTGGATACAATAGAAGGGAATACACTCCAAAACAATTGGAACATCTCTCACCTCAAGTATTTCCATTTCTGAAGAGCACCCCCCGAGTCGTACTCTTTTCCTTACCCGAGTTTTGTCCCAACTAGGTTTTCTCGAAAATGTTTTTAACGAGGCGATGAAGGAGATGCTCGGAAGTGCTCACTAGGCAAGTTTTACACGCCAGTTACTCTGCAAGCCATCACAACAGGCATGCCAATGGGACTGGAGCAACGACCATCTCCATTGAATGAAAGGCTACGTCCATCTCCAAAGTATGAAAGGCTACATCCATCTCTATTGTATGAAAAGTTACGACCATCTCTGTTGTATAAAAGGCTACTTCCATCTCCAATGTATGAAAAGCTACGACTATCTTCATTGAATGAAAGGCTACGACCATCTCCATTGAATGAAAGGCTATGACCATCTCCATTTTATGAAAGGCTATGGCCATCTCCATTGTATAATAGGCTACGACCATCTCCAAAGTGTGAAAGGCTACGACCATCTCCATTGTATGAAAGGCTACGACCATCTCCATTGTATAAAAGGCTACGTCCATCTCCAATGTATGAAAGGCTACGACCATCTCCATTGAATCAAAGCCTACAGATATCTCCATTGTATGAAAGGCTACGACCATCTCCATTGTATAAAAGGCTACATCCATCTCTAATGTATGAGGCTACGGCCATCTCCATTGAATGAAAGGATACAACTATCTCCATTGTCCGAAAGGCTATGTCCATATCCATTGCATGGTTACGACCATCTCAACGAAGAAATGGCTAAGGCCATCGTCGTAATAAATCGACCCAGCTCGATTATGACAAGTTAACTCAACACGATCGAGATCACTTGCATGGTTACGACCATCTCAACGAAGAAATGGCTAAGGCCATCATCGTAATAAATCGACCCAACTCGATTATGACAAGTTAACTCGACATGGTCGAGATCACTTACATGGTTACAATTATCTCAACGAAGAAATGGCTAAGGACATTGTCATAATAAATCGACCCAGATCGATTACGACAAGTTAACTCGACAGGGTCGAGATCACTTGCATGGTTACAACCATCTCAACGAAGAAATGGCTAAGTCCATCATCATAATAAATCGACCCAGCTCGATTACGACAAGTTAACTCGACACGGTCGAGATCACTTGCATGGTTACGGCAATCTCAACGAAGAAATGGTTAAGGCCATCATCGTAATAAATTGACCCAGCTTGATTACGACAAGTTAAATCGACACGATCGAAATCACTTGCATGGTTACAACCATCTCAATGAAGAAATGGCTAAGGCCATCGTTGTAATAAATCGACCCAGCTTGATTACAACAAGTTAACTCGACACGGTCGAGATCACTTGCATGGTTACGACCATCTCAGTGAAGAAATGGATAAGGCCATTATCGTAGTAAGCCGACTCAGCTCGGTTACAACAAGATTAACTCGTCACGGTCGAGATCACTTGCATAGTTCGACCATCTCAACGAAGAAATGGCTAAGGCCATTATCGTAGTAACCCGAATCAGCTCGATTATGACAAGGTTAACTCAACACGGTCAAGATTAATTACATGGTCACGACCATCTCAAAACAAAGAAATGGCTAAGTCCATTATCGTGGCAAACTGACTCAACTCGATTACGACAAGTAAAAAAAACTAGACAACGGTCGATACTACGCATATTACTACGGCAAGCATACGAAATAAAGAGATACAAAGAGATATATTAAAAGAATAACTTTCATTTTTCTCAGGAGAAAGGAAGTATACATTTATAGGGGTTCCATATACATCCCTACAAAATTATAACAACAAAATAAATACACATCCTAGCCGCCACCGCCTTGTTCGCCATCACCAGCTGGCCCGTTCAGGACATGCCCTCTCCTCGTCGACAACCGCCTCGGCAGCAGCCGGCGTGCCGTCCCATTCGACACTTGCGAGGGTGATAACAGGTACAACCCCCCTCTGGGGAGCCGACCTCCCCGAGCGAATGGCGTCGCCCATTAAGACCGGCCTCGACTCTAGACGGGGCACATCCGCGCTCCTGCCCTTTATGGCAATTCCCTTGACAACTAACAATCGACACCTTTTCTACTCCGGCGCCTCTTCGCCTTCGGAAGCCTCCTCTTCAGGACAAGGAGATGGAGGCGAAGGAGTCGCTTTACTCGTGGACTCGGCCACCGGCACGACCTTAGGCTGCGCAATCTCGGGGACATCCTCACTTGAAGGCTTTCGGGGAAAGTACTCGTCCCTAGAGTCGGTCCTTGCCACCGAGAGGGCTGCAACATTCTGCCTTCTCCTCCTCCGGGGAACGATCTGAACTGCCATAGTAAAATAAGTCAAGCGACAAACACTTAAAACAAAATCTCCAAATTAAAGTCAACACAATACCTGGCGGGCCGTATCGGGTGAGGAATGCCAACCAAGTACGACACTCATATGCAAAGGGAATCACTCTCTCCACCCACGATCGTATATCTGCGACGTGGTGGGGTAGAGAAGCCCTCGCTGCAAAAAAGGAGGGGGAAGGAGTTACAAAGATTGAACAGACAAGAGCTGCAAAAAATATAAAATAAGGATAAAAACATTCACGTTCTGGATTCCACATCTCCGGTAATCCCTCTTGGGTCGACACCAGGTCCTTCGTCCGGACATAGAAAAACTTAAGCCAAAATCGGTGGTTGGGCTTATCATCCGCCCTGATGACCAGGCTTTTTGTGCCACGACTCTTCAACTACAACATTGATCCCCTTATAAAGTCGGGGCTAAACAGCTGCAATAGGTGATAGATCGAGACGTCGAGTTCGACCCGAGTCACATAAGTGGTCAATATGCGACATACTTTCCAGGTATACGGAGTAAGCTGAGTCAGACATACATTATAAAAATGGCAAAACTCCTCCGCCAAAGGGAATATTGGGAGTTCGTACCTGATCAGGAATGGGTACTTGTAGAAAGCACAAAAACCGGGTCGGTCTACGTTAACAAAGTCGTCCCCGCCCCTCTCCATGACCACCGAATCGAGGATTTGACACACCTCCCGCAGGTCATCCAAATGTGATTGGAGAAACTTAGAGCGATCCCACGGGGGAGTTGGGAATCTTGTAGGAAAGTCCCTTCGAGCATAAAGCTCTCTCGGGAGAACGTTGTCCACATTGAGGGGGACGAGGGGTCTTTGGGCCTTTTTCCCACCATCCGAAGATGGTGGAACCCTAGAAGAGGACTCATCTCTATCTTCCATATTTTGTTGGCCTCGTCTTGCCATAATATGTATTTATCTAAGAACGAGGATGTCAACGACTAAAGAAACTGACCCCAAAGAAAACTCAAAGGTTCAAAACAAGAAATATTGATCTCCTTCAGAGAAGATGAAAAAAGAGAGTGAAAGTTTGAGAAGTTTAAAAGATAACAGAAATTGAACCTTCCCTCTATTTATAGGGCTCAAATACATGGTAATCGAAGAGACATGTATTGAAAAGGGGGAGGGAAACCAAAACTTGAAATCGCCCCCTGATCCATCTCGGGAGCAGGTATAATCATGCCGCATGCCGATAGTGATGTCAGTTCAAAAAGTAAACCACATGTCAACGCATTAACAATGCCACAACGGAACATTTCCGCCCATTGAAGACGTACACCACATACGCCTCCAACGAGCGGTGGGACTAACTGTATGAGGTCAAATACGGCTTAACTATACGGGGCCGAACACGGCCCTCCCCACGCTTACAAGTGATAGGGCACGACCCCTCTCATATGCCCCTTACATCAAGGGCGTAGTTCGGGCGTAAGAATGTGAGCGACGTCGCTTATGCTTAGGCGTCCCCACTAAAGGACGTCAACCATACCTTGACGGTTTATTATTTTAATAAGGGCCCCCCCTCTTTATATAAATAAAGGCTTCCTTCTTTGTAAAGGACCATGTGTTATTATCTAAACAATTATCTCATTCTCTCTCTATTTTTCTGTGATAAGCAATTATTCTTAAAGTTCTTCATTCTTGCAAATATCTTTACACTATAATTACGTTGATCTTATATCTAGGTTCACTATATTTGATTACGATTTACCCTTTTTCTATTTTTTGATTGTTTCAAGCTCACAAAGTAGCGGTTAACTTTTGATTCAAACAGATACTTTTGACAAAAAATAACATACATGATTATCATTTTTAAGAAAGTAAAAGAAGGAGAAAAAAAAAGAATTACTGTAAAAAGAAGCATAAGGTTTCAGGTTAGGCCAACTGAGTTACCCGATATTTATATACTAGTGGTATCTGATAAAATAGACAAAATATGCAAGCTGATAATAATACCGTTGTAAAAAAATAAAAATAAAAATAAAAATAGAAAAAGATGGGAAATGGTACGTTCCATGCCCAAACCCCTCCCTTTAACTAATGCAAGGTAAGGTTCAATGCATATAATGAAGTGATTGGACAAAAATATGACAGAAACGAACTCACCATTAATGTGGAGAATTTTCAGAAAAAAAGAAAAAAAAATCACGTGACCACAGGGGTGGACCTACGCTTGGAGGTGGGGTGCACGGGCACCCATTGGCCTCGATAAAAATATTGTATATATATAAGTTAATACAAGAAAGATCCCTATAAATATATTATGCTGCACCCTCAATCACAAAGATTAGGTTGAAGAGTTGATCTGTGGAGTAGTTGGTTTTTTTAAGACCCAAGTTCAAATCTTATGTTCAACAATAAAACTAATATTTTTGATTGGGTCTCATTTGGTAATTTCAACGCCCCTACTATAGTGTATTTGATTTAGTTTTTTTCAATGGACCCACCCCTTTTACTTTTAGTTAAATCCCTACATCAAAAGCTTCTTCTACAATTATCTCTCTCCACACAAAAAAAAATTTCCTTAATTTTCAAAGCCCATATGCAACCACTAGTTATTAGTCCACATAAAGCCATCGAGTAATTATTTCTGTCGTGACCCTACTGCCTATAAATATTGTTAAGGTATTGTTACAGTGCACCCGCTATAAATCCTGGGTCCGCTTCTGCGTGACCGTATATCTTATTTTACTATTATAACTGGTGAAGCCGCCAAAACCGTGAAGCAAACAAAAGGGATAGAATTCTCGTCTTATTAAACTCTTTCTCTTTTCTAGAATTTTTTTAATGTTAAAATGATAAAAAAAATTATTTGCCAATTCTTTTTAGCCGAACCACTTTGGTCAAAACAAGTGCCGTTTTAGAAAACAAAGAAAGTGTTTATTAATGTTTACTTTAATTAATGGGCCAGAACTTTAAACAACACTTAGCAGCCTAATGGATATAAAAATTGTGAATTTTGAAAAATACAAAGTACTAGTGTTTGAAGTTAAGTTAAAAAAATAATACTTAAAATTTAAAATTATACTTGAATATGCATTTTACTTCAATAGTTGTCGCAAATACAAAACAAAAAGGACACTTTTTTTTTCCGGAAAACTTTTGGTTTTTAAAAAAATTATTTTCGAAAAATCTCCAACAACTTTAAAAAAAAAATTACGCACAAAAACATTTTTTTAAAAAAAATCGGGAAAAAGGGAGGAAAATTTTATGGACAAGTGGGTCTTTATTTTGCACATATCATATACAAAGCTAAGGTCAGGGGAGGAGCTAGCACGTGGAATAAAGATAGGGCCGAACCCAATAATTTTTGTTTAAATCTTGTATCCATTTTTAATATTTATTAAATATATATAAATTATTAATTTAAAACTCAATAACTTAAAATAATTAAAAATCAAATATATAAGCTACAAATTCTGACTCCGCATTTTGCTAAGGCAGTAGGCAATTAACATTGGCCGGCCTTCTTGTTTCATTGTTGTCATTTGAAACAATGCAGTTCGTCGCAAAAATTAAGAGGAAGAATCATGGTAGCAACACTCGTAATATGCCGTTTAAATGTAGTATGAAACGAGGAATTTATTTTTAGGACTAAACTAGCTAGTTTTATCTTTGACAACTTCTATTGAATTAATTATATTTTCCTGTTTTTTATTCAGATTTTGTTGATTAATTATGCAAATTAGTGGCGGATTTGGCTTTACAGTGCACAAATATATATGCAGAGCGGAGTTAGAATTTTAACTTTATAGATTATGAATTTTCGAATAACAAATAATTAGTTTCTAAATCTAATATTTATATATATTTAATAAACTTATTAATACAAATACATTATATAAATAAAATATATTAATTCGATTGAAAGCGTACTCGAGGTTCTACTTCCGCCCCGTATTCATGTCCACCATGCATCTGAAATTAAGAGATTATTATTTTTAATTAGTTATACTTATTAGTTTTCTTTTCGTAAATTTGGCGTATCTGACATTTCGTATTAGGCGTCTGCTTACAATGTTTGACCCTAAATTCTAATTCTATAATATAATTTTGTCAATCATTCACCAAATTTTAGGTAGATGTTTCCATGTCACGGCCAAATTTGGCGACTTATTTTCAATCCTCTAACTCTTTGTTGACTTTCGAGATATCTAGTCACCAGAGATGACAATATAGGGAGCGGAACTAGTAGAGTTGTTAATACGGGCTTAATCGGGCTAGCCCGGCCTATGTGGCCGTGGACCCCACATACCGGTCCATTATTTTAAAAATATAATTTTATACTTTTTTAAAGTTCTCACCTAAAAAATATATTATTTTAAAAGTGCAAAATTGTGGGGCCCTTAATAAATGGTTATAATCAATTCTTGAAATTCGGGATGGTCCGTTTAGCTAACTTCACGGCCTTCCCCAAAATAATAACGCGTCAGTCTTTTTATGTTACCCAAATCTAAATCTCAACGGAGTCGAAATATGTCAATAACCACGGATACATTGATGTGACGTGGTTTGAAATGTGTTTTCACGATGTTGCAATTCTCATTAAAATAATAATAAAAATGGTTCAAAGTTAAAAGTATATAGGCAAAAATATGTATTAAAACTTAGATAATTTAAGCCAAATATAATAGTTGAGCGACCGTGCTAGAACCACGAAACTTGGGAATGCCTAACACCTTCTCCCGGGTTAACAGAATTCCTTATCCGGATTTCTGGTTCGCGGACTGTAATACAGAGTCAATCTTTTCCTCGATTCGGGATTCAACCGGTGACTTGGGACACCATTAATCTCCCAAGTGGCGACTCTGAATTAAATAAATAAATAAATCTCGTTTCGATTGTCCTTTAATTAGAAAAAACTCCCTCACGCCCTCGCGGGTGGCGGAAAAAGGAGGTGTGACAATGGTAATAAGAATGATAAATACATAACGCACCATCGTTGAATTGAACGATCGGAATATTTTCTAGAATGGTCCTTCCAATACATAACAACATCATCTTGAAACTTCTCAAGATCAAGTTTTGGTTCCTCTTAGTAAAGATCCAATTCTAAAGTAAAGATCCAATTCTAACTTTCCATCTCTAAAGGCAGTATACTTTTTATTTTTTATATATTTTAAACAAATATTTTATTAAACCCACGGGCTGGCTCAGCTCGGCCCAATCTCACTCAAGCCTCACGGACCACGGGCCACGGGCCACAGGCTTACTCGGGTCGGGCTTAAAAGCCTCATTTTTAAACGGGCTTCAAAAATTCTACTCCAACCCTGTTAATTCACGGGCTGGGCTCGGCCAACGGACCAAGCCCATATTGACGGCTCTATAAACTAGTAGCCCGGCTATGAAATAGAAGAATTCGGTAGCTTTTACTCATATAATGTATTTATATGAAAAATTATATATTTATATATTAATATTTGAATTCGTCATTCTAAATTAAGAATTTATAAGATTAAAATTCAGGCTCGGCCTCTAGCAGTATATTTTCTTATATTCTCATTAGTTCTACTATATCATATATTATAATGTGAAATTGCTTTGAACTTTGTTGACATTGCTGTTTAATATTCTTCCAAATAGTAGTGTATCGTCCTGACAATTTCCATAATCTTTTCCAAGCATGCATGTACAAGGATCTTGAATCTGAATTAAGATCAAACTTATATTATCATGATAAGATCAAACATCAATTAAATTTTAATCTAAGAATATTAAGCTAGCGTTTGGATATAGATTTGGGTAAAATTTTAAAAAATTAAGTTTTTGAAAATGATGAAAAATGGTTTTTTGAAAGTTGAAATTATGTATGTATTTTACTTGATAAGAATTTCAAGTTTTGTGAATAGAAAAATTCAAAAACTACTATATAGTTGTTTTTGGGATTTGAAGATTTATTTCAAAATCTGCCTAAATATAGTTAAAATCTACAAACAAACAAATATTTGGAAAAAAAAAAAAATTAAGCTTCCAAATTTTTTGGGCAAACGAGAGTGTTTGCAGTGAATTTCTGACACACTAAAAATAATTGCAATCAAAAGAATAAGTAATTTTATTAATTCTTAATTCTTTCCTGATTATATCCGTGATTCGATGTCTAGAGCAGAGTATTTCTCGAATGCATGATTGATACATACTTCCTTGGATGTATCTGATATCCGTGAAAGCATGTTGTGGATCTTCTTAAAGTATTTGATTATCAAGACTTATTCGGCCACATCTTAATCTCTTTGTGGGTATCTCATAAGTTTATGAAATATTCGAGGATCCCTATTTTTTGAGATCCTTTCGTAACAGAATAATATAATCCTTTTTATATTAGTGATCTAACGTTAGAGTAGAGTAGCTTTCAAGTTAGGATTTTCGTAGAGTAGTTACTAAGCAACCTTAATAGACTTTTAAGATTTCAAAAGTATTATTATTTTGTAAGATCTTGAATTTAAGATTTAAGTTGATTCGTTAAAATTTCGATGTAAGCGAGAAAATTACAAATCAACAATATTTAGACCATTGGAGAAAAAGTAGTGCATGATCTTTTTCAAGATTCCTATCTCTTTTCATTATGAACATATATACTTTAAATGCTCGCCTCATTTTCTCTAGTAAACTTTAATTTCCCTTTGAAAAAAATGTCTAAGCTTTTCTTTAAATTTGTCTTTTTCTTTATAGGAAGAAAAGCGTCAATATATAATTGAAGTATGTGTCATATTACTATTTGGTATTTTCTCTTTTTATACTATCATATTAAACTTTCAAGAAAATGACATTTGCATGGCCATCACCCACGAGAATAAATGTATTCTAGATTAAGATCGACAAGATATAAAGAACGTCGCGCTCCTGGCAAACTTTTCCAACTTTCAATTACAATGTCAAATTTACGTCACATTTCAATGGGGTAGCTTAATATATATGGGGCTTTTTACGTATAGAAATAATGAATAATTACTAATATATAGAATTTAAGTCTCATGCAACAATCTTACTGCAAGAATAATTGTTAAAATAGTAGGATGTAGTCAATTTTCAGACTGATCATTCAAAATTAGCCGTCGTTCGCCAAACTAATATATAGAATTTAAGTCTCATGCAACAATCTTACTGCAAGAATAATTGTTAAAATAGTAGGATGTAGTCAATTTTCAGACTGATCATTCAAAATTAGCCGTCGTTCGCCAATTCATAGCCACTGTTTTGCTCTAACAAAAATCAGTCTAGCGTAATATACTAGAGTTTGATGCGTTTGTATATGAACTTCCATCATATTATACTAGACCGGTATGCTTTGTTGGTTCCAGTATAATATAGTGGAGACTGGAGCACCAGTGCTCCAAATTCCAGTATATTATGTTGGACCGGTATATTATATTGGAACTCTAGTATATTAGACTGGAGTTCCAGTATAGTATTCGAATTTTGAACAGTATTTTCGTTCAGATTTATCTTTATATGAGAAGTTGCTAAATTTCAATTACTTTAAAACTTGAACTATTTTTGAATAACCAATATTAAATCCGATTATTTTTTAATTTCATGTCATAATTAGTTGTGAAGAATTACATGTTTTTTTAAGAGAGAAAACCGCACTGAGAAAGCCATGTGCGACAAGCTATACCCAAAAGATATTGACGGGGGATTCGATCTCAGGCCATCCGTACGGATTACCACTCACCAAACCAACTAGGCAATCTCAAAGGTCAAAAATTACATGTTATTGTGTATCAACTTATCAAATGATATTAAAATATAGTACATGATTAGTACATAACATTTAAACTTAATTAGTATCATGTTTGACTAGATGTGTCATGTGTGGAATTAGATGCAATGTACATGATTTAATTAACCGAATGCCAAATAGAGTATAGGCATGAAACCATGTTTATTATTGCTAATAAAAAGCGAGAAGTCATGTCTCAGTAAGAGAGTTTTACAACCACAAAACCGTGATATGTATCTCTTAATAATAGTTAACGATTATTGACTAGTCGAAACGACAGTTATTGATAATATATGGTGAAGCCATGATCTTTGAAGGAAGCGAATTCAGAATCTGAAGATCATTATATCGAGTTTGGAATTTTGCAACATTATATTTAATTTAATTACTAGATTCGTAATCTAGTATTTGTGCAAGGTTTTTTTTTAAGTTGTTGAATTCAAACAAACCTATAAATTATGCATTACATCCTTCTCTACTCTTTCGGTAGTGAAAATAGCACGGTCTAGTCAGTTTTCGGCCGGATCATTCAAAAATAGCCAGCATTTACAAGTTATTGAAAAATAGCCACTATTTTGTTGTAACACGGAAACTTCCAGTATAATATACTGTAGATCGGTGCACATGTGTATGAACTTCCAACATATTATGTTGGAACTGCAACACGCGAGAAGTTTCAGTATAATAAACTGGAGTTCCAATATATTGTACTAGAGTATTTTTTCAAATTTTGAACAGTGTTTTCATTCAGATTTATCTTTATATAAAAAGTGGCTAAATTTCAATTACTTTTAAAATTATAATTATTTTTGAATGACTGCTTATGAATCTGGCTGTTTTTAAAAATCTTCAATTGAAGTGTTAGAACTATACTCTTTCATCATAAATTCTTAGGTTTCCTCCACGAAAGTGTTAGGTCGAGGTCAAATTGGAGAATCTTAAAATACATGTTAGAGCTATACGCAACTTGATATTAATTTCTTAAACATCATTATGAAAATTAATAATCCATATAAAAGGAAAAAGCTACCATCACAAATTTTGTCCACATTGATGGATTCGATCACAAATTTGTCACAATTGTATGATCAACTTGTCGTTAGAAATAATTTTAGTCTTCTTCCACAAATTTTATAAATGGCACTATAATTGTTTAACAAGAAAATATAACATTGTTATGCATGATTAATGTATGGGAGCGAATCGGGGGTAAGATGAGGCAAGCATGTGTATATGTACGGCCGACTCGGATGCAATACGGGTCGGGCACGCCTCCTTATGTGGCCGCTAACACCGGGTGACGTCCTCCTTCGTGTCCACACGGCAAAAAGGATACGTCCTCGTCCATAGTAGCGTACCAACAAGCTAGTCCGAGTAGACGTCCTCGACTCCCCCTCCCTTCTGTTTTCAAATTGTAATAGCAGTAGCTTTGGGGCGATGTAATATGCCGGCGAGTGGGTCGTCCTTCTATATAAGGGAGGGTCCCCCTCATTTGTAACACAAGTATCATTGATCATTAATAATACAACTCTCTCTCTACCATTTTCTCTCTATTGTTATCTCTCTATTGCTTACTTGTTCAAGCACTTGATTAAGCTTCATCATTTTCTTATAAGAAAAACAGATACACGAATCCAAAGATCGATCTTTAAGGTATATTACCATTGATTCCGATTTACCCTTCATTTATTCATTGATTGTCCCTAACCCGTAAAGCAGCCTATAGTCTTTTGGGTCAAACAATTTGGCGCCGTCTGTGGGTATTTCGAGAATCAAACTTGTAGTATACATTCACAAGATCCGATCATCGGAAAAAGTCTGGAAATGGCCAAAAATGACACTCGATCCAAAGCTGTGGTAGAAGTTACCACCAACCTTCTGAGTTTCATAAACGAGGCCGGTGGTAGCGTTGCCATCAACGCTACCCCTGGTGTCGCGCTCGAAGCAGATGCCTCACCTCTCCCCTTTGGGAAACTTGCTACCCCGCAGGAAAGGGACACCTCCACTTCAAAAGAAGCACCCCCAGCAGTCAAGAAGGTACTGGAGGAATGGCTGAGCAACACGCTAAGCAGCCTAGTGGAAAAGCAACCACGAGGCTACGAGAATGCAACACCAACAACAAGCAATACCACCGCGACAAATGAACAGGAAGGAATACGAATCAACGGCCAACTCGTCGAAACACAAACCCACGATGACACGCTAGCCTCCATCCTGAGGAAGATGGAAGACATGGAAAGTGAAAACCAGGCCTTCCGCGACCAGATGAAGGAGCACCAAGATAGGGTTGACAAGATCTCCGGAGCACCTAAACTGCTACCAAACGGGATGTAAGAAGGTTTGTAGAACAACCTTACTCCGAAGAAGTCGCACCCTACACCATTCTGAAGACCTTCAAAATGCCCCCCTACCTGAAGGTGTACGACGGAACCACCAATCATGAGGATCATCTCATCCACTATGTCACCGTCGTGAAAGGTAATGACTTGTCTAAAGAATAGGTACCATCAGTGCTGATGAAAAAGTTCGACGAAATGCTGACCGGGGGAGCATTGACCTGGTACTCCCAACTACCCGCCAAAGCAATCTCAACCTTCGAGGAAATGGCGGACAAGTTCGTCACGGCACATGCCGGCGCTAAGAAAGCAGAAGCAAGGGTGAACGCCATCTTCGCCGTCAGACAAACCACTGGCAAGGGCCTCAGGAACTTCCTCGCCAGGTTCAACGGGGTAAGAATGAGCATGCCGAACGTATCAGAAGGAATGGCGGTAGCGGCCTTCCAGAACGGACTCAGCAGGGACGGCTCCCGAGCTACTAAAAACCTGCTAAGCCGACTGATGAAGTACCCTCCCACGACCTGGGACGAGATCCAAAACTCCTACTGCGTCGAGGTACGGGCAGACGAGGAGGATCTCAACGGTCCAACCTGGCGCCTGGCAGCCGTGCACCCGGATACAAGAAGAGATCGACTTCACGAGGGACGGAACTTCCCCCTTGTCACGACCCTAGTTCACCAATCGTGAACATGTCGTAATGGCACCCAGTCCCCACGACTAGGTAAGCCTAACACGTTGCGGAATATACAAGTTATGAACATTTAAATAAGAAATAGCGGAAAAATAACATAAAAAGAAATGTAATCCGTGCCGCTTGGCACATACATCCGTCAAACACACTGTATGATACACCACCAAGATCTGAAATCCCACGGGTAACACAGACTAAAAGAGAATATACAACTGTGGCTCTATGTATAAAGAGTATTTAACAACGAAGTGAAGGAAAATATCTACTAGTACTATCAGAATAGAAGGAAGGCCTCCGGATCCGCGGACGTAGCAGATCATACCTCGAGGTCTCCCAAAGCGCTGCTGAATCACCTGATATAAGCCTGTCCTGATGTACCTGGATCTGCACAACAAAAGTGTGCAGAAGAGTAGCATGAGTACACCACGGCGGTACTTAGTAAGTGCCAAGCCTAACCTCGATGGAGTAGTGGCGAGGAAGGTCAGGGCCCTACTGAGAGAAAACAATTACAAATTGATATTAACAATAATAAGCAGTATAAATAATAATAACTCCGAAACAAAAACAATGAAGTGGTTACTGCAACTGTCTACAATTAAACTAACAACAAGTAACAAACTCAATTAATAAGTCCAGGGCCTGTGGGAATTGAACCCACAGTCCCATTGACAATACCCATGGATCTCCGGGAATCGAACCCGCAGCCCATGTCTCAATAAATCTCAGGATCTCCTAGAATCGAACCCGCAGTCCATATTTCAATAACATCAGGATCTCCGGGAATCGAACCCGCAGTCCACATCTTAATATTATATCAATGGATCAGGATCACCGGGAATCGAACCCGCAGTCCATATATCAGTAACTCCGGATCTCCGGGAATCAAACCCGCAGTTCACAAACAGTACCACTCCGGGTCTATGGGAATCGAACCCACAGCCCTGGGATCTCTGGGAATTGAACCCGCAGTCCACTAACACATCAAATGAGGAAAACACACAGAGAATATAATATGTTTAACTACAATTTCACCGAAACTAGTGCCTACAATTTATCAAGGAGTTCAAGTAGGTCAACTAGGCAATTAGACATGATAAATCCTAGCTAATCATGCTTCTCTAACTAAATACCGGGTAAAGTAACGCTTTTATCAGCTAAGAGCAGAAATATCTCTAATTGGACAATTCAAGTAAATTGTGTGTTACAACAACCAGCGCATGTACACGTCCGTCACCTCGCGTACAAGGCATTTAAGCTATCACATATATCCTACGGGTGAAAGTTCCCCCACACGAGGTTAGATAAGCCACTTACCTCAACTCCGGTACAAAACCGCTAAGAAACAACTCTTTTGCCGCGAACGTCGGCCTCCACAAGTGTAGTATCTGATAAAAATCAATAGAATCACATCAAAATTGGCCAATTGAGCATTACCCAATCAAAACAACTCAAAATACACTAAAACCCATAAGTTGCCAAAACCCGACTTTTGGTACGCTTATTGAAAAATCACGAAAGTTATATATTCGTGTTCCTTGCCTCAATACGAGTCCGTGCATATCAAATTTATCGAAATCGGACTCCGTTTTCCCATTCAAATCAAAGATTTCCTAAAATTTAGGCCTAGGGCTCAAACCCACCTTTAATCTTCCATTTTCAGTGAAATAATTAAGTATTTCATGATAAACCAACAAATTAAGGTCAAGAAACTTACCCCCGATGATTTCTCGATGATATCCCAGCGTTTCCCCTTCAAAATCCTCTCTTGGAGCTCAAAAATGGCGTTTTTTGTTTATGGGGTCGCGGCTGTTATGTTCTGATTTTTAATTCACTGCCAGACATTTTCCTTCATCGCGTTCGTGTTGCTTGTCACGCGTTCGCGATGCTATGACCAAATTACCCTTCGCATTCGCATGACACCACTGGCGTCCGTGATGCACAGCCGGTTAACCCTTCGTGAACACGGCACTGAGCTACGCGTTCGCGATGACCTTTTTCCTCATTCAACCCTCTTTGGTCTTCGCGAACGCGACCTTGGGATCGCGAACGCGGTGCCTCTCCTTCTTTCACTACGCGAACGCGACACCCTTGGACGCGAACGCAATGCTCTGCAGCACCCAGCCTACGCGAAAGCGAACCAGGCCCTCACGAACGCGATGGCTTAAATCCTGCTCAGTGATCTGCAGTTTTTCTGCAGAATTTTCATGTTTCAAAATGCTGGATGATGGTCCGAATTCATCCCGAGGCCCCCGGGACCCCAACGAAAACCACCAACATACTCCAAAACACGATACGAACTTGTTCCAATTATAAAAACACCATCCTAAACATCAAAATCACCAATTACACACGGATTCAAGCCTAAGTTTCTTCAAAACTTCCGAAACTGAAATTCAATCAAAAACCCGACCAAATGACGTCCGAATGACCTGAAAATTTGCGGACATATCCAAAATCACATAACGAAGCTACAGAAATTGTTGGAATTCCATTTCGACCCCCGGATAAAAATCTCACATATCGTTCGGATTCGCCAAAATTTCCAACTTCGGCATTTCAAGCCTAATTGAGCTACGGACCTCCAAAATACATTCCGAACGCGCTCCCAACCCCGAAATCACCTAACGGAGCTATTGGAACCATCAGATTTCCGTTCCAAGGTTGTCTTAACACTGTTCCGACTACGGACCATTTTCTAACTTTAAAGCTCTCATTTAGGGACTAAGTGTCCCAAAATGCTCCAAATTCCAGAACCGACTCTCCCGGCAAGCCACAATAGCAGAAATGAACTTAGGGGAACAGTTAAATTGGGGATCGGGGCGAAATTTTCTAAAACAACCGGCCGGGTCGTTACATCTTCCCACACTTAAAAGATTCGTTCGTCCTCGAACGAGTATAGAAAACATACCTGGAGTGGTGAAACGATGAGGGTACTAGCTGCGCATATCCTGCTCGGTCTCCCAAGTAGCCTCCTCGACCGGCTGACCCCGCCACTGAACCTTTACCGAAGCGATGTTCTTTGACCGTAGCTTCTTGACCTGCCTGTCTAGAATGGCTACTGGTTCCTCAACATAAGACTGATCTTTGTCTAGCTGAATAGAGGTGAAATCCAACACATGCGACGGGTCACCATGGTATCTCCGGAGCATAGAGACATGAAATACAGGGTGAACTCCGGCTAGGGTGGGAGGTAAGGTCAACTCATAAGCAACCTCCCCAATACGCCTCAAAATCTCAAAAGGGCCAATAAACCTAGGACTCAACTTTCCTTTCTTCCCAAACCTCATAACGCCCTTCATGGATGAGACTCGAAGCAGAACCCGCTCACCAACCATAAAAGCCACATCGCGAACTTTCTTGTCCGCATAACTCTTCTGTCTAGACTGGGCTGCACGAAGTCTGTCCCGAATCACCTTGACTTTGTCCATAGCCTCCTGAACCATATCAGTACCTAGCAACCTGGCCTCGCCCGGCTCAAACCAACCCACGGGAGACCTGCACCTCCTACCATATAGGGCCTCATACGGTGCCATCTGAATACTGGACTGGTAGCTTTTATTATAAGCAAACTCCGCCAGTGGAAAGAAGTGGTCCCATGAACCTCCAAACTCAATCACACACGTATGGAGCATATCCTCCAAAATCTGAATAGTGCGCTCGGACTGACCATCAGTCTGGGGATGAAAAGCTGTGCTCAGCTCCACTCGAGTACCCAACTCCCGCGGTACGACTCTCCAGAACCGTGATGTGAACTGAGTGCCTCTATCTGAAATGATGGAAACTAGAATACCGTGCAGCCGAACTATCTCTCTGATATAGATCTCCGCCAGTCGCTCCGATGAATATGTAGTGCTTACTAGTATAAAATGGGCGGACTTGGTCAGCCGATCCACAATGACCCAAATGGAATCAAACTTCCTAACAGTCCGTGGAAGTCCAGATACAAAGTCCATGGTGATGCGCTCCCATTTCCACTCTGGAATCTCAATCTGCTGCATCAATCCACACGGACGTTGATGCTCATACTTCACCTGCTGGCAGTTGAGGCATCTGGAAACATAATCAACTATATCTCTCTTCATCCGCCTCCACCAGTAATGCTGCCTCAAGTCCTGATACATCTTCGCGGCACCTGGATGGATGGAATACCGCGAGCTGTGGGCCTCTGATAGAATCAGCTCTCGAAGATCATCTACATTGGGCACATAGATACGCCCCCGCATCCTCATAACTCCATCATCCCCGATGGCAACATCTCGAGCATCACCACGTCGAACCTTATCCTGAAGGACAAGCAAATGAGGGTCGTCAAACTGGCGCTCCCTGTGCGGTCAAATAGGGAAGACCGAGAAAACACACAAGCCAGAACCCGGCTGGGATCCGAAAGATCCAGTCTAACAAACTGCCTGGCTAAAGCCTGAACATCCATCGCCATAGTCCCCTCCGAAGCTGGTAGATATGCCAAACTCCCCAAACTCTCTGCCCGACGACTCAAGGCATCGGCAACCACATTAGCCTTGCCCGGATGATATAGAATAGTAATATCATAGTCCATCAGTTGCTCCAACCATCTTCTCTGTCGCATATTTAGGTCCTTCTGCATAAGTAAGTGCTGCAAGCTCCGGTGATCGGTGTAGATCTCACAAGGAACCCCATATAAGTAATGACGCCAAATCTTCAAGGAGTGAACAATGGCATCTAGCTCAAGATCATGGACATGGTAGTTCTTTTCATGCACCTTCAACTGTCGGATGCGTAGGCAATCACCCTACCGTCCTGCATCAATACTGCACCGAGCCTAACTCGTGAGGCATCACAATATACTGCATAGGACCCCGAGCCTGTAGGCAACATCAATATAGGGGCCGAAGTCAAAGCTGTCTTGAGCTTCTGAAAGCTCGCCTCGCACTCGTCTGTCCACTGAAAATGGGCACCCTTTTGGGTCAATCTGGTCATAGGTGCTACAATCGAAAAGAACCCCTCTACGAAATGACGGTAATAGCCGGCCAAACCAAGAAAACTGCGAATCTCAGTAGCGGAGAAGGGTCTGGGCCAACTCTGCACGGCCTCCACCTTCCTCGGATCTACTCGAATACCATCACTCGACACCACGTCGCACAAAAATGCCACTGAACTTAACCAGAATTCACATTTAGAGAACTTGGCATACAGCTGCTTCTCCCTAAGAATCTGAAGCACTATCTTCAAATGCTGCTCGTGCTATTCCCGACTCCGGGAATATACTAGAATATCATCAATGAAGACAATCACGAACGAGTCCAGATAAGGCCTAAACACACTGTGCATCAAATCCATAAAGGATGCTGGGGCATTAGTCAGCCCAAAAGACATCATGAGGAACTCATAGTGGCCACACCGAGTCCTGAAGGCAGTCTTCGGGATATCTGGCTCCCGAATCTTCAGCTGATGATACCAGGAGCGCAAATCAATCTTAGAAAACACCTGTGCACCATGTAGCTGGTCAAATAAATCATCAATGCGAGGCAAAGGATACCGGTTCTTTATTGTAACCTTGTTCAGCTGACGATAGTCAATACACATACGCATAGAACCGTCCTTCTTCTTCACAAACAACACAGGAGCACCCCAAGGCGAAACACTGGGTCGAATGAAACCCTTACCCAATAACTCCTGTAATCGATCCTTCAACTCCTTCAACTCAGGGGGAGCCATACGGTACGGTGGAATAGAAATGGGCTGAGTGCCCGGCAACAAATCAATAGCAAAATCAATATCTCTGTCGGGCGGCATGCCCGGGAGATCAGCTGGAAATACATCAGCAAAGTCACGTACCATAGGAACGGAATCAATAGAGGGAGTGTCAATACTGACATCCCGCACATAGGCTAGATAAGCAGCACACCCCTTCTCAACCATACACTGAGCTATGAGAAAGGAAATAACACGGCTAGAGGTGTGATCTAGAGTACCACTCCACTCAATACGTAGAATGCATGGCATAGCCAGCATCACGGTCTTGGCGTGACAATCAAGAATAGCATAATGGGGCAACATCCAGTCCATGCCCAGAATAATATCAAAATCGACCATCCCGAGCAACAATAGATCCGCTCTGGTCTCAAAATCACAAATGGTAACCAAACACGACCGATATACGCGGTCCACTACCAAAGAATCACCCACCGGAGTGGAAACATAAATGGGGGCACTCAAAGAATCCCGAGGCACACCCGGATGAGAAGCAAAGTAAGAAGACACATATGAAAAAGTGGAACCAGGGTCGAATAGAACCGATGCCTCCCTGTGACTAACCCGAATAATATCTGTGATAATAAAATCAGATGCAACAGCCGCAGCGCGATCAGGAATAGCATATAATCTGGCACCCTGACCCACGCCCCTGGCTGGCTGGGCAAGTGAAGTGGCAGCTGGAGCTGGAATGATAGCATGTTGGTCCTGAGAACCACGCTGATGCTGTGAAGACTGATGAGGTGCTCCCCTCCTACGCCTGGGGCACTCCCTAACTAGATGGCGAGTATCCCCGCACTAAAATCTACCACTGATATAAAAGCATAAAACATGTAATTAAAACATAACGGGGTGGTAATTCCCGTGACGACGGGCCGGGTCATCACATGTGCTGGAAGAGGTAGAGTACTACCGACTGCTGGCAATGCTGAGTGAACTGGTCAACCGGAATAACCCCTGCCAAAATGACCGGCTGATGAAGTGCGGGTACCGGAGAAATGGCCCGACTTACGAGACCTCTTGGCCTCTCTCTCTCCCCGCTCTCTAGGGAGCATACTCTCGATCCTCTTGGCAATGCTAACTGCCTACTGATAAGATTTATCTGTCTCCAACTCTCTGGCCATGCTGGATCGGATCGGCGGAATCAGGCCCTCAATAAATCTCCACACCCTCTCCCGGACCGTGGCTACCAAAGCCGGTGCATGCTTGGCTAGACGGGTAAAACTGATAGCGTACTCCGATACTGACATGGAGCCTTGTCGCAACCGCTCAAACTCCGAGCACCAAGAATCCCTAAGGCTCTGAGGAACAAACTCTCTCAAAAACAGATTTGAAAACTACGTCCAGGTCAATGAAGCAGACTCTTCTGGACTATCCAACTCGTACGTGCGCCACCAATCGTAAGCGGCCCCACGAAACTGAAAAGCAGTGAGGAAACCCCGCTGGTCTCCACAATCCCCATAGTACGAAGAATACGATGACACTCCTCCAGTAAACCCAATACATCATCTGTAGCCAAACCACTGAACACTGGAGGATTATATTTCTTGAACCTCTCCAATCTACGCTGCTCGTCCTCGGAGGCGGCTGGCCCACCTCCGGGCTATACTGGGGCGGCATGAGGCATAACAATAATCGCTGGAACCTGTACCACTGGCACTTGCTGCTCAGGTGTAGTGGCTGCAGGAGTCCGGGTCCCTCCCCCGGCCTGAGATGTGGCTGTAGTGAGAGGAAGCAACACTGCCTGAGCTAAAGTGGTATACATACACATGAACTGGGCCAGGGTCTCCTGGAGTGCTGGAGTAGTAGCAGTTGTAGTCGGTGTACCAGGTGCCTGCGCTCCAACCTGGTCTACCTGTGGCACCTCAGCGGCAACGCGCGCGGGTGCTGTGGCTGCACCTCGGGCGCGTCCTCGTCCTCTACCTCGGCCCCGACCTCCGACGGCGGCAACAGGGGGCGCGGGTACCTGATCGTCGTGAGTAGCACGTGTCCTCACCATCTGCGAGAGAATAGAAAGCAATAGTTTAGATTTGGTGCCAAAAATGTCGCATAACAAGGAATCTAAAAGAAATGAAGAGTTTCCTAAACAGTTACATAGCCACTCGTAGATAAATACAGACGTCTCCGTATCGATCAACGAGACTCTAAGTAACCGGTCCGTGTCCCGTGACTCCTATGAACCTAGAGCTCTGATACCAACTTGTCACGACCCTAGTTCACCAATTGTGAACATGTCGTGATGGCACCCAGTCCCCACGACTAGATAAGCCTAACACGTTGCAGAATATACAAGTTATGAACATTTAAATAACAAATAGCGGAAAAATAGCATAAAAAGAAATGTAATCCGTGCCGCTTGGCACATATATCCGTCAAACACACTGTATGAAACACCACCAAGATCCGAAATCCCACAGGTAACACAGACTAAAAGAGAATATACAACTGTGGCTCTATGTATAAAGAGTATCTAACAACGAAGTGAAGGAAAATATCTACTAGTACTATGAGAATAGAAGGAAGGCCTCCGGATCCGCGGACGTACCAGATCATACCTCAAGGTCTCCCAAAGCGCTGCCGAATCACCTGGTATGAGCCTGTCCTGATGTACCTGGATCTGCACAACAAAAGTGTGCAGAAGAGTAGCATGAGTACACCACGGCGGTACTCGGTAAGTGCCAAGCCTAACCTCGATGGAGTAGTGACGAGGAAGGTCAGGGCCCTACTGAGAGAAAACAATTACAAATTGATATTAACAATAATAAGAAGCATAAATAATAATAACTCTGAAATAAAAACAATGAAGTGGTTACTGCAACTGTCTACAATTAAACTAACAACAAGTAACAAACTCAATTAATAAGTCCAGGACCTGTGGGAATTGAACCCACAGTCCCATTGACAATACCCATGGATCTCCAGGAATCGAACCCGCAGCCCATGTCTCAATAAATCTCAGGATCTCCGGGAATCGAACCCGCAGTCCACATTTCAATGACATCAGGATCTCCGGGAATCGAACCCGCAGTCCACATCTTAATATTACATCAATGGCTCAGGATCTCCGGGAATCGAACCCGCAGTCCATATCTCAATAACTCCGGATCTCCGGGAATCGAACCCGCAGTCCACAAACAGTATCACTTCGGGTCTATGAGAATCGAACCCACAGCCCTGGGATATCTGGGAATTGAACCCGAAGCCCACTAACACATCAAATAAGGAAAACACACAGAGAATATAATATGTTTAACTACAATTTCACCGAAACTAGTGCCTATAATTTATCAAGGAGTTCAGGTAGGTCAACTAGGCAATTAGACATGATAAATCCTAGCTAATCATGCTTCTCTAACTAAATACGGGGTAAAGTAACGCTTTTATCAGCTAAGAGCAGAAATATCACTAATCGGACAATTCAAGTAAAGTGTGTGTTACAACAACCAGCGCATGTACACGCCCGTCACCTCGCGTACAAGGCATTTAAGCTATCACATAATATCCTAGGGGTGAAAGTTCCCCCACACGAGGTTAGACAAGCCACTTACCTCAACTCCGATACAAAACCGCTAAGAAACAACTCTCTTGCCGCGAATGTCGGCATCCACAAGTGTAGTACCTGATAAAAATCAATAGAATCACATCAAAATAGGCCAATTGAGCATTACCCAATCAAAACAACTCAAAATACACCAAAACCCACAAGTTGCCAAAACCCGACTTTCGGTACGCTTATCGAAAAATCACGAAAGTTATATATTCGTGTTCCTTGTCTCAAAACGAGTCCGTGCATATCAAATTTATCGAAATCAACTCTGTTTGCCCATTCAAATCAAAGATTTCCTAAAATTTAGGCCTAGGGCTCAAACCCACCTTTAATCTTCCATTTTCAGTGAAATAATTAAGGATTTCATGATAAACCAACAAATTAAGGTCAAGAAACTTACCCACGATGATTTCCCGATGATATCCCAGCGTTTCCCCTTCAAAATCCTCTCTTGGAGCTCAAAAATGGCATTTTTTGTTTATGGGGTCGCGGCTGTTATGTTCTGGTTTTTAATTCACTGCCAGACATTTCCTTCATCGTGTTTGCGTTGCTTGTCACGCGTTCACGATGCTCTGACCAAATTACCCTTCGCGTTCGCGTGACACCACTCGTGTCCACGATGCACAGCCGGTTAACCCTTCGCGAATGCGGCGCTGAGCCACACGTTTGCGATGACCTTTTTCCTCATTCAACCCTCTTTGCTCTTCGCGAACGCGACCTTGGGATCGCGAACGCGGTGCCTCTCCTTCTTCCACTATGCGAACGCGATGCCCTTGGACACGAACGCGATGCTCTACAGCACCCAGCCTACGCGAAATCGAACCAGGCCCTCGCGAACGCGATGGCTTAAATCCTGCCCAGTGATCTGCAATTTTTCTGCAGAATTTTCATATTTCAAAATGCCGTATGATGGTCCGAATTCATCCCGAGGCCCCCGGGACCCTAACGAAAACCACCAACATACTCCAAAACACGATACGAACTTGTTCCAATCATAAAAACACCATCCTAAACATCAAAATCACCAATTACACACGGATTCAAGCCTAAGTTTCTTCAAAACTTCCGAAACTAACATTCAATCAAAAACCCGACCAAATGACGTCCGAATGACCTGAAAATTTGCGGACATATCCAAAATCACATAACGAACCTACAGAAAATGTCAGAATTCCATTTCGACCCCTGGATAAAAATCTCACCTATCGTTCGGATTCGCCAAAATTTCCAACTTCGGCATTTCAAGCCTAATTGAGCTACGGACCTCCAAAATACATTCTGAACGCGCTCCCAACCCCAAAATCACCTAACAGAGCTAATGGAACCATCGAATTTCCGTTTCGAGGTCATCGTAATACTATTCCGACTACGGACCATTTTTTAACTTTAAAGCTCTCATTTAGGGACTAAGTGTCCCAAAATGCTCCAAATTCCAGAACCGACTCTCCCGGCAAGCCACAATAGCAGAAATGAACTTAGGGGAATAGTTAAATTGGGGATCGGGGCGAAAGTTTCTAAAATGACTGTCCGGGTCATTACACCCCCCGTCCCAGCAAAGAGCGACACCAACCCTATACGAGGTCCTCACTTCCGCCCCCTTGCCATACGGACGCCGTGCAACACCACCTCGCCCCACTTAGGAATGAATGAGGTACACCCCATTTACTTTCCTCACATAACTTCTGTGTCTCTCCTTCAAAAATAGTGTACGCACTGGAGAAGCTTGGCACCAAGGTGCAGTGGCCCCAAAAGATGAAATCGGACCCTGCCACAAGGAAGTGAAATGTCCTGTGCGAGTTCCACCAGGAATGAGGGCACAGGAAAGAAGACTGCATCGGTCTGCAACAAGAAGTCGTCAAAATGCTCAACCAGGGGTACCAAAAGGAGCTGCTCAGCGACAAAGGGAAAGCCAATTTTGTACGCAGATGAGAGTACTCCCGGGGACCTCCAAAACCATCCTCTCCAACACGCACGGTAAATATGATCATCGGAGAAGGGAACGACGTCACCATTAACCACGTCAAATTCGCCAGCACACACAGACTAAAGAGGACCATCTCCCACGAACGGTACGATGACCTCGAAGGAAGTATCACCTTCAACAAGTCTGACGCCGACGGTTTGTGTTTCCCTCATTACGATGGTTTAGTTATTACCCTATGTATCATTGATACTGATGTCAGGAGAGTCATGATCGATGATGGAAGCGACACCTACATCATCCATCCGAGAGTCCTCTCACAGATGGGACTCGAGGACAGGATAACCCCCCGCTGCATAACTCTAACTGGTTTTAACAATGCAGTAGAGCGCACATCAGGAGAAGTGACCCTACCCGTCCTCGCGTGAGGAGTCACCCTGGAATCTACCTTCCATGTGATGAACCAAGAGACAACATACAACGTCATCATCGGGCGTCCATGGATACACGCCATGCAAGCGGTCCTCTCAAGCCTATACCAAGTGATCAAATTCCCTACCCCATGAGGAATATTCAGCATTAAATGGGAGCCACGCACAACGTAGAAATGTTATAAAATAACTAGAGACTGCGCCCACACCAGGCAATTGAACGGGGCGAGCGCAGAAGCATAGCAATCATCCATGTCGGGGACCCAAGCAGACCCGACGACCAATGCTATAAGATACCCAGACGTCGTAGAAGCCTACAAAGCTACAGTTGAGGATCTCGACCCAGTTCAACTAGACCGAGATGACCCCGAGAAAAAGGCATACATCGGTCATGGACTCGCCAACCCGGGTAAGTACCATGAATTCTTAACTAAACATGCAGGCACATTCGCTTTTTTCCATGCAGACATGCTAGGGATCTCGCCAGATATTGCCACCCACCGGCTCAACGTTGACCCATTACATCCGCCGGTAAAACAAGTCAGGAGAAAGTTCAATGCCGCTATCAATGAGGCAGTCCGCGAAGAAGTAGACAAGTTGCTAGCCAACGGATCCACCAAGGAGTTGAAATACCCGCAATGGGTCGCCAATGTGGTGATGGTCAAAAAGAAGAGCGGGAAGTGGTGTATGTGCGTGGATTTCACCAACCTGAACAAGGCCTGCCCTAAGGATTCCTTCCCCCTGCCTCACATCGACCAACTGATCGACGCCACCGCCGGACACGAGCTACTAAGTTTCTTGGATGCGTACTCTGGCTATAACCAAATCCTAATGGTCGAGGAAGTTCAGGAGAAAAACACCTTCATCACCCACCAAGGCACCTACTGTTACAGAGTGATGCCCTTCGGGTTGAAGAACGCATGAGCTACTTACCAAAGGCTGGTCACCAAGATGTTCAAAGAGCAACTTGGGAAAACTATGGAGGTTTACATCAATAACATGCTAGTGAAATCAGCGAGAAAAGAGGATCACATCGATCACTTGTGAGAAGCCTTCGAAATATTGAACAAATACGGAATGAAGCTAAACTCCGAGAAATGCGCCTTTGGCGTGGCGCCCGGGAAATTCCTTGGCTTCCTCATATCCCAAAGAGGGATCAAAGTCAACCCCGACCAGATTAAGGTGATCGCCTCGATACCCAAAGCACTCAACATCAAGAAACAGGTGTAGATGTTGACAAGCCAAATAGCCGCCATCTCTCGCTTCATCTCCCGTTTGTCAGATACATGCCACAAGTTCCTCAGTGTGCTGAGAAAAGACAATGGATTCCACTGGAATAACGTGTGCGTCAAAGCCCTCCAAGAGTTGAAAGCGTATCTGATGTCCCCACCATTGTTGATAAAAACAAAGCCGCGTGAACCCCTACTGACATATCTGGCCGTCTCAGAGGTTGCGGTCAGCGCAGTGCTTGTCCGCAAAGAAAAAGGTACACAATCACATATCTATTACATTAGCAAAACTCTAGTGGACGCCGAGACTCGGTACCCACACCTCGAGAAATTGGAGTTGGCATTGGTCACGACTTCTAAAAAGCTGAGACCCTATTTCCAATGCCACCCCATCCGAGTGGTTACCACTTTCCCTCTGAGAAGCATCCTGCACAACCCCGAACTGTCGGGTTGTCTCGCCAGATGGGCCATAGAGCTCAACGAGCACGACATCACCTATATCCCCAGAACTGCCATCAAATCACAAGTCCTCGCCGATTTCGCGGCCGACTTCAGTGCCAAAATCTCGCCTGAAGCAGAGAAGGAGGCCCTGCAAACAACTCCAAACATCGACCCCTGGATACTCCACAACGATGGGGCCGCAAACGCATCGGGATCGGGACTGGGACTCATCCCCGAAGTCCCTACGGGTGAAGTCATTTGCTAGTCCATACGATGCCCCGAAATGGCTAACAACGAGGCAGAGTACGAGGCTGTTATTGCAGGTTTAAAACTAGCCACCAGGTACGGGGCCCGCCGACTGATCCTACATTGCGACTCGCAACTTGTGGTAAATCAACTTGCCGGGACTTATCATGTTAAGGAGCGAAGGTGGCAAAAATACCGAGTAGAGATCTATAAGCTGATGGCCCAATTTGACGAATGCCGCTTCGAACAAGTTCGTAAGGTACACAACGCTGAAGCAGACGGGTTGGCCAAATTGGCCGCGGCAGCCACCAACCTAAATAAAGAGAGCACTGTCACCCTCCTGCACTCCGCCATCGACCACAACGAGGTACTCTCCCTGCACCTAACTTGGGACTGGCGTAATCAATTTGTATCATATTTGCAGGATGGGAACCTACCACACGACAAAAAAGAAGCAAGAAAGATTCGCACACAAGCAGCGAGATACTACCTGGTGAATAATGATCTCTATAAAAGAACCTTTGGAGGACCCCTGGCTAAGTGCCTGGGCCCCAATAAGACGACGCCAGTGCTAGAAGAGGTTCACGAGGGCCATTGCGGTGCCCATACAGAAAACCGAGCACTCGTACGATGTCTAATACAGGCCGGATACTACTGGCCCACCATGAAAAAGGACGCGGCATAATACGTCCGCCAATGCGAAAAATGTCAAAAGTTTGCCCCCCTGATACATCAACCAGGAGAGCCCCTCCACTCGGTCACATCTCCATGGCCCTTCATCAAATGGGGAATAGACATAGTCGGACCACTACCTATCGGACGAGGGAAGGTACGCTTCTTATTAATTTTAACTGACTATTTCTCTAAGTGGGTGGAAGCAGGTGCCTACGCCCAGATCCGCGAAAAAGAGGTAATAGCCTTCATCTGGAAAAACATCATATGTCGCTTCGGCATCCCCAAAGAATAACGTGTGACAATGGACGATAGTTCATAGGACAAAAGACAACTGACTTCTTCGATAAATGGCATATCAAAAGAATACTCTCAACGCCATATCATCCAGCCGCTAACTGCCAAGCAGAGTCGTCCAACAAGACCATACTAAACATCCTGAAGAAAAAACTTGAAGACGCCAAGGGATTGTGGCCCGAACTGCTGCCAGAAGTACTATGGGCACATAGGACCACCCTCAAATCCTCCACAGGAAAGACATCCTACTCGTTAGTCTATGGGACCGACGCTATCATACCAGTCGATGTCGGCGAACCAAGCCTCAGATACTCGCACACAAGCGGAGAGGAGAACGACGCGAGCCGACTACAAGACTTAGACGAAGCCGAAGAAAGAAGAGAAATGACCCACATCAGGCTAGTGGCCCAAAAATAGCACATCGAGAGATACTACAACAAAAAGACGAAAATTCGTCCTCTCAAGATAGGCGACTATGTGCTAAAGGCCAAAACACTAGCATCCAAAGACCCTAACGAAGGGAAGTTGGGCACCAATTAGGACAGGCCCTATAAAATCATCGCAATGGCTTATAAAGGCTCCTTCAAGTTAGAAACCATGAATGGAAAGATACTCCAGAACAACTGGAACATCTCACACCTTAAATGTTTCCACTTCTGAAAGGTATCCCCCAAGCCGTACTCTTTTTCCCTCATCCGTGTTTTGTCCCAATTGTGTTTTCTCGGAGAGGTTTTTAATGAGGCAACGAAGGAGATGTCCGAAAACGTTTACACGGTTATTCTGATACCCCAAGCGTACCGCCGATCGGCACGAATGGCGTATCATAGGGACTAGGGCTACGACCATCTCCAATGTATGAAAGTCTACGGCCATCTCCAATGTATGAAAGGTTGCGGCCATCTTCAATGTATGAAAGGCTACGTCCATCTCCAATGTATGAAAGGCTACGACCATCTCCAATGTATGAAAGGCTGCGGCCATCTCCAATGTATGAAAGGCTGCGGCCATCTCTAATGTATGAAATACTAGGGCCATCTCCAATGTATGAAAGGCTACGGCCATCTCCAATGTATGAAAGACTACGACCATCTCCAATGTATGAAAGGCTACGGCCATCTCCAATGTATGAAAGGCTACGTCCATCTCCAATGTATGAAAGGCTACGGCCATCTCCAATGTATGAAAGGCTACGGCCATCTCCTATGTATGAAAGGCTACGGCCATCTCAAATATTTTAAAGGCTACGACCACCTTAAATACAAGAAAGGCCACGACCATGAAGGGTTTCGGCCATCAGCAACATTAAAAAAGGCTAAGGCCTTAACGACGAAAGAAGAGACTACGTTCTCCTCCATTCAAAATAAAAGGCTAAGGCCTTAACGGTGAAAGGAGAGACTACGGTCTCCTCCGTTCAAATAAAAGGCTAAGGCCTTAACGACGAAAGGAGAGACTACGGTCTCCTCCATCCAAGATAAAAGGCTAAGGCCTTAATGACGAAAGGAGAGACTATGGTCTCCTCCGTTCAAAATAAAAGGCTAAGGACTTAACGGCGAAAGGAGAGACTATGGTCTCCTCCGTTCAAAATAAAAGGCTAAGGCATTAACGGCGAAAAGAGAGACTACGGTCTCCTCCATTCAAAATAAAAGGCTAAGGCCTTAACGGCAAAGGAGAGACTACGGTCTCCTCCGTTCAAAATAAAAGGCTAAGGCCTTAACGGCGAAATGAGAGACTACGGTCTCCTCCGTCCAAGATAAAAGGCTAAGGCCTTAATGACGAAAGGAGAGACTACGGTCTCCTCCGTCCAAAATAAAAGGTTAAGGCCTTAACGGCGAAAGGAGAGACTATGGTCTCCTCCGTTCAAAATAAAAGGCTAAGGCCTTAACGGCGAAAGCAGAGACTACGGTCTCTTTCGTCCAAGATAAAAGTCTAAGGTCTTAACGATGAAAGGAGAGACTATAGTCTCCTTCTTACAAAATAAAAGGCTAAGGCCTTAACGACGAAAGGAGAGACAACGGTCTTATCCGTTCAAAATAAAAGGCTAAGGCCTTAACGGCGAAAGGAGAGACTACGGTCTCCTCCTTTCAAAATAAAAGGCTAAGGCCTTAACGGCGAAAGAAGAGACTACGGTTCCGTTCAAAATAAAAGTCTAAGGCCTTAACGACGAAAGGAGAGACTACGGTCTCCTCCATTCAAAATAAAAGGCTAAAGTCTTAACGGTGAAAGAAGAGACTACGGTCTCCTCCGTCCAAAATAAAAGGCTAAGGCCTTAACGACGAAAGGAGAGACTACGGTCTCCTCCGTTCAAAATAAAAGGCTAAGGCCTTAACGGCGAAAGGAGAGACTACGATCTCCTCCATCCAAAATAAAAGGCTAAGGCCTTAACGACGAAAGGATAGACTATGATCTCCTCCGTTCAAAATAAAAGGCCAAGGCCTTAGCGACGCAAGAAGAAAATCGTGATAAATAAAGGGCTACACCCCGAGCAGTATAGAAATAAAAAAGAGGGGACACAAAGGAAGCATAAACAGTTCTCGAGAAATTGCCAAAACGTCTTATTAAATAAATCACAAGGTTACAGAAGAGTACTGATTACAAATATACATATCCTAGCTAACTACCAAGACCCCCGTCTCCCTCCTCCGCACCGGCTGCACCATCCTCACCCTCGTCTTGGAATACCCTATCGATCCAGGACTCGGTGCCCAGCTAATCCGCCTCTGCAAAGGAGCCACCCGTCTGGCGCGGAGAGTCGGGGTCATACCCACAATCTTCACGAGCGACCCTGACCATGCGGCGCTGAGCATCAACCTCCGCCTCGGTGGCTCTACCAGCGGCTAGCAACTCCTCGAACATGGTCCGCCTCGCCTCGGCATACACGAGCATGTCTTGAGCTTTGCAAGTTGTGTCGTTAGCCGGGGCAACGGCCTCCACCTGCTGAAGGACTGCCCTCCTGGCCGTGACTGTCTGAAGCTTAGCTGACAAGCCGTCAACCTTGGCACGTAATTCGGCCGCTTCCATCATTGCCACGCGACCAAGGTCCAGTTCCCCCTCCCGCTGCTGGAGAAGACTCCAATTTAGTGTTCCGGGTTACAGCGGCCAGCAAATCTGTGTCCGCCTTCTCTAGTTGGACCGTTTGCTTACGCAGCTACTCCTCCACTGCCTGCAAGCTTTCACGGAAGACTCGGAAGTCGGGGTCTTGAGTGTAGATGTCTTCAAGCATCTTATGCTTGGTCCGAACCTCTTTATACTATTAGATGCCTTTTGGGGGGCAGCAACCTTCTTCCGCTCCCTCCGGCTCCGCTTGACCTCCAAGAAAGGGTCTGTAAAAAGAAGGAAGAAAGAAAAAAGGAGACAAGTCAAAAGGGTAAAAAAAACCTTAGAAGTCAAAGGAAAACAATATGAAGTAATGACCGAATCATACCTGTAGAGCGGCACCGGCAACTCGACGAGACAAGTCTCTGTCGCTTACAGACTTCAAAGACTCCGCCTCGGCAGCCCCGCACAGCAAGGACATGTCTGTTGCGGCCTGCTCACTCTCCAGCAACAAGTTGTACCCCGTGGGGATCATAATCCGGCGTTTGGGACACGTCACCGTCATATCCACCCGGGCATACTACTGCTGTGGCACGTCCACATGTTCAGGGGCCGCCTCAGCACATTTTGGCTGCGGTACGTCCGCAGGTTCAGAGGCCGGCTCAGCATCAATTTCCCCCTCGTCTATAGCTCCAACGGCGACAGACGACGCGCTTTCGTCTTCGATGTGTGAGGGAACAGCGTCCACCACTGCCACCCTCAAAAGTGTCGCCCTCTCCGACCGGATGGCATCAGCCATAAAAATCGGCCTCGAATCAGGGCGGCGACTAACCACCTTTTTTTGTTCTACAGCCACCCCTTTTCCAATGAGTAGCCTACGCCTCTTCCGCTCCAATGGCTCATTGTCCGATGGAGTGCCCTCTTCAACAAAAAGAGACGCAACGCCCACTCCAGATGTCGGGTCAACCACCGGCTCGGTCGTGGGACAAGAAGGCCCTGGAATGTCAGCAAAGACTGACTCCCGGATTATAGTGTCACTCTCCGAACGGGCAGCATCGACAACGTCATCACCGGACACTACCACGTCCGCTCGGTCATCTTCAGGCTGAGCAGCCTCAGGGGGACCCTCCCTTTCGAGGAATATAATCTCAGAATCTGACGGCGGGGAACTGGAGGCACGGCGTCTCCGTCTCCACGGCACATTCCGAGCTGCCAAACACAATCAAATAGAATGCCAGGTATAACACCGACGACACCCAAATAAGATGCAAAGTCGACAGATCAAAACAACCGCCATACCTGGAAGGCCGTACTTGGTGGTGAAGGCGGCCCACGTCCTACACTCCTCAGCGTAGGGGATCAGCCGCCCCACCCAGACTCTTATGTCTGGAATGGATTGAGGCGTACGCGCCCTCGCTGCATCCACAAGAAATAACAAACGTAAGTATCTAAAGGAGATGAAAAGTCAAGCATACATAAAGACACTAAATACAAGGGACGATACTTACGGTTGTCGTTCCACGCCTCTGGAAATTCAGCCGGGTCCGATACCAAGTCCGAGGTATGGGCGAAGATACTTCAACCAAAATTGGCGGTTGGGCTTATCGTCCGCCTCGACGACTAGGCCTTTCACCCCTCGATTTTTTAGCTACAGCATTGTCCCTCTCATAAAGCCAGGGCTGAACAACTGCAACATGTGGTAGATGGTGACGTCCAAGCCGGCTCTCTCGGCGTATGTCGTCAGTATCCAACAAATCTTCCACGTATACGGAGTAAGCTGAGCCGAGAAAATGTTGTAAAACCGGCACAGTTCCTCCGCCAACGGGTAGATCCGGAGTTTGCATCCTATTATGAACGGATATTCATAAAAGTCACAGAATCCTGGCCTATGAACATTGGCCAGGTCCCTCCCAGTCGTATGCATAACGGCCGCCTCCGGAATCCGGCAAGATACCCAGAGGTCATGTAAGAGAGACCCGGTGTAGGTGGACCTTTCCCATGCAGGGGTGTCCACCCTCGTCGGGAAATCCCTTCGAACATACAGTTCGTGAGGGAGAAGATTGTCCACAGACAAAGGGACAAGAGGTTTGCAATCCTTCTTGCCATCCTTTGACGACCGAGAGACTCTAGAGGTAGCCTCACCCTCTTCTGCTCCCCGACGGCGATTACTCTTAGCCATTTTAGAAGTTTCTTTTTATGTACTAAGGACACGACAATAAGAACACGAGATCAAAGTGAAGAGTTACAAGTTCTATCAGGAAAAGCTAAGAAACAAAAATATCGGAAGACTTTCTGATGATCCAAAGAGTGGAAAGTCTTGAAACTGTCCACTATTTATAATGAGTCGTTACACGAAATTCGAAGAGTTTTTGCACCGGAAAAGAGGCGGGAAACCAAAACGTCAAATCGCCTTTATGACCTTCCTTGAAAACAACAATACTTGTGATGCACGCCGTCAGCAGACGACGATTCAGAAGAACGTGCCACGTGTATGTATATAGGTAGGTTCAATACGGGTCGACTTTATCCACCCATTGCAGATACGCTTCGAGCACATCTCCAATAGGCGGAGGGGCTATCTGTATGGGGGCGAATCGGGGGTAAGATGAGGCGGGCATGTGTATATGTATGGCCGACTCGGATGCAATACGGGTCGGGCACGCCTCCTTACGTGGCCGCTAACACCGTGTGATGTCCTCCTTCGTGTCTGCACAACAAAAAGGATACGTCCTCGTCCATAGTAGCGTACCAGCAAGCTAGTCCGAGTAGACGTCCTCGACTCCCCCTCCCCTCTGTTTTCGTTGTAATAGCAGTAGCTTTGGGGCGATGTAATATGCCGGCAAGGGGGTCGTTCTTCTATATAAGGGAGGGTCCCCCTCATTTGTAACACAAGTATTATTGATCATTAATAATACAATTCTCTCTCTTTCTATCATTTTTCTCTCTATTGTTATCCTCTATTGCTTACTTGTTCAATCACTTGATTAAGCTTCATCACTTTCTTATAAGAAAAATATATACACGAATCCAAAAATCGATCTTTAAGATATATTACCATTGATTCTGATTTACCCTTCATTTATTTATTAATTGTTCCTGACCCGTAAAGCAACCTATAGTCTTTTTAGGTCAAACGATTAAATATTTGGTGCGTGTAAATTTTTATCGATTAATTAAACATCATATCCAATATAATATGGTAATAAAGAGACATGTCCTCAATTAATGCATCGTCACATAGTACCAAACTTTTGAATAACTGCCGCCAGATATTCATTACATAAATTTAAAGAAGGTAAAACTTAATGAAATTAAATAATTATATGAGAATGATACTGCAATTAGATCTCTTAAACTTAAAGCCATCCATATATCTTACAGTAAACAATAATGACAAGGTAGTGCCTAAAGAACTGTTTCGAAGTACAAGTTACATGCAAATGACACTATATATGAATAGCGTGTGGGTCTTCTTTTATTTCTCATTTCTCATTATATTCAAAATTGTATCATTTTATGTGGATTTTATCTACTTGTCCTTACATGGACTAATAGTTTTGAGCCCTACACCCCCTCTCCCTCCAAACAAATGAAGATATTGAAGGCTTGCTCAGTTGGTAAGCACCTCCACCTACGACCGTTAGGTCCTGGGTTTGAGTCACCGTGGAGGGGAAGTGTGGAAACACTATAGATCCTCCTAATTTGGGAAGGGTTAAAAAAAAAAAAAAAAAAAAACCATTAATGGGGCCTAGATTTGGAAATTAACTATACATTCGGACAAGAGGCGGAACCGAGATTTTAAGTTTATGGGTTCTTGTCGCAATCTCAAATTAATATACAATAATAATTGTGTTCATAAATAGATATTTAATAAAAAATTTAACAAAAATACATGGTCTATGCAAAAGTTACTGGGTTCTCGAGAACCCATATATCATACTCTAGATCCGCCCCTGATTCAGATCTCTTTATAATAACATCCTTATATAACACCTATTCACTATAAAAATCAAATTTTTCTCAGAATCAATTTTTATTTTATATTAAAATATATGTTATTTATAGCAGCACTTTACTATAACAGCAAAAAAATATCGAAACAAACGATACTGTTACGTAAAGATTTAACTGTATATTTGACTCATTCGTTGGAGTAGTAATCGGGTGTGTATAATGGATCTACAATTTTGGATTGTGACACTTCTAATCACTAATCAGGACTAGGGATTACTCTCTATTTAATATGCTCTACGTGATGTGAATCAAAATTAATTTGGCTAATGGACTTTATAAACCAATTTATTATATATCCAAAAAAGAAAAAAGTTATAGGTTAAATTCTTCTCCCAATAAATTTTTTTCTACCGTAAATATCCCTATGTGGTGTTGTCCAGATATGAGTGACTCTTACCTTTGAGGGCAACGGCAGAATAATATATACGAATAACCTCAAAAAGGTGAAGACAAAAAAGGAGTTAAAATTAGTCTTTTTAAATAAAAGGTGACAAAAAAGATTACTCATTTTGGTCTAGATAATAGTGTCAGGGTTCGTTTGGTCGAAAAATAAGTTATCCCATAATTAATAATTTTGAAATTAGTGGTGAAAGTAAAAATATTTTCAAGAATATTCAGATCGACTTGAAAGAAGTAAAAAATAATTTTCGACGAAGGGTGTTTAATATATATTTTATATATCTAAAATCAATATTTTACTTATATACACAATGTAATTTTTCGTAATATTTCAATGAAAGGTGGCTTCACCCTTATCCGAGATTAGTTATTCCATCCTCCTATAGGAATAAAAAAATAATATAATTTCGGGATAACTAAACCCAAAATTAGTTATAACATATTATCCCAATCAAATTTAGAATAAACTTATTTCAAATTTAATCTCGAATTTAATTATCTCTTATTCATCGAGCCAAACGAGTCAGTGAAATATACTAAGCATTTGTAAATTGCAAGTGACAACTAATAAACGAGGTCCACCTATATAGGATATTCCATATAAGAATACCTCAATTTCAGTTTTAAGCATACTTTTCGTATATGTTAAGAAAAAGAAATTTTCTTAAAATATATGTTCAGTCAAATTTCAATCATATAAAATAAAATGGATAATGTTAATTTTTATTATACATATAGGTGATGAGAAAAGCAAACTTAATTCAATTTAGCATGTGTCATGGGCGTGCAAATTCAATAGCAGGCAAGTTTTTTAAGTTTCATTTCTCATCACCAAATATGGTTGTGATATATTGAATATAAAATTCAGGACTTAAATCTGGTTGTTTGAATTATGGACAATGTCGTAAAAACCTATGGCTAGTTGTATATATATATATATATATATATATATATATATATATATATATATATATATAGTTAAATATTAGAGTGGATGCATATGATTGAGGAAATAAAATATTTTACTTACTCTGCTATCATCATTGAGCAATATAGAATACGAAAAGAATATAATTAAAAACATATATAAAAAAGACATAATTTAATATTATATTGCAGTGGTCCAAAATAAAAAGTAAACATTTGGATACTCATTATTCAAGCACTTGCTTCCCTTTAGTATCTAATTTTAAGATTCAGACACTCAGTTATCATTAAATGATTTTACTTTTTTTTTATTGTAATAAGTTCTTGCCCTCTCAGCTTTTGACTGTCTCAAAATTATTATCAGATTGAAGCTCTATTTGGTGTTAAGGACAAATACAAAAAGATTTCTGACAATGAAGGAGATAATATTAAATCGAAAGTCTAACAGAAAATTGTTCGACTTTGGATATTATAAGACAAATTTGTCGCTTTTCTTACTAGTGAATGTGTGTGTGTTTTTATTTTTTTTTGTAATTCAAAGTCAAGTAGTAGAACTTAGAAACTCATAAGAAATAGTACTACCTAATTAGAGTTCACACATGGAAGAGTAGTACTTTGGTGTACTAGTCGTAATAGTTACGGACTTGTGGTGATGTGAGTTTTTTTTGTTTGATATCTAGAGTTCGATTATATTCGGATTCATATTCCCTACCAAGGATTTCTTCATACTCAGGGCTCGAATCCGACGCCCCTAATTAAAAGAAGAACAGTCACATCTATTACAGCCGCATAGAACCTCATTCGAGGGTAGCGTTCTCTACCAAAAATTTCCCATGTTTAGGATCGAAATGTGAGTTTGTTGTTGCGTTACGCCACAAGTTATGGCTTTTTCTTTGCATATATGTAATAATTCAAGTGGCCCTCCAAACATGATTTTTATATTCTACTCTAGTCTTTTTCCCACTATCGTCAGCATGAAAAACACGTTTGCTTAATAAATATCCGTTGCTTTTTGTTACCGATTCAATCAAGTACTATGTAATTAGAGTTCTTAATCATGTCTTAAAAGCTAGCAATATATGAAGAAAAAATAAAATGGAAGATTGGCCATGCTAAAAATTGCCTTTATAATCTTTCAAATTCGTACCTTACATACCTTTTAAGTCATAGAAATCTGAAACTTCGTAAAGAATAAATATTCCATCAATTATGAAATCACAAAATAAAATCGATTCTATTTATTGTACGCTATTTATCTCTTTGACGTTTTGTTCTTTTTTTCCTTGGCTATAAATATATTGTCAAGTATAGTTTTCTCGACGCAAATTCAGATTAGTTGGATTCCTAAGCAGATATCGAACATTGTACTGGACCCACAAAAAATGTTATAGACTTTGAAATTTGAGGCTCCTTGCATTTCTATCAACTTTTTTTTTTAAAGCAATTTCTAAGTTAAACTTTCACGAATTTATAGGTTATGCAGTTCATACAAGCTAAGGTCTATTAATTTCAAACCGTCTATGAGTTTATCCAAGTTGAACTGACAATGGGAAAACATTCTCTAGTTTATTCCTTTCACTCTCACTACAAATTTTCTGGATTTTATTTGAATTATTCTTTACCCTAATTCTACGTGTTTTGCCCTTTAAACATTCCGCGTGTCACTCGGTCTAGTTCTCATGCAAATTAAAGTTACTATAAAGGAAATTAAAAATAAGAAATTTGAGCTCTAACATAGTCATTCACTTTTGTATAAAAACTAATTAAGAACCATAATTTACTGAAGAAGACATTAGAGCAATTCACATCAACTCACTTAATTAATTCAGTAAATCGTATAAAAGCTTACATGATATATGAAGTTGTCGATAAAGTTGATTGTAGTCGTCGATATTCGATTGCATGTAGCGGCAAAGCTAGAAATACACAAAATTAATACTATAATGTCAAACCTAGGATTTGAACCAGTAATTTAAAATAATTTTTGAACCTCCTTTACGACTACATAGAATCCTTTATAATATATTTAGGAGATTCAATAATTTATATATCCAAATTTTATTTTTATCTTACTTGCACTAATCTGACGAAGGGTTAGTTGACTTCCCTTGTTAGCACCCTAGTTCCGAGTTTTATTGTTTAGGATTAAATATCCGCTTTTAGTCATCGTCAAAAAGAGTTTGATTGAGTTTATCATAACATGTTTAAATTTTTTAAAAGAATTCTAGAATTATAACGACTCAATGTCGGAAGAAATGGAAAAGTCAACTAAACCATGTCAAAATATATAAAAGGTTGTTAAAAGTTGCGTGGTATATACTACATAAAGGATGGACAATTTAGTCAAAAAAAATTAAATTTCCTTGATTCAACCATCACGTGCATGAAATTTATTGGAATGAATAATCACGTTAATATTGAGGAGGACCCTTGATAGGGTAAAACATTTTCTACCTGTTATGGATATAATTTTATTTAGAGTGAATGTTTATTTTGTGGAGAGTTTTACTTTGTGACTAAGTCATATTTCTCCTATAAATAGAGGGGTCTTATCCCATTGTAAATCATCCCAAAATTCAATAAGAATTTTCTCTCTCTTTCTCTGCAATATTGTTCTTCTTCTTTTATTATTTCATAACACGTTATCAGCACGAGACTCTAACCAATTGAGTAGAAGCTTTGGGATTGAGCACAATGATTGTCAATTGTTCCATGGACTTCCTTCATGATTAAATTTTGGATTTAAGGTAAGTATTTTACCGTTTTCTCTTTTATTCTATACTTTGATTTTATATACAAGCAAATGCAATAAAATTTAATTATAACTCTAATGGAGCTTAAGAAATTACAATCACCCAAAGTGGCAAAGTTTCTATGCCTTGTCATGATTAAATTATGTATGATTGTGGGCAAAGAATTGAAAACCCGTCCCATTGAATTTGCTCCATTCTCATTTCCTTTAGAGAATGTGATAGCAGTATGTGATAAGTCTGAAAGAAGACAAAATTATTACCGTGAAGGTATCAATAGATGTGGACGTGGCAATAGAAGAAATTATAATCGTCACCATTGTGATAATGAGAATAATAAGGATTCTCAAAATAATCCTTCACTCTGTGAATGTAATATTTGTCATCGATTTGACATGAGATTTTATAAAGCACATATAGATGATTATGGTCCATTCATGATGTAAATGTGACAACATCTGATTTATTAATACATATTCATTCTTCAAAGAATATGAACGTGCTAGTGGTAGTGAATATACCGCACTAACCTCTAGACGGAGGTTTGAGATGATATAAGAAAATAATATCATTATTATGGCATGAATGGTCATTGGTCACGTACCTATTGTACGTCAAAATATTTTGGCAATGTGATTATTAAAGGACAACAATAATGCAAAAAATATATCTTGCATATAATTTTGGCCATGACCATAATGATTTAAGTTTCTCTTTAAAAGAGATATTCACCATATAGGTGTTGATGATTATGTGGTAATATCAATTAATTGAGAGCTCTGGAAGAACAATTACCACTATTTTGGAGAAACACAATTAATTACCAATAAGGTATTGTGTTGTAGTACGTCACAAAGAAACTTATTCAATTTCCAAAGTATACGTGAAAGCGGTTGATTATATTGAGACTATATATAAAGGAAAGATTTAATATCTTATATTCCTACAACTTGTAGCGGGGTAATATGTATGTGAAAAGCTACCAATTTCATTCTCCAATTTGTACTACATAAACAAAGAATACCACAATGAAGTAGATATTGATATAAAAACCCATATCATAATAAACTTGGAGTTTATTCATAATTGCACACATCATGGTGTAAATCTGAAGTTTATCAATATTGATAATTTATCCAGTTGGCATAATTGGTTTTTCCATATCAATTTAAGTATAATATGCAAAAATAATAGAGAATTCACATGGGTAAATATTAAAGAACTAGAAAGTTCTTTACGAATTCTCTTACATTGCTTGTTCTCATTAATTAGTAAACCAATTAAAATTGGGATTCAATCCCATGAATACTGGAAATATCAAAGGTGAATATGAGCTCATTCACCCGCCATGTATACCACATAACATGCATCTATGAGATGGTTACATGTGTAATTATTATTAACCCGCAACCTGGCCGGTGTTTGCGAGGTAACTTGCTCAATAATTTAAGTTGGAGCATATTCCAGTTTTTCTATTCAAGAAGTTCATCTTGATAAGTTGGTTTACATCACAGCTGGTTTAGCAAAATGATTTATTGAGTGCCTCCACTTAATAGCTAAACTATTGCTTATGAGAACAAAGTTATATATATCAGTTTGATATACATTATATATATACGAAAGTATATTATTTTCTCCCCCCACAAGTGGTTCAGGGTCAGGAACCAAATAATTCCATCTTATTATTATTGATGTGCGGTGTATATTTTGATTAACACCATAACACACAAAGATAGGTTCTCAAAGTTGAGGAAACAAGTTAGTTTTTCTAACATGAGGGGAAGACAAGATACAACAGTTGAGAAAAGTTACATGGAATAAATTATCATTTATACATCGAGATCTTCGAATAAAATAATATGAACTTGAAGTTCATAAAAGGATAATTCATGTGCAATTTATTGCAAAGCATGCCAGACGCATTTGCTGACCCAAATAAAGTAACTATATTCTTATTGCAAATGCTCATATTAAGTCCTAGAAGGACAAAGTCTATGGTAAGCTTAAAGCGTATAGACAATCGGTTTCAAATAAACTTCTTGATAAAGAAGATGAGCAAATGATCATAATAAAGGAGGCAAGTGATCTAGAAGATCACATGACATTACACTTCATAATATTTCACGAGAGATTCAGGTACCTGAATATATGAATAAAGAGATCTCTATGTTATGTCATTATGAAAATACATTGAAACTGATATAAAATCTTTGTCGACGTCAACCTTCAAAAAGCTAGTGTACAAGATTGGGATATGAAGGCTCAAGGATGTGAATTGATGCTCTCATTAGGGAGAGTTAATGCGCGTTTCACTCTTTATCCCTTACAAGATTTTGTCCCACTGGGTTTTCCTTGCAAGGTTTTTAACGAGGCAACCAAAAGGCGTATTGTAGATATGTGTACTCTTTTTCCTTCTCTAGAATTTTTTTTCCCACTGAGTTTTCTTTTAGTTAAGGTTTTAACGAGGCACATTATCATTGAATAGACATTCACGGGGGAGTGTCATGAATAGAATTCTATTTAGAGTGAATGTCTATCTTGTGGAGAGTTTTACTTTGTGACTAAGTCATATTTCTCCTATAAATAGAGGGGTCTTACCCCATTGTAAATCATCCCAAAAGTCAATAAGAATTCTCTCTCTTTCTCTGCAATATTGTTCTTCTTCTTTTATTATTTCATAACACTACCAAAATATTTTTGATCTTCAAAACTCATTGCATATAAAATCTCGTGTTCAATTACGAACGAAGAAATTTCAACCACATTGTTTACTCAAAAGTAATCGTTATTTTAGAACCTTGAAACAATCAAAAGATAGGGAAGTGATAAATCATAATCAAATACAGTGAACCTAGGTGTGAGATCGACGTAGGTATAATGTAAAGATATTTGTAAAAATGAAGAACTTTAAGAATAATTGTTTATCATAGTCAAGAAATATAGAGAGAGAATGAGAGAGTTGTATTATGAGCTAATAACACTTGGTCATTTACAACAGGGAAGACCTCCTATATATAGAAAGGGGGCCTCCTTATTAAAACAATAAACCGTTGAGGTGTGGTCGACGTCCTTTTAATGGGACGCCCAAGCATAAGTTGCGTCATTCACGTTCTTACGCCCGAACTACGCCCTCGTTATAAGGGGCATATGAGAGGGGTCGTACCCTATTACTTGTGAGCGTAGAGAGGACCGTATTTGGCCCCATACAGTTAGTCCCTCTGCTCGTTAGAGGCGTATGCGACAAACATCTTCTATGGGCGGAAATGTTGATCCGTCATGGCATTGTTGATTTGTTGATACGCGATCTACTTTTTGAACTGACGTCACTGCCGGCATGCGTCATGATTATACCTGCTCCCAAGATGGATCAAGGGGCGATTTGATGTTTTGGCTTCCCGCCCCCTTTTCGACACCCCCCTCTTCGATTTTTGTGTATTTGAGCCCTATAAATAGAGGGAAGGTTTAGTTTCTATTATCTTTTGAACTTCTCAGACTTTTCACTCTTTTTTTTCATCTTCTCTGAAAGAGATCAATATCTATTGCTTTGAACCTTTGAGTTTTCTTTAACGTCGATTTCTTCAGTTGTCGACAACCTCATTTTTAGATAAATACTTATTATGGCAAGATGTGGCCAACAAAATAGGAGTGACCGAGATGAGAACTCTTTTAGGGTTCCACCATCTACGGATGGTGGTAAAAAGGACCAAAGACCCCTCGTCTCCCTCAATGTGGACAACGTTCTTCCCAGATAGCTTCATGCTCGAAGGGATTTTCCAACAAGATGCCCAAATCCCCCGTGGGATCGCTCCGAGTTTCTCCAATCTCATTTGACGACCTGCGGGGGACGTGCCAAATTCCTGACCTAGTGGTTATGGAGACGGTCGGGGAAGACTTTGTTAACGTACACCGACCAGGGTTTTGTGCTTTTTATGAGTACCCATTCCTGATTGGGTATGAACTCCCAATTTACTCTCTAGTGGAGGAGCTTTTCTGTTTTTATAACGTATGCCCAGCTCAGCTTACTCCATATACCTAGAAAGTATGTCGCATTTTGACCACTTATGTGACTCAGGCTGGACTCGACGTCTCGGTCCATCATCTAATGCAGTTGTTTAGCCCCGGCTTTATGAGGGGCTATGCTTCAATTGAAGAGTCGTGGCACAACGGGCCTGGTTGTCAGGGCAGACGATAAGCCCAATCGTTGCTTCTGGCTCAAATTTTTCTATGTCCAGACGGGGGACCTGGTGTCGACCCCAGAAGGATTCCCAGAGATGTGGAATCCAGAACTTGAGTGTTTTTACCCCCATTAAGTATTTGCCGTAACTCTTGGTCGTTCAGTCTTTGTAACTCTTTTTTTTGCTCTCCTTCTTTTTTACAGCGAGGGCTTCTCTACCCCGACATGTCGCAGATATAAGGTCGTGGGTGAAAAGAGTGATTCCCTTTGCGGAGGAGTGACGTACATGGTCGTCATTCCTCACCTGATATGGACCGTCAGGTATTGTGTCAATCAGAATTCGGGGATTTTGTTTTAAGTGTTGTTGCTTGATCTATTTTATTTTGGCAGGTTAGAGCGCTCCCCGGAGGAGGAGAAGGCGGGATGTTGCAGCCCCCTCGACGGCAAGGATCGACTCTGAGGACGAGTATGTCCCCCAGGAACCTTCAAGCGAGGGTGTCCCTGAGGTCGCCCAACCTGAGGTTGTGCCGGCAGCTGAGTCCACGAGTGAAGCGACTCCTTTGCCTCCATCTCCTCGTCCTGAAGAGGAGGCCTCCGAAGGCGAAGAGCTGCCGTAGAAGAGGTATCAATTGTTACTTGGCAAAGGAATTTCCACAGAGGATAGGAGGGCGACTAGGCCCCGTCCAGAGTTGAGACCGGTCTTAATGGATGACATCATTTTCTCGGGGAGGACGACTCCCACGAGGAGGGTGGTACCCGATATCGCCTCCGCAAGTATTGTAGGGAACATCACGCCGATTGCTGCTGAGGCAGTTACCGATGAGGGGAGGGCATGTCCTAAATGGTCCCCCACAACTGAGGACGTGTCGCATGAGGATCACGCTCGTGTGGAGATGGCGACAGTTGGGCCTAACCGCCGGATCATGATCCCAACCGGATATAACCTATTGCTGGATGGCGAGTAGGCCGCATCGAATAGACTTTACTATGCGTGGCCACTGAGAGCGAAACGTTAAAGGATGTCAGCGACAGGGACTTATCTCGAAGAGTTGCCGGTGCAGCTTTGCAGGTATACTTTGTTCTTTTTGCTTCATAGAATGAACCTTAAGTGTACGCTGATTTGTTTCCTTTTGTTCAGACCCTCATTTTGGAAGTAGAGAGGGGCCGGCGTGTGCAGAAGAAGGCCGCCACCCTTAAGAAGGTGGTGAAAAAAATACAAGGAGTGTCACGCCAAGCACCAGTTGTTGGCGGACTTATATGCCCAGGACCCACAATTCCAAGTTTTTAATGGGGGCCTAGAGCATTCGGATGCTCAGTTATTATCATTTAATGACCATCTTGGCTCGAAATACAGAGTTGGAGAATCTTCTTCAGTTGAAGGAGGACGAGTTAGGGATCGGCCGTGGGGCAATAGCGGAGGCCACTAATTTGTGTGCCGAGGTTGATGCCCTAATTTCCGAGCTCAACTCTAGGGTGGCTGAGGTTGATGCTCTCAGGCAAGCTGCAGCGACCAGGTTTGGCGACGATGTGTCTACCAAGGCACACGATATATGGGTGTACGCCGAAGCTAAGATGGCAATGTTTGAAGATTTACTTGCCACTGGTCAGGCCACTGAGGCAGAGGTCGAGGACCAACGTCACTTGGTATGGGTTGCTCGTGAATCTTATGGGTACAGTTCTGATTCTCTAGACCAGGTAAGCTATACCTTCGAAGACATGAACCGTCTAGCTTCTGGGTCCTAGATTTTTGTGGCATTTCGGACCGAAGGTGGCAGTGGGCAAGACGATGGGCCGGCTGGCGATGGCGAACAAGGCGGTGGTGGCTAGGATGTGTATTTATTTTGCTATTATAATTTTGTAGGAGTGTAAATAGGACACTTTGTAAATATATACCTTCTTTCTTTTGGAGGAAATGAAAGTTATTCTTTTGATATATATTTTTTGCATCTTTTGTTTTGTGTGTTTGTCATAGTAATATGCGCAATGTCGATCATTGTTGAGTTATTTTCATTTGTTTTGGTCGATCTAAGTTGACTTGTTACTATGGTGGCCTTGGACATTTATTTTATTTGAGGTGGTCGTGACCATGCAAGCGATCTCGACCATGTCGAGTTGACTTATTGTAATCGAGCTGAGTTAATTTATTACGACCGTGGCCTTGACCATTTATTCATTTCGAGATGGTCATGACCAAGTAAGTGATCTCGACCGTGTTGAGTTATCTTGTTGTAATTGAGCTGAGTTGATTTATTACGACTGTGGCCTTTGCTATTTATTTGTTTTGGGATGGTCGTGACCATATATACATTGGGAATGGTCGTAGCCTTTCATACAATGGAGATAAACATAGCCTTTCATACGTTGGGAATGGCCGTAGCCTTTCATACAATGGAGATGACCGTAGCCTTTCATACATTGGAGATGGCCGTGGCCTTTTATACAATGGAGATGGCCGTAGCCTTTCATACATTGGAGATGGTCGTAGCCTTTCATACATTAGGAATGGTCTTAGCCTTTCATTCGATGGAGATGTCCGTAGCCTTTCATGCATTGGAGATGGCTGTAGCCTTTCATACAATGGAGATGGTCGTAGCCTTTCATACATTGGGAATGGCCGTAGCCTTTCATACAATGGAGATGGCCATAGCCTTTCATACATTGGAGATAGCCGCCTTTCATACAATGGAGATGGAGGTAGCCTTTCATACATTGGGAATGGCCGTAGCCTTTCATACAATGGAGATGTTCGTAGCCTTTCATACATTGGAAATGGTAGTAGCCTTTCATACATTGGAGATGGCCGTAGCCTTTCATACATTGGAAATGGCAGTTGGTCCAGTCCCTTTGGAATGCCTGTTGTGATGGCTTGTAGAGTAACTGGCGTGTCACACTTGCCTCGTGAGCATTTCCGAGCATCTCCTTCTTCGCCTCGTTAAAAACTTTTCCGAGAAAACCCAATTGGGACAAAACTCGGGTAAGGAAAAAAGAGTATGACTCGGGGGGTGCTCTTCAGAAATGGAAATACTTGAGGTGAGAGATGTTCCAATTCTTTTGGAATGTCCTCCCTTCCATTGTCTCTAGTTTAAATGACCCTTTATCTACTGTCGTAGTAATCTTGTATGGTTCGTCCCAATTGGTGCCCAGTTTTCCCTCACTTGGGTCCTTAGACTCCAAGGTTTTGGCTTGAGGATGTAATCGCCTACTTTGAGTGTCCAGATTTTTGTTGGGGTATCTTTCGATTTGCTGTTTTTGGGCTACCATCCTTATGTGGTCCATTTCTCTTATTTCCTCGGCTTCATCGAGGTCTTGGGGTCTGTTCAAGTCATTTTATGTCCAGCTTGTGTGTGAATACCTCAGGCTTGGTTTGCCTACTTCAACCGGTATGATAGCGTCGGTTCCGTAAACCAGTAAGTATGGAGTTTATCCCGTGGAGGATTTAGGAGTGGTCCTGTGTGCCTATAATACTTCTGGTAGTAGCTTAGGCCATGCCAAAGCTTCTTTTTCAATATATTCAGTATTGTCTTGTTGGAAGATTCTGCTTTACCGTTGGCGGTAGGATGATACGGCATGGAAAATATTCGTTTGATATGCCATTTGTCGAAGAACTCGGTCATTTTCTAACCGATGAACTATCGCTCATTGTCGCATGTGATTCCTTGGGGATGCCAAAGCGGCAGATGATATTCTTCCATATGAAGGCGATGACTTCGTGTTCGCGTATTTGGGCGTACGCACCTACTTCCACCCACTTGGAGAAATAGTCAGTTAAAAATAATAAAAATTGTATCTTTCCTCGTCATGAAGGTAACAGACCGACTATGTCCATTCCCCGCTTGATAAAGGGCCAATGGGAGGTGACTGGGTGGAGGGGTTCTCCTGGTTGGTGTATAATGGGGGAAAACTTTTTGCATCTCTCGCATCGACGGACGTACTCTACAATATCTTTCTTTATGGTTGGCAGTAGTAGTCGGCTCGTATTAGATAGTGCACGAGTGTGCGGTTTCCAGTATGGGAACCGCAATGGCCCTCGTGTACTTCTTTCAGTATCGGTGTCGTTTGACTAGGACCTAGGCACTTGGCCAGGGGTTCACCAAAGGTCCTTTTGTAGAGCTCGTGGTTTATCATGCAATATCCGGCGGCCTGTATACGGAGCTTCTTTGCTTCTTTTTTATTAGGTGGGAAAGTTCCTTCCTGCAAGTAGGATAAAAACAGGCTGCGCCAGTCCCAGATTAAGTTTAACGAGAGTACCTCTGCATGATCGATTACCGAATGAAGAAGGGTTACGACACTTTCTTTGTCGAAGCTTTTGGTGGCTACAACTAGTTTTGTCAGGCTCTCTGCATCGACATTCTATGCTTTGTGAACCTTCTTACTGTGGCACTCGTCGAGTTTGTCCATCAACATATGGATTTCCGCCTGGTACTTTTACAATCTCTGTTCATTGATTTGGTAAGTCACAGTGACTTGGTTCACCACGAGTTGAGACTCGCAGTGGAGAACGAGTCGGCAAGCTCCATACTTGATGGCCAGTCTTGTACCTGCAATAACAACTTCATATTCTGCCTCGTTATTAGTCATCTCGGGGCATCGTATGGACCAGTGAATTATTTTACCCGTGGAGACCTCGAGGACGAGTCCCAGTCCCGATCCCGAGGCATTAGCAGCTTCGTACATGTCGAGAGCACATAGGTTGATATTTGAGGGGAGCGTAGAGCCTCCTGCTCCGCCGCTAGTAGTATTTTATGCTAAAGTCGACCACGAAGTCAGTGAGGACTTGTGACTTGATGGCGGTTCTCGAGATATACGAGATATCATGTTCGCTGAGCTCTATGGCCCATCTGGTGAGTTTCGATAGTTCGAGCTTATGTAGTATGCTTCTTAAGGGGAACGTGGTCACCTCTTTAATGGGGTGGCATTGGAAATAGGGTCTGAGCTTTCAGGAAGTTGTGACCAGTGCCAGGGCTAATTTTTTGAGGTGTGAGTACTGTATTTCGGCGTCCACTAGATTTTTGCTAATGTAATGGATAGGGGATTACGTACCTTTAGTCTCACGAACCAATACTGCACTGACAATGACTTCTGATACAGCCATATATACCAGCAGGGGCTCCCCTGGGTCCTCTTTGGCTAGTAGTGGAGGTGAGGACAGATACGCCTTTAGTTATTGTAAGGCTTTGACGCATTCCTCGTTCCACTGAAATCTGTTGTCCTTTTTCAGTACGTTGAAAATTTTGTGGCATCTTCTAGAGGATCGTGAGATAAATCTGGATAGGGTGGCTATTCGGCCCGTTAGTTTTTGCACCTGCTTTTTTCTGTTTAGCACTTCGGGTATTGTGTTGATTGTCTTTATTTGGTCGGGGTTGACCTTGATGCCTCGTTGGGATATGAAAAACCCTAGAAATATCCCTGAGGCTTCGCCGAAATCACATTTCTCAGGATTTAGCTTTATCCCGTACCTTTTTAGTATTTCGAAGGCCTCTTTCAAGTGGTCGATGTGATCCTCCTTTTTTGATGATTTCACCAGCATGTTGTCGATGTAGACTTCCATGGTCTTACTGAGCTGGTCTTTGAACATCTTGGTGATCAGTCTTTGATAGGTGGCCCCTACATTTTTTAGCCCAAAGGGCATCACTTTGTAGCAGTAGGTTCCTTGGTGGGTAATGAAGGTTTTCTTCTCCTAATCTTCCTCAGCCATCAAGATTTGATTGTAACTGGAATATGCGTCTAGGAAACTCAGCAGTTCATGTCCTGTAGTGGTGTTGATCAACTAGTCGATTTGGGGAATGGGGAATGAATCTTTAGGGCATGCTTTATTCAGGTCGGTGAAATCCACGCAAATCCTACACTTCCCATTTTTCTTTTTGACCATGACGACGTTGGCGACCCATTGAGGTTATTTTGACTCCCTGATAGATTTGTTGGCGAGTAGTTTGTCTACTTCCTCGCGGACTGCCTCATTGATTGCGGCATTGAACTTTCTTCTCATCTGTTGTACCGACAGATGTAACGGGTCGACATTTACCTTATGGTTGAAGATATCTGGCGAAATCCCCGGCATATCTACGTGGGAAAAGGCAAATAGGTTCGCATGGTTAGTTAAGAATTCATGGTACTTACTTGGATTGGAAAGGCCATAACCGATGTAGGCTTTCTTTGTGGGATTGGTGTTGTCCAGTTGGACTGGGTTGAGATCTTCGATCGTTGCTTTACAAGCTTCCACGATGTCAGGATCTTGGATGGTGTCTGCCATCGGGTCAGTTTTAGTCCCCGACACGGCTAATTACTATGCCTCTGCACTTGCTCCCCATAGTTGTTGGGTGTGAGCGCAGTCTTGTGTTATCTTGTAGCATTCTTGTGTGGTGCATGGTTCTCCCCTGATGCTGAATATTCCCTATGTGGTAGGAAATTTGACCACCTGGTATAGGCTTTAAGGGATCGCTCGCATGTCATGTATCCATGGGCGCCCTATGATGATGTTGTATGTCGTCTCTTGGTTCATCACGTGAAAAATTGTTTCCAGCGCGACCCTTCCCGCGAGGACGGGCAAGGCCACCTCTCCGGACGTCCGTTCCACGTCGGCATCAGACTTGTCGAATGTGATACTACCTTCGAAGTCATCATACCGCTAGTGGGAGATGGTCCGCTTCAGCCTGTGAGTGTTGGCAAATTTGACATGGTTGATTGTCGTGTTATCGCTGTCGCCAACGATCATGTTTATCGTCTGCGTCGGGGAAGGCGACTTTGGTGGCCCGCGAGGCTGCTCTTGCCCCCGCGCAAAGTTGATCTTCCCTTTGTCGGTGAGTAGTTCTTTTAGGTATCCTTGGTTCATCATCCTGAAGACCTCTTGTCGTAGGCCGATGTAATCTTCGGTCCTGTGCCCCCGTTCCTTATGGAACTCGCATAGAACATTTGATTTTATTGTGGCGATCTGACTTCATTTTCTGAGGCCATTGCACCTTGGTGCCAAGCTTCTCTAAGTCATACACTATTTCTGAGGGAGACACACAAAAGTTATGTGATGATAATAAGGGGGCGTACCTCTTTCATTTCAGAGTTTGGCGGCATGCCGTTGTAATGCGTCCATATGTCGGGGTGGTGGATGGGAGGATCTCGTGTATGGCTGATGTCGTTCTTTGTTGGAGCGTGGGGGATTTTATCGATGTCCCTCATGGAACCGATCTTTCCTTGTATCCGAGTGGATGTTGTTAACTGTTGGGTCAGCCCGTTAAGATTATCTTCGTCCGCTCGCACTTCAGCGCAGTAAGCGTTGTGGATTTCCTCCCATGTCATAGGGGGGTACTTCATGAGGCAGTTCAGCAGCTTCTCAGTTGCTCTAGAACCGTCCCTACTTAGTCCTTTCTGGAAGATGTCGACTGCCATTCCTTCCGATATGTTTGGTAGGCTCATTCTTACCCTATTGAATCTGGCGAGAAAGTCCCTGAGCCCTTCACCTATGGTTTGTCTAACGGCGAAGATGTCATTGACCCTTGCCTCTGACTTCTTTGCGCCCGCATGGGCGGTGACGAACTTATTCGCCATTTCTTCGGACGTTGATATTGCCTTGGCAGGCAGCTGGGAGTACCATGTCAAGGCTCCTTCGGTTAACATTTTACCGAACTTTTTCAGCAGCACGGATGGTACTTGCTCTTTTGATAGGTCGTTGCCTTCACGGCGGTAACGTAATGGATCAAATGATCCTATGGATCAGTGGTCCCATCGTATACCCTCCAGTAAGAGGGCATCTTGAAGGTTTTCGGTAGAGTAGGGGGTAGCTTCTTCAGAGTATGGCTGCTCTACGAACTTCCCCATGTCACGATTTGGTGGCAACTTAGGGGCTTCGGGAATTTTGTCGACCCTCTCCTGGTATTCCTTCATCTAGTCACGGAGGGCCTTGTTTTCGCTTTCCATCTCCTCCATCTTTCTCAGGATGGCAGTTAGCGTGCTGTCATGGGTCTGTGCTTCAATAGGTTTGTTGTTTACTCGTGTCTCCTCTTGTTCACCCATGGCAGTTGTCATACTTATCATTGGCACTGCCTTTATGTTACCTTGTGGTGGTTTTTCGACTAAGCCACTAAGGTACTTGTCAGCCATTCTTCTAGCAATTTTTTTACCACCGAGGGCGCCTCCTTGACAGCGGATGTGGAAGCTCCTTTGTCATGCTAGATCGTCAATTCTTCGAAGGGGGAAGGTGAGATCTCTGCTTTTGGAGCGGTGTCAGGGGTTGTGTTGATGAATGCATCGGCGCTGACCTCGTTGAGAGGACCAAGAAGATTGGTTGTGACGCCCATTATTGCTTTGGATCTGGCGTCATTTTCGGTTATTTTTTATTTTTGTGTGATGTAGATGGAGATGGTTGGCTGATCTCTAGGTGGATACTATAATTTTGATTCTCGAAATCCCTACAGACGGCGCCAAATTGTTTACTCAAAAGTTAATTGTTACTTTAGAAGCTTAAAACAATCAAAAGATAGGGAATGGGTAAATTGTAATCAAATACAGTGAACCTAGGTGTGGGATCGACGTAGTTATAATGTAAAGATATTTGCAAAAATGAAGAACTTTAAGAACAATTGTTTATCACAGTCAAGAAAAATAGAGAGAGAATGAGAGAGTTGTATTATTAGATAATAACACTTGGTCATTTACAACAGGGAAGCCCCCTTATATAGAAAGGGGGCCTCCTTATTAAAACAATAAACCGTTGAGGTGTGGTCGACGTCCTTTTAATTGGACGCCCAAGCATAGACGACGTCGTTCACGTTCTTACGCCCGGACTATGCCCTCGTTATACGGGGCGTATGAGAGGGGTCGTACCCTCTCACTTGTGAACGTAGAGAGGGCCGTATTTGGCCCCATACACACACCATATCAGATCTTTCAGCAATAAACAAAAAAAGAATTGCTAAAGTTATACTAGTATAAACTATGAACCAGTAAAGGATGTGGTGCAGTGGATGTGGTTGATCTTCCCTTAATCAGATGTCTCGGGTTCGAGTGTTGGGTATGAAAAAATTCTTCGTAGGGCGCGTTTTCCATCGGATGGGACCTTACGTCGCGTGAATTCAGATATAATCGGACTCCCATGCAGACACCGGCCACGGGGTGAAAAAAAATGGAAGAAATTAAAAATAGGTTTACAAGTGATCATTCAAAAATAGCCACAGTTTTAAAAACAATCAAAATTTAGCCACTTTTCATGTAAAGATAAATATAAACGAAAACAAAATAGTATGTTATATTGGGACTTTTCGTGTGTTGGTTCTAACATAATATGGTGGAAGTTCATAGACAAGTGAACCGCTCTTCAGTATATTATGCTGAAACTTTGCGTGTTACAGCAAAATAGTATATATTTTTTAATGACTTTGCAAACGGTAATTATTTCTGAATAGCCAATCCGAAAATTAACTAGTCCGTGTTATTTTTACGGAAAAAAACATATATGATGGACCTTAACTGAGGTCCACTATTCAAACAAGTGTTTATATATGGTGGTGGGAAAATCTTATTGTGAAATATTACGTCAAAAGATATGATAAGTATACTTTAAAACACTATCTTTATTTAAAGATTGGGGTTCCCTTAATAGTAAAAGTTAATGAAAGTAATTGAAACAGTTTGTGTTTTAAAAAGTGCTAATACCAAAAAAGGTTCAATACCCAAAGTAAGAGAACTTGTGGCATGGTATTGAAGTTTCCAAAAGTTAAACAACATTTTTGTACGTGGCGCAGACGTTGTTTCTTTGTCTGCTATGTTTTTTTCCTTATTATGAAATCATCTTTCTCTATCTATATTAAAAAAATACAAATTTTTGTCAGAAATTGACTTGTCAGAGATGTTTCCCAGAAATAGCTTGGCGAAAATTCCTTTTCGATTAGCCGATTTTTGACGGGAATGTCTATTGGAAATTCACATTTTCTTAATAGTCTAGCTTTGTTGTAAAATATTTTTTAAGCTAAGGACAGAAATATTGTTGCTCGGATGAAAAGATCCATATATTTGTTAGATTAGCTAAGAAAGAAAAAACAACGATTTGTAATTATTAAGGGAGATAATTTCAGTGGGACGGCCTTTTTATAATTTCCTTCTGGTGCGTTGTTGACTGGTTCTATATATTTTGTCATATTTGTTGTCTCATTTATTATTTCTGGGCTAGGGGTATATATGATTTATAACTTTACCCATGAAAATCAAACTAATTAACTTTGTCTACCTATTTATTTTTCTACTCATTATATGAATTACCATTCATACTCATTGTAGTGTTTGTGGGTAATTGTCTTTCTTTTTTTCTCGTTTTGTTTATGCTATGCTCTTTTTTTCTTCTACTTTTATGTTTATTTTTCAATCATATTAGTTCTTATTTTCTTTTTCCACCAAAATTTGATTCCTTACTCAGTTTTGGCTTTTCCCATTTTTCCTTATTCTTGTTACTTTTCTAATTTCATTTAAATCTTTTGTTAGTTTATTTCCTTTTTCTACACGATCTAATTTTATTCATTTTTTTGGCTCCTTTTTATTCTTTTTTTTTCTTTCGTGCAATAATATAAAGATAATTAATATAATAAGTATTTTTCACCTTTTTTTTAAATATAATTGATATAATATATATATGTCTTGCTTTTTTTATATTTTTTTTTCTGTAGGTTAGTCATAAGAACAACTTATATATTATACATGTTTTCTCTTCTTCTTTTTTCCTTTTTTCTTCTTTTATTTTTTTTATTTTTGTAATTTCATTTATTATTATTTTGTTTTTTTTTACATTTTGCTCCTTTATTTTTGTTCCTATTTATTTTTTTCTCTATTTTTTCACTATATCAACAAATGATAATTGATGTAGTATATTTTTTATTTATTTATTTTTTATGTATTAATTATTAAAAATAACTTATTGCATATAATATACAAAAAATAATATATTACTAATAGTTGAAGTATATTATTGGAACATACTATGACACCCATAGTATATATCATATACTGGCAGGGTATCGTAGAGGACTAATCATTTCTTCACCAAACAAAATACTCATCAGTCCTCTATGATACCTACATGGTATATATCAAATACTAACATAGTATCATATATTGATAGGTTATCATAAAGTTCTGGTCCGTTTCTTTCAGTAAGACACCCATCCTCTATGATACCAACCTGGTATACATCATATACTAACACGATATCATAGAAGATTGGTTCATTCTTAAAAAAAAATTCATTGGTCCTCTATCATACCCATATGTCATATATCATATACTGTTAAGGTATCATATAATACTAGTTTATTTTCAAGAAAATTAGTAGTGTATTGTTATAATTAATGATATACTTTTGAATTAATTATTATATACCAACATAACATATAGTATAACATGTTGGCATACAATACAACTTTATCTTCTTTACTAGTTCTAGTAAATATTGGCCTAAATTTTAAAATCTACTCTCAAAATCTCTACCAAACATCATATGCTAACACGGTTGTCACACCTCCTTTTTACGCACCCGCGAGGGCACGAGGGAGTTTTTCCAATTAAAGGACAATCGAGACGGGATCAATTTATTAAATTCCGAGTCGCCACTTGGGAAAATAATGGTGTCCCAAGTCACCGGTTTGATCCCGAACCGAGGAAATTTATGACTTTGTAATATAGTCTGCGAAACTAGAAATCCGGATAAGGAACTCTGTTAATCCGGGAGAAGGTGTTAGGCACTCCCGGATTCCGTGGTTTTAGCACGGTCGCTCAACTGCACTTTTTACTTTTATCTGATTTCTTTATATATTTTAACTACGTATTTTTAATGCTCCGTTTTTATTTTTTAGAAGAATTGCGACGTCACGAAAACACATTTCGAGTCACACCGCAACCAGTACGCCTGTGACTTTAATGTATTTCAGTTTCGCCGAGAGTAAGATTTGGGTCACATAAATGCGCACCCGTATTTAGGAAAGTAATTTACTTACAAATCGTGCCTAAAGAGTCTATCGTCCTTATTAACTTTGGGAAAGGACCGTGAAATTCACTAAACGGTCCTTCCAAGTCTAAGTTTTTTATAACAACTAATTTGAGGGCCCCGCAATTATGTATTTTCATTTGGCGAGGCTCGTCTCGTTATTATTTAAGGTCATACCTAGCATAACTAAATTTTCTATTGCTTTGTTTTTGTATCAAAAGGAAAGAAAGTCCTAATAAATGTTACTAAGAAAAATTACCTTAGTTTACCAATTAAACATTAACCGGCTTAGTACCATTTTAACCTATTGTCACGCCTCGAATTCTAAGAATAAACAAGATTACTTAAATGAGGGCCATGCATTTATCATTTTTATTTAGTATTTTGCACCTCGATTTGTTCTAATTAGAGCATTTCTAAACTAAGTCACGAGGGGTATCTGATGGAGTTCGAACTTGCCCGTATTTAACATCAAGTTTAAACCTAATGACCGGCAGACCCATATTGGGTGAAATGATGGTTAATTGAAAAATGTTTGGGCCACCGACAGGCCCAATGCTACTTGGATCTCGTGAGAGTCACCATTACATGGAAAATTGTTGAAACTAACAAGATTCATTTATCCTATTTTAACTTTTGCACATATTCCATTTACGGTAGAATTTTATTTAATGAGCAAAGTGGTATTTCCAGAATTCAAATGCAATATCGGAGCTATTAAAGCTACAAAGAAACAACGGGACTGAAGTTCTATTAACTAAAATTACAGATTCTTCAGTAGTATGTCAACTCGCATGATTTGTTGAAATAGCCTTTAGAACCTAATCACCTTTAACTAAGTACCTCAAGAATTCAACAACAAATCGAATTTAACGTGAAATAATAAGCTAATCATAAGAACACATATTAAGGTTTAAACTTATCCCAACGCTAAACAATCCAACATAAGAGATTAAGTTAAAAACAGACCACCACAATCATGAAGGCTAACTATCGAGAGGACCATAAACTACAACTATTACTATTAATTCATATTTGGTCTAGTCTTTGCCTCATAGTCCGTAATTCAATTATAAAGCAAGTAATCTAGGTAATCCATATGAAAACAACCACACCACACTGAACCAGATGATCAAACATACAAATATCAATGTAGAAGAACTGTAAAATAAATAACATAATGCTTCAATCTCTTGTTTCATTCCATTTCTTTACTTCAACAAAAAGGGTTACAGAATCGTGTACCTGGCAATTACAAAGAGGAGAGGTCAGTTGTAGCAGCAGTGAGATATAACAACAACCACAATACAAACAGCAGCAACAGGACCAAACAAACCACAACAACAACAACAGGAGCCAGGACCAAACAACAACAGAAGCATGCGACAACAGAAACAGCAGCAACAACCACCACAACAACAGACACAACCCACAGCAGTAGCCAAAGCCCACAACACTCAACAACCAGACACCCAGCAACAAGTCCAGAGACAGAAAATGCAATAAACCAATGCAAGACCCAGTCCAAGCTTAATAAAACAGTGTCCAGGGGTTTAAGAGTAACACCAAAAAGGTCCCAACAGCCCTGTTTTAACTTCCAAAACACTTGACGATTGCTTCAAAGACTCCAACAAACTAATGCCGTATCAAGATCTTAACTCAAAAGACTTAAGGATTACATGAAACAGTGAGCCAGAGAAGAAGCACAATGTTTTCTTCCTTACTTTTCTCTCAAAATATCTCCTTCAAATCTGTGTATGTATGTTTGTATATGAAATCTGTGTATGTTTCAGAATTGTTCCCCCCAAAAATCCAGTCCTAAGCCTATATATATAGCTTTTTAATCCAGCTCCTAATGAATGCCCCTAACTAAACTAATACCCCTGCCCATTCCTATCTCTGCCCAGACCCTATTGCTCCCTGAACTCCCCACTATCCATTGTCCATGTATGGGTCTTATTAATTAAACAATGGCCTCTGTCCAGACATGGCTAAGTGCCCTGCTGTAACAACAGGCTCCACTGTCCAGCTTCATGTGCAGGGCATTAAAAATATTTTAAAATGCTAACATCTAATTTCCTAGTCAGCTAATTCCAATCCTAACAACTACATCCAATTAACTCCTAATCCAGAATTCAAGCAAATAACAGGCTCTAGACTTGTGAATTTGCATACGGGCAGACAAGGTAGTGAACAATCATACAAACAAGTTAACTCGTTGACGACGTCAAATAGACTATGCATACAAAGCAATTAGCATTGGATTAAAACAGATAGAGGTGGGAATCGACCGGATAAAAGGTCTACTGGAGATGAAGAAAAACAGAAAACTAAAGAAGAAACAAAGGATAAAAAATTCACATAATTAACACACTAAATATGAAGAAAGAAAAGAGAAATACCATGTAAGAAGAAAATCCGCACTTGAACGGACCCCGGACCCGTCTTGGGTTCAATTCGAACTTGGATTCTTCGTTTTTGAGGCCAATGGACCTTAATTGAGATGTTTTCAACAATGAAAACATCCCAATTAAGGTCTATTAGACCTCAATTAGGAAGAAATCGAAGTCTAGGGTTCATGGCCGAGATTTGGGGCTCGACCGGTTCTGGCAAGATTCGAGCCAAACCAGGGCCGGTAGGGGTATGAGAGAGGTCATGGGAGGGTTTGGGGTGAGTTTGGGGTGGTTTGGGATAGGATTTCAAATCCCGGCGACCTTTGATTCAATATTCGACACGTTTGAAACAGATTCGAGACCAACGGAGGCCGGATTCGAGGAGAGGGAGGTGAGGAGAAGGGTTGGTGTAAATTTGGTGGTCGTTGGCCTACCGGAACCGCCGTGAGGCGATTTCCGGTAGGCGGCGCACGGTGGTAGACGGCTAGGGTGTTTTATCATCTCTAAGAGAGACGAGAAAGGGTCTGGGAGAGAATGAAAGGAGATACGGGGGTTTGGGGGGTATGGGGCTTTTGGTATATTGAAATGGACGGATTCTTTTTAGCCGTTCGATCTGATGAGATCAACGGCTTGGATTCGTTCCTTAATGGAAGCGACGTCGTTTTGGGTAATGGCCGGGCTGGGAGACGGGTTGGGTTGTTGGATCAGGAGAAGTGTGTAATTGGGCCTGGGATTAATTTGGCCTGGTCTTTGGTTTGGGCATAGTCCATTCCGATTTCCTCTCTATTTTCTTCTTTTTTTTTATTTTCTTTTTAATTCTTAATTTATTAAAAACCAAAACTCTATAATACATTACAAAAATTAACTTAGTTTATAAGAATACTAATTAAGTTATTATTATAGTTAAATTAAACTAAGATCACACAATTGGGACATTAAATGCTAAAGATACAAAATGTACATATTTTGTGATTTTTCTATTTTTGTCAAATAAACTTGATTACTTTCAATTGTAAATTAAAACCTAAGAACGCAAACACAATATATATTTTTGTATTTTTCTTAATTTAAACAATCAAACATGCATACACAAATAATACAAATAGTAAGAAAATTAACACAAAAATCCACAGATATTACAACGATACAAAAACAATTTTATTTTGAATTTTTGGGAGTAAATCTCACGTAGGGCAAAAATCACGTGCTCACAGCTTCCCCTCTTTGCGCAGAAACATGAAGAGTTTTCGTGCAAAGATAAGTGAGCGGATACGAGCGATTTTTGCCCGTCTGAGCACTCCGTGTGAAGCATTTTTTGAAAACGTTTGACCGAATCTTGCTTCAAGAGGTTTCCTACATATCCCTGGCTAAAAGGGAATCAGGTCAATGTAGTTCGGGAAGTTTTGGTAGCTGGGACTACCATGACTGCTGCGATCTTGATGTTACTGCTGTTATTGCTGATGCCACTGCTTAACTGATCCCCTTATTACACCGTGCTAAACGAAAAATGAGAAGCTAGACTAAGTTACAGTGTTGCAAATTCTTATCTATCTTTTCCACTTGATCTTGTCATGTTCCTTGCCATCCTGCCGGCTCTGATGTTTCTTCGCATGCTTCTTCTCTTCTGACCATTGTTATTTCGGCCTATCTTGATTGCCGAACTTCGACCATTGGTCCCTTCTCTGCGATCTTCGAACTATTGTCCTTCGAAGTCTGAACCATTTTTCTGATCCTCGTTGCCTTCCTTTTGATTATAAACTTGGATTCATGCTGGGGATTTCCGTTATACTCAACCGCTTTCCTCAACCAACTTCAAAAAATAAATCGCTACTCCATTCTTCCGGCGGGATCCCTAGCTTCAACTACAACTTTAAAATAAATCGCCACTCCATTCTTCAGGCGGGCTCCCTGACTTCAACTATATCTTCAAAACTAAATTGCCACTCCATTCTTCAGGCGGGCTTCCTGACTTCAACTACGACTTCAAAACTAAATCGCCACTCCATTCTTCAGGCGGGCTTCCTGACTTCAACTACATCTTAAAAATAAATCGCCACTCCATTCTTCAGGCGGGCTCCCTGACTTCAACTACATCTTCAAAATTAAATCGCCACTCCATTCTTCAGGCGGGCTTCCTGACTTCAACTACATCTTCAAAACTAAATCGCCACTCCATGCTTCAGGCGGGCTCCCTGACTTCAACTACATCTTCAAAACTAAATCGCCACTCCATTCTTCAGGTGGACTTCCTGACTTCAACTACATCTTCAAAACTAAATCGCCACTCCATTCTTCAGGCGGGCTTCCCGACTTCAACTACAACTTCAAAATAAATCGCCACTCCATTCTTCGAGCGGGCTCCCCGACTTCAACTACATCTTCAAAACTAAATCGCCACTCCATTCTTCGAGCGGGCTCCCGACTTCAACTACAACTTCAAAATAAATCGCCACTCCATTCTTCGAGCGGGCTCCCGACTTCAACTACAACTTTAAAATGAATCGCCACTCCATTCTTCGGGCGGGCTCCCTGACTTCAATTACATCTTCAAAACTAAATCGCCACTCCATTCTTCAGGCGGGCTTCCGACTTCAACTACATCTTCAAAACTAAATCGCCACTCCATTCTTCAGACGGGCTCCCTGACTTCAACTACAACTTCAAAACTAAATCGCCACTCCATTCTTCAGGCGGGCTTCCCGACTTCAACTACAACTTCAAAATAAATCGCCACTCCATTCTTTAGGCGGGCTCCCCGACTTCAACTACAACTTCAAAAACTAAATCGCCACTCCATTCTTCAGGAGGGCTTCCTGACTTCAATTACAACTTCACAATAAATCGCCACTCCATTCTTCAGGCGGGCACCCTGACTTCAACTACAACTTCAAAACTAAATCGCCACTCCATTCTTCAGGAGGGCTTCCTGACTTCAATTACAACTTCAAAATAAATCGCCACTCCATTCTCCAGGCGGGCTCCCTGACTTCAACTACTACTTCAAAATAAAATCGCCACTCCATTCTTCAGGCGGGCTCCCTGACTTCAACTACAACTCACTAATTTCATCCTATCCCGATCACCTTCCTTTGCCTTTTGTACCATTTTCTTCTTCCTGCATTGCCTCTTGGGCCACCTTCTCTTCTGAATTATCTTGTCTTGGAATTGCCTTCCCCTTGAGCCGTGCTACTTTTCCTTTGGCTGCTGGAGATATCTTCGGAACTGCCTATTTACCTGCTGGTGATGATGCTGCTGGGGAAGTGTTTCCTCTTTTTCTATTTCCCCTCATTCTCTCTCGGACTTGCCGGGGATTGAAATGTCATTAACCGAGGATTACTTTAGCGGGGAACCCCTTTTCCTCTTCCTTCTTCCCAGACCTCCTCTGGGACTCACACTTTGGCCTCCTTGAAAAACCTATGGGATGCAATGCTGCTGGGGAAATCTCTGAGTTAGTGTTTCATTTTCCAACGACTGCTGGGGATGATACCAGGCTCAAAGATCACCCCTCGTGTTGTCCGGCCTCTCTCGACACTATTTTGCTCGGAACGGGCATTTTCCGAAGTCTCGTATTGTCTTCGATCCTTATCCACTGGGTGTTTTGCTTTCAAGAAAATTTTCGCAATCGGAGAAAATTTTCTGCCCCAGTTTGATGACCTTCTATGTGGCATGCTTTTCCGCCGACGAACCCTCTTTTCCTGCTTTAAATCAAAGAAAAATTGTTAGTTTCAAAACGCAGTGAGTGGTCGTGCCACTCTTGTTGGGGGCCATTTCCCTTTTCTCTTTCAGCTGCTTGGTCTCCCTCGAACTTTTGGGGGCGCCGTTGACACTTGCTCGGGATGATGCTCTTTCCACAGATGGTTTCTCATCTCTCCCTTTTATTCCAACCGTTGGTTTGATCCGACCTTTTTTAGCTGGTGATCTGTTGTGAGAAATCATCTTCCGGACGTGCCATATGTGTCCATCATACTCCATAACTCCTGTGAACCTTCCAGTCAACCTGTCGTTCCGATCTTAATATCGGAACGACTTCTGCCTTATTGCCTCGTTCCACGCCTATTCATTTTCATTGTACCGCTTTGGGAGACTTGGTAGTGAGCTTTGAACAATCAATTTTCGAAAACGAAAGAAAAGAAAAAGAATGTTGACCGTGAATGACAAAAGAAAGAAAAAAAACTTTTCTGAACTCAAAAATGGGAAAAACTTATCTGAATGTGTGACTGATCCTATGGTTATGCCGCGCCTTTGAGATTAATCTACCCCGTCTATTCATGTCAATCACTTTCTGATGGCCGCGTTTTGCTAGGAGTAAGCGAATGTCCAAACCTTGTCTCATGCAGATATCTTGTAACCATCTCGCCTTGTCACCTCACAGTGCCCTTCAAAGGGTTTTCACTAATGAGATTCTCTCATTTCTCTCTATCTCCCGTCGCCTTAGGGTGCCTGTAAAGGTTTTCACCGTAAGACTCTCTCATTTTATTTCCCTCAACTTTCTTCGCCTTAAGGTGCCCGCGAGGGTTTTCACCGTTAGACTCTCTCATTTTATTTCTTTCCCTGCGGCGGACTGAGGTATTATCCATAGAATTTCCTCTAAAGGGGCCATCCCTTTTCAGCTTGTAAGTCCTAGATTCAGTCGAGGATTGAAGTGTCATTCGTAGTTTCACTCGCATGACTTGGCATTTCTCAAATACCGATCGAGAGGTCTTTTTGGTTCTTAATGTGGTTTCTGCGCGTGAGGCTAAAGAAAAGGGGTTTAACCTCAATGGTTAGCTCGTTACAACTTTCGGAATCCACCCTATCTTTTAAACGAAATAATGACTTCTGCCCTAGTTTTGTTACTCGGGGAATCTTTGATTTTTATTTTATTATGACCGAGCCGTGTGGCGCCTACGTATCCTTCTTGAGGAATCAGGTCAAACGTAGTTCACTTTTTCTTGTATCCTTTCTTTGTTTTTTTTTTTTTTTGTTACACATTTTCCTTGATGACTCCGAAAGAAGGTATATGAAAAATAATTAAGGCTCAAAAGGGAAAACAAGGGTTAAAGTGTTTGGGTAGTATAAAAATTGCCGCTGTCATTTCATTCTCCGAAAAATACCAAGTACAAACGAATGAAACCAAGCGTTGACAAATGCATTAGAGAATCACACATAATATCTCTTGACTGCATCGGAATTGATAGCCATATCGGTGCACCTTCCTTCGACATTAGTTAGACATAGCGCACCGTTGGATAATACCCTAGTCACAACAAACGGTCCCTGCCAATTTGGAGCGAACTTGCCTTTCGCTTCGGCCTGATGTGGTAGATCTCTCTTCAACACATGTTGTCCCACTTCAAATTTCCCGGGACGTACCTTCTTGTTATATGCTCTTGCCATTCTCTTTTGATACAATTGGCCATGACATACTGCTGTGTCAATCTCTTTTCATCGATCAAGCTCAATTGCTCCAATCGGGTTTTGACCCACTCATCATCGTCAATCTCGGCTTCAGCGACAATTCGGAGGGATGGGATTTCAACTTCTACTGGTATTACTGCTTCAGTTCCGTACACCAACAAGTAAGGAGTTGCACCTACCGAAGTCCGGACGGTAGTGCGATAACCCAACAATGCGAATGGTAACTTTTCATGCCATTGCCTAGACCCTTCTACCATCTTCCTCAATATCTTCTTTATATTCTTGTTTGTCGCCTCAACCACACCATTTGCTTTGGGACGGTATGGTGTGGAATTTCGGTGTGTAATCTTGAACTGTTGACATACCTCTTTCATCAATCCGCTGTTAAGATTGGCACCGTTATTTGTGATGATCATCTTTGGAATTCCAAACCTGCAGATGATGTGGGAATGTACGAAGTCCACCACCGCCTTCTTGGTCACTGATTTGAAGGTTTTGGCCTCCACCCACTTGGTAAAATAGTCGATCGTTACCAGAATGAACCTATGACCATTGGAAGCTGCAGGTTCTATAGGTCCAATAACATCCATACCCCATGCGACAAACGGCCATGGCGCTGACATTGTATGCAATTTAGTCGGTGGAGAATGAATCAAATCTCCGTGTATCCGACACTGATGGCATCTTCGCATGAAACGTATACAATCACGCTCCATAGTGAGCCAATAATATCCTGCTCGAAGAATCTTCTTTGCCAATACATACCCGCTCATGTGTGGTCCACAAACTCCCGAGTGTATATCTGTCATCACTGTTGTGGCTTGACTCGCATCTATACATCTTAACAGCCCCAAATCTGGGGTTCTTTTGTACAGCACCCCTCCACTAAGGAAAAATCCATTCACCAATCGCCGAATAGCTCTCTTTTGATCTCCAATCGCCTGCTCTGGGTATATTCCTAACCTGAGGTACTCTTTGACATCATGAAACCATGGCTCACCATCCATCTCTTCTTCTATCATATTACAATAAGCATGTTGATTCCGAACCTGAATATGTAACGGATCGACACGAACCTTGTCCGGGTGATGTAGCATTGATGCCAAAGTAGCCAAAGCATCAGCAACCTCGTTATGCATCCTTGGGATGTGCCTGAATTCTACTGATCGAAAACGTTTGGTTAGATCATGCAAACACTGACGATACGGGATAAGCTTTAAATCCCTGGTTTTCCATTCTCCCTGAATCTGATGTACCAGGAGGTCCGAGTCCCCCAAGACCAAGACGTCCTGTACATCCATGTCCACCGCTAATCGTAACCCAAGATGCATGCCTCGTACTCGGCCATATTATTGGTACAATGAAAACGCAGTTGAGCAGTAACAGGATAATGATGTCCTGTTTCAGAGATAAGCACGCCCCTACTCCGACTCCTTTTGCGTTCGCCGCTCCGTCGAAGAAAAGCTTCCACCCTGGCTCCTCAGTTGATTCAAACCCATCAATTTTCAATACTTCTTCGTCCGGAAAATACGTCCTCAAAGGTTCGTATCCGTCATCAACAGGATGTTCAGCTAAGTGGTCGGCCAGGGCTTGAGCTTTCATAGCCGTCCTTGTCATTTATATGATGTCGAACTCTGTAAGTAATATCTGCCATTTTGCTAACCTCCCTGTAGGCATAGGTTTCTGGAAAATATACTTCAACGGATCCAAGCGCGAAATGAGGTAAGTGGTGTAAGAAGACAAATAATGTTTTAGCTTTTGGGCTACCCAAGTCAAAGCGCAACATGTCTTTTCCAGATGAGTGTACTTGACCTCGTAGACCGTGAATTTCTTACTGAGGTAGTAAATGGCCCGTTCCTTCCTGCCAGTAAGATCATGCTGCCCCAGTACGCAGCCGAACGAGTTCTCCAAAACCGCCAGATAAAGAATCAGGGGTCTACCCGGTTCGGGCGGAACTAGTACGGGTGGGTTTGACAGATACCCTTTGATTTGGTCAAACGCTTCCTGACATTCTGTCGTCCATTCTATCGCAGCGTCTTTCTTCAGCAGACGGAATATGGGTTCACAGGTTGCTGTAAGCTGAGCAATAAACCTACTGATGTAATTTAACCTTCCCAACGGACTCATTACCTCTGTTTTATTCTTTGGCGAGGGTAGCTCTTGAATGGACTTGATTTTGGATGGGTCCAACTCAATGCCCCGTCGGCTGACGATGAATCCTAGCAACTTTCCTGATGGAACTCCGAATGCGCATTTGGCCGGATTGAGCTTGATATCATATCTTCGAAGCCTTTGAAAGAACTTCCTGAGGTCGGCAACGTGGTCTTCTTAACGTCTACATTTTACGATCACATCATCCACGTACACTTCAATTTCCTTGTGTATCATGTCATGGAATACCGTAGTCATCGCTCTCATGTATGTTGCCCCTGCGTTCTTCAAACCGAACGGCATCACCCGGTAGCAATAAGTCCCCCACGGTGTGATAAAAGCTGTCTTTTCTGCGTCCTCTTCATCCATCAAGATCTGATGATATCCCGCGTAGCAATCCACAAAGGATCCGATTTCACGTCCGGCGCAGTTATCAATCGGGATATGGATATTGGGAAGCGGGAAATTATCTTTAGGACTCGCCTTGTTGAGATTGAGGTATTCCACGCATACTCTGATCTTTCTGTCTTTCTTTGGCACCGGTACTACGTTAGCCAACCATTCAGGGTATCGAGTGACAAGAATGACTTTCGCCTGCAACGGCTTGGTCACTTCCTCCTTGATCTTCACACTCATCTCCGTCTTGAATTTCCGCAGTTTCTGCTTGACGGGAGGATATGCCGGATCAGTGGGTAATTTATGAACCACTAGATCAGTGTTGAGTCCCGGCATGTCGTCGTACGACCATGCGAAAATGTCTTTAAACTCCATGAGTGTTTTGATCAACTCTTCTCTCAGAGGTTTGGTTCAATATGGACACTTATCCTGGTTTCTTTGACGTCATATGTGCTCCCAAGATTAACGGCCTCGGTATCATTTAGATTTGGTTTGGGTTTTTCCTCGAAGTGACTCAATTCTTCACCGATTTCTTCTACGGCTTCATCATCGCCGTATTCCGATTCACTCTCGTCACTTCTTATTTCATGCGTGATTATTTCCAAACCCGATTGACTTTCTAGACTGGGTTGATTAATCTTTAAGCACGCCATATCATTAAGATCAGTTGAAAGAAAGCTGCTCAGAAAAGTAAAAAGAAGGAAAATAAACAAAATTAGACACGAGGGGAACACAAATTTCATTAATGGGAACAATACAAGGGAAAACAAACTTGCGAACTCAAATCAAAATGAACTAAAACAAACGGATTTTACTCCGGGTACAATCCCAACACAAAATTTCGAAAGAAAACAATCCAAAACAAACTACCAAGACTCCTTCCGGACAAGGAGAGGAGTAGCCTTCCAATTATTCAACTTTGCTTTTGATCCCACAAATTGTATCTCGGCATGGCTGGATCCTTCGCCACCCTCTAGCATGCATACATCTGTGAATAGGTCCTCGAACTTTCTTAAGAACTCTTTGTCTGGCCTAACCATAGGACTGGGAATCTTTGTCGTCGGATGTCCTTTTACTTCCGACCTGACAAAAGATCGGGAAAGGCGTGGAACAGGCTTCGGGAGCACCCATGTCTTCTGCTTGTTCTTCTTGGCTTGCTGGATGTCCTCTGATGTCGGCTTGAATCCCAAACCGAAGGTTCCCACGTTTTCGACCACTGATACCGGTTGTATGATTCCTTGCAGAGATACACCTAGACCTTTGCCGGGTATGAAACCGTGTCTCAATATTTCATGAGCCACCATGACGTCTGCAGTAGTTATTCCGTCATTGGGAATGCATTCCCCTTCTGGAACTCGGTTGGCGGATACCACATCGCAGATCTGGTATACCCACGGCCCAACATCTTCTTCTGTCTCAACAAAGGGGACGATGGTGCCTGGTTGTAGATCATTCTCTCCATGGACGACGATCTCCTGTTGGTCCCACTCAAACTTGACGAGTTGGTGTAGGCTGGATGGAACTACTCTTGCGGCATGGATCCACGGTCGCCCTATCAGAAGGTTATATGACACTACCATGTCCAGCACCTGGAATTCCATGGTGAACTCCACCGGCCCAATTGTCAAGATTAACACTATGTCCCCGACCGACGCCTTGCCTCCTCCATCAAATTCTCGAACACATATGCTATTCTTGCGTATCCTGCCGATGTCCACTTTCAACTTGTCCAGTGTAGAGAGAGGACATATGTTAGCACTGGACCCATTATCGACAAGGACTTTGGTAACCACCGACTCCTCACACTTTACCGTAAGATATAAAGCCTTGTTGTGCTCGGTGCCTTCCTCGGGCAACTCATCATCGGTGAAGGTGATCCGATTCGCTTCGAAGATCCTATTGGTGATCTTCTCCAAATGACTCACCGAGATTTTATCAGGTACGTGGGCCTCATTCAAAACTTTCATCAAAGCTTGCCGATGTTCTTCAGAATGTATCAGCAAGGATAGCAATGAGATTTGCGCAGGTGTTTTCTTCAGCTGTTCTAAGACAGAATAATCATGCATCTTCATCTTTTTCAGGAATTCTTCTGCCTCTTCGTCAGTTACCGGCTTTTTCAATGTTGCCGGAGTGATCTTCCTCAATTCCGCAGGGGCAAAACATCTCCCCGAGCGGGTCAAACCTTGCGCTTCGCAAACTTCCTCTTTCACTTCCTTCCCTTTGTAGGTTGTCGTAATCCGATCATAATTCCATGGAATAGCTCTGCTATCGGTTATTGGTAATTGGATTGTTGGCTTGATGATGAAAGGATCCATTCGAACACCTGCCACCGTCAAGACGGGTTTGGTTGCTACCCCTGGTACAACTATTTTTGCTTCCCCCGGCCTCACCGGTACTCCGTTCACACTTCCCTTTTCTGCTTCCGACCCTCCTGGTATGTCCTTCTGGCAAGTGGATGACTCATCAAGGCTCGACCCCTTTCTCATTCCTACCCCGCTAGACTTGATCATCATTACAGTCTGAGAGGCTTTCTCCTTTCCTTCTTCTACCCGTACCAACTCGATCATGTTGGTCTCATGATGAGTTGGAAGTGATTTTGGTTGATGTTGGGCTCTGTTGGAGTCTGGACCTCAATCATGCGAGTGTCGATGAGCTCCTGGATGGCTGTTTTCAACCTCCAACACCTTTCCGTGTCGTGTCCCGGACATCCTGAGCAGTATGCACAATTTACTGAATGGTCCAGATTCTTTGGAAGAGGGTTTGGTAGCTTAGCTTCAACCTGATTCAGCAACCCTACTTGCTTCAAACGGTGGAACAGACTGGTGTAGGACTCCCCCAAGGGAGTGAAAGTCTTTGGCCTTGGCGCCCTGTCGCCCTTGAAGGCTTGGTTCGGGCGAAAGCCCGCACCCGTGGGATTTCTATAGGCTCTTGGGGGTGGGTAATTGTTCTGTGGATTTGGTGCACGCCATGGTGCCTGGACGGGAGGTGCGGAATATGACTGAGCGTGATGGACAGTAAAATGGGGATCAGGTGCTGGATAGTAATGTTGCGGGTAGTTATATGGATTGTGGAAGTAATTTTGGTGGTGAGGTTGTGGCGGGTTATACTGGGGTGCGGGGCCTCTGTTTCTGAACCATGTTCCGGACTCATCTGCCGTGACTTCTTCTTTCCTCTTTTTCCCAAGCACTCCTCCGGTACCACTTTAAATAGCTTGGGTGGTGGCCTTCAACGCTGAATAACTCATAATCTTGTTGGCTTTCAAGCCTTCCTCGATCATAGCCCCCATCTTTATCACCTCAGTGAATGACTTTCCCACGGACGTCACCAGATGTCCAAAATAGGTTGGCTCCAGTATCTGCAAGAAGTAATCCACCATCTCGTTCTCTCTCATAGGCGGATCTACCCTTGCCGCCTGTTCCCTCCAGCGGAAACCAAATTCTCTGAAACTTTCGGCGGGTTTCTTTTCTAACTTTAGCAATGATAAGCGGTCTGGGACTATTTCAAGATTGTACTGGAACTGGCCAATGAATGCTTGAGTCAAATCATCCCACGTAAACCATCTGCTAGGATCCTGCCTAGTGTACCACTCCAGTGCAGATCCCCCCAAACTCTGACCGAAGTAAGCTATCCGAATCTCGTCTCGTCCTCCGGCTCCTCGCATTTTACTACAAAACCCTCGAAGATGGTCTACCGGATCACCATGCCCCTCGTATAAGTCAAACTTGGGCATTTTGAACCCGGCTGGCAATTGGACATCTGGGAATGGACACAGATCCTTGTAAGCGACACTGACCTGGTTGCCCAAACCGTGTATATTCCTGAAGGATTGCTCCAGGCTTTTAACTTTTCTAATAACTTCCTCATGTTCCGAACTTTGGAAGTGCTTTTCCGGTTCTGCCGGGTTATCCCAGTGAGGGGTGTATGGATGCGGTTCAGGAGCCCTAAAGGTAGGCTCGGGAGGATAGTAAGAATTGTCATGGATTTGAACATGCGGCTCACCGGACGACTTTTGTAGAGTGGCAGGTGGGGGTGCCACAAAAATAGGGGTGATCGGAGGAGGATTTTGTTTGGCTGGTGGAATTTGGGCGACATAAGGGTTTTCCCCTTGATAGTATGGATAGAGTGGGGCGCTTGTCGAAGGGTCAAGGGGTGGATGTTCTGGAGCTGATGCGAGAGTAGGGAAGTTTGGTGAAGACTGTCCCCTAGCCCAGGCTAGGTGCATCTCTGTTATCTGCTGTTTCAACCGGTCGACCTCTTCTTTCATGATTTGTATCTCCGATTTCTCTTCCTCGAGACTTTTACCGAAACTAGACATGCTTGCTGTAATTGGCCCTTTAGATCTAGTACGGTAATGGTGGCTGGCCAGTATATTCTGTCAAACCAACTGCTAAACTTTTCTGGAAATTGACAAACTTGTTAGTTTACTGAGTTTAACAGATATGTTATGGCACGTTGGATGCAATGCACCTAACCAAATAATCCTTTCTACATGTACTCATAACATGCGTCATTCCAGCTTTTCTCTTTTTCTCTTTTTCTTTATTCTTCTTTTCTTTTCTCTTTTTCAACTATCCTTGAAAGCCTTATTGTTATTAACCTTCGTATTCTTTTCCTTTCTTTTTTTTAGTGGTGGTCGAATCTTATGTGGATTGCCTACGTATCACGTCCCCGCGTGAATCAGACTGAGCGTAGTTCTGGTAACAAGATTGTGGCAAAATTCAGTAACTCTTTTATATCAAATAAAACCTTAAAGTTACAAAACATGTCTTACAATAATCGACAAAATAGAGGAATGCTTGATTCGAAGAAGGAAAATGCCAACCAACTTGACTCGATATTTCAAAATACATTTTTAATCAGAAGTCTAATGCTCTAAAATTCCTGGGGGCCCGCGAGGCATCATTCGGCCTTGCCGCGGGCCTTGGTGTGAGGTCTTTGTGTAGTCCCCTTAAATCTCTCATGATCTGATGAACATAGCCCATAACCGAAGCAAAAAGGGCAGGGCGGGGCATTTGTTCGCAAGCTAAACACTTCATGGTGACATAGTGCCCGATCTCTCCAATTCTGTCCTTGATCATATCCCTTTCTCTGAGTAGCTGTTCTATCTGCTGGTTTTTCACCCCCAATCTTCGAGCATTGTTGGTGACTTGGTCTAGGAGCCTATCCACTTGTTCTTGCAGTCGGGCCATCAAATCGTGGCAACGGTCGAGGTCTGTTCTGGCATCTCGGGCTTGCTTGAAAACCCGTTCCCTGAGGATAACATTTGCTTCCCTTAGACTAGTGATGATCTCAGTGTAATCTTCTTCTATCCGTTGCAGGTGAAGTGCATGTTGATGTGCCTCCTTTCTCCAGCTAGCACGGACCCTCATCGTTTGGGCCTTCGACTCTTCCAATTCTCTTTGGACATCGGCAACTTGGCTTCTCAAACCCTTTATCAATTTTTCGTCTGCTCGACTCCTCAACTGTCTGTCAGCGTCCCTTTTCATTTGCTGGATCTGAGCCCTCAAAAAGTCATTTTATTGTGCCAACTTCTTTTTATCTCCCTCGTCGGCGGCGGCTTGCATATCCTTTTCAAATTGGAGATCTTGGACCCGTTGCTCTATCTTGCCGATCCTTGTTCTGTAAACCTCTTCCTTAGCTAACCAGTCCCATTGTTCTTGTGACGCTTCAGCAAATTCCCTGAGGTGAGGTCTTTTGGCTGGTCTTTCACCCGATGTTTCTCCTTTGTACCAAGTAAGATATCCGGGTACAACCTCTCCTCTAGCTCGATCCTGCACACAAGTGTTTGCCTCCAGATATTGACATTTGCTCCAGATCTGGCGGACCCTTGCTTCCGGGAATTGGCCGTCAGGGCCAATTTCAATAACCTGGGTACTCAGGTCTTCTTCTTTGGGTACTACCTGGCACCTCCCGAGCTGTCTCAACACCCGATGGGCGCATAAGGTTGAATGCTTTTAAGTCCCATTAAGAGAAAGGGGGACCTAGCCGCTGGCATGTACACGATTCTGTCTATCTGTAACCAACCCAACGTCCATTGTATTCGACTTGCGCTGAGAGCCTGAAAGTATGCCCTCCATGCCAATGTTCCTTCAGGCAAGATGGTCCTATCAATCCTTGTATAGAATTCGCTTATGCAAGTTTTCTCAACCAACCCATATTTCAAGAATTGGGTGCGACGGCACAGGTGCTCGATCATCCACATCTGTAGCAGTAAATTACAGCCTTCGAAAAAATCTCCTCCGGCTTTGCAGGTTGTGAGGGCTCGATATATGTCTGATAGTATCATGGGAGCAAGAGTACTTTCGCTTCGGTCAAGCAAAGTACTGACGACTCCGGCTACCTTTATATCAATGTTCCCGTCTTTCCTCGGGAATACCACGAGTCCTAAGAAGGCTATCATGAAGGCAACTCGTCTGTGCTCCTCCCATTTCTGGCGATTACCCTTGCTGCATAATTTGTTCTCTGGCTTGTCAAAACCTCCCACATGACCGTACCTTTGATAGATGAAGTTTAGAGTACAAAACCCTTGTGCTAGATTTGGGTTACGTACCGTTCTGGCTGTCTTCAGTGAGTCTAAAAACCGGTGTATGGCGACAACCCTGGGAGCGATTAGATATTGATGCCCCAATGGTATATCAGTGTTTCCAATGTATCCGGTCATCTCCTCCACAGTTGGGGTAAGCTCGAAGTCCGAGAAGTGAAAGACATTGTGCGCGGAGTCCCAATATGTGACTAATGCTCTTATGATGTCCCCTCGAGGTTTTATTTCAAGCAGACCTGTGAGACCTTTCAAATACTTCTTAACCTCATCCTGCCCTTCTTTGCCTAGACCATCCCACCATAGTCGTATTTGTACCGGGATTTTAGTCATGAGTGAAAAGGGTTCATTTTGAATCGTGCTCATCCTGCACATTTATTTAAAGAAGAAGATCATTTTGGCTGGCAATGATTTTTTTTTTCTTTTTTTTCAAAATTTACAGATTTTGGTATATTTTTGTTTTGTTTTTTTTTTGTTTGAAAAAATGGCAAGTTGGACCCGACGGGGGTTGCCTACGTATCTCACATCCGGTGAGAATCAAACCCGCGTAGTTCGGTCCGTCAAAACAAACTATTTTCTTTTATTGACTGACAAAGAAAACACATTTTGTTAAGAAACCCATTTTGTCGGCAAAGTCAACCTTCCGTCGTCTTTTATTAGCAAACTGAACTATTGATTTGTTGGTAAAACATATTTTTGTATTTTCTGAAAATATTTCCCCATACTGTTTCTTTTTGTTTTTCATTTCTCTTCAGTATTTAAAAGCCGGTCAGCATGCAAGTTCAAATAAATGTTTGAAACAAACATGGTATAGCAGGATGGTCTTTTCATTTCAGGTTGCCTGTCCTAGACGGACCCAACCCCTGTGTTGAGTCCCCTAAGTCAAATGCAACGTGATGCAAATAAGCGTTTCCTACTAGGGATCCGGTATGCGGTTATGTTATTCTAAGTTCAAAACCTCGGTGCATGATCTAGACTGTGTACCCAAGCGGACAACTCGGGCTGAGGAAGGAGCTCCTTTCCGGGAACCAAAAGGCCAACCGGCTTAGAAACTTTCCGAGCCTCTTCATTATTTTGGGGTATGACACTAACAGAATAAGGAGTCTCAACCAGTGAGCACATCCCCGGGGGTGAGAAGTGAAGGGTTTTCGGCACAATTTTATATACAGTTCACGCAATATCAAAGCGGTAAACATATAGTAGTTTGTATATACAGTGCAACTAGTATCAAAGCGGTAGACATGTAGCACATTAATTAAACATGTAATAAAATCAGATATAGACAAAAACAACAATTTAACTGAGCTCGAATTCTAAAGATATCCCCAGCAGAGTCGCCAGAGCTGTCACACCTCCTTTTTACGCACCCGCGAGGGCACGAGGGAGTTTTTCCAATTAAAGGACAATCGAGACGGGATCAATTTATTAAATTCAGAGTCGCCACTTGGAAAAATAATGGTGTCCCAAGTCACCGGTTTGATCCCGAACCGAGGAAATTTATGACTTTGTAATATAGTCTCCGAAACTAGAAAACCGGATGAGGAACTCTGTTAACCCGGGAGAAGGTGTTAGGCACTCCCGGATTCCGTGGTTTTAGCACGGTCGCTCAACTGCACTTTTTACTTTTATCTGATTTCTTTATATATTTTAACTACGTATTTTTAATGCTCCGTTTTTATTTTTTAGAAGAATTGCGACGTCACGAAAACACATTTCGAGTCACACCGCAACCAGTACGCCTGTGACTTTAATGTATTTCAGTTTTGCCGAGAGTAAGATTTGGGTCACATAAATGCGCACCCGTATTTAGGAAAGTAATTTACTTACAAATCGTGCCTAAAGAGTCTATCGTCCTTATTAACTTTGGGAAAGGACCGTGAAATTCACTAAACGGTCCTTCCAAGTCTAAGTTTTTTATAACAACTAATTTGAGGGCCCCGCAATTGTGTATTTTCATTTGGCGAGGCTCGTCTCGTTATTATTTAAGGTCATACCTAGCATAACTAAATTTTCTATTGCTTTGTTTTTGTATCAAAAGGAAAGAAAGTCCTAATAAATGTTACTAAGAAAAATTACCTTAGTTTACCAATTAAACATTAACCGGCTTAGTACCATTTTAACCTATTGTCACGCCTCGAATTCTAAGAATAAACAAGATTACTTAAATGAGGGCCATGCATTTATCATTTTTATTTAGTATTTTGCACCTCGGTTTGTTCTAATTAGAGCATTTCTAAACTAAGTCACGAGGGGTATCTGATGGAGTTCGAACTTGCCCGTATTTAACATCAAGTTTAAACCTAATGACCGGCGGACCCATATTGGGTGAAATGATGGTTAATTGAAAAATGTTTGGGCCACCGACAGGCCCAATGCTACTTGGATCTCGTGAGAGTCACCATTACATGGAAAATTGTTGAAACTAACAAGATTCATTTATCCTATTTCAACTTTTGCACATATTCCATTTACGGTAGAATTTTATTCAATGAGCAAAGTGGTATTTCCAGAATTCAAATGCAATATCGGAGCTATTAAAGCTACAAAGAAACAACGGGACTGAAGTTCTATTAACTAAAATTACAGATTCTTCAGTAGTATGTCAACTCGCATGATTTGTTGAAATAGCCTTTAGAACCTAATCACCTTTAACTAAGTACCTCAAGAATTCAACAACAAATCGAATTTAACGTGAAATAATAAGCTAATCATAAGAACACATATTAAGGTTTAAACTTATCCCAACGCTAAACAATCCAACATAAGAGATTAAGTTAAAAACAGACCACCACAATCATGAAGGCTAACTATCGAGAGGACCATAAACTACAACTATTACTATTAATTTATATTTGGTCTAGTCTTTGCCTCATAGTCCGTAATTCAATTATAAAGCAGTAATCTAGGTAATCCATATGAAAACAACCACACCACACTGAACCAGATGATCAAACATACAAATATCAATGTAGAAGAACTGTAAAATAAATAACATAATGCTTCAATCTCTTGTTTCATTCCATTTCTTTACTTCAACAAAAAGGGTTACAGAATCGTGTACCTGGCAATTACAAAGAGGAGAGGTCAGTTGTAGCAGTAGTGAGATACAACAACAACCACAATACCAACAGCAGCAACAGGACCAAACAAACTACAACAACAACAACAGGAGCCAGGACCAAACAACAATAGAAGCATGCGACAACAGAAACAGCAGCAACAACCACCACAACAACAGACACAACCCACAGCAGTAGCCAAAGCCGACAACACTCAGCAACCAGACACCCAGCAACAAGTCCAGAGACAGAAAATGCAATAAATCAATGCAAGACCCAGTCCAAGCTTAATAAAATAGTGTCCAGGGTTTAAGAGTAACACCAAAAAGGTCCCAACAGCCCTGTTTTAACTTCCAAAACACTTGACGATTGCTTCAAAGACTCCAACAAACTAATGCTGTATCAAGATTTAACTCAAAAGACTTAAGGATTACATGAAACAGTGAGCCAGAGAAGAAGCACACTGTTTTCTTCCTTACTTTTCTCTCAAAATATCTCCCTCAAGTCTGTGTATGTATGTTTGTATATGAAATCTGTGTATGTTTCAGAATTCTCCCCCTCAAAATCCAGTCCTAAGCCTATATATATAGCTTTTTAATCCAACTCCTAATGGTGCCCCTAACTAAACTAATACCCCTGCCCATTCCTATCTCTGCCCAGACCCTATTGCTCCCTGAACTCCCCACTATCCATTGTCCATGTATGGGTCTTATTAATTAAACAATGGCCTCTGTCCAGACATGGCTAAGTGCCCTGCTGTAACAGCAGGCTCCACTGTCCAGCTTCATGTGCAGGGCATTAAAAATATTTTAAAATGCTAACATCTAATTTCCTAGTCAGCTAATTCCAATCCTAACAACTACATCCAATTAACTTCTAATCCAGAATTCAAGCAAATAACACGCTCTAGACTTGTGAATTTGCATACGGGTAGACAAGGTAGTGAACAATCATACAAACAAGTTAACTCGTTGACGACGTCAAATAGACTATGCATACAAAGCAATTAGCATTGGATTAAAACAGATAGAGGTGGGAATCAACCGGATAAAAGGTCTACTGGAGATGAAGAAAAACAGAAAACTAAAGAAGAAACAAAGGATAAAAAATTCACATAATTAACACACTAAATATGAAGAAAGAAATGAGAAATACCATGTAAGAAGAAAATCCGCACTTGAACGGACCCCGGACCCGTCTTGGGTTCAATTCGAACTTGGATTCAATTCGAACTTGGATTCTTCGTTTTTGAGGCCAATGGACCTTAATTAAGATGTTTTCAACAATGAAAACATCCCAATTAAGGTCTATTAGACCTCAATTAGGAAGAAATCGAAGTCTAGGGTTCATGGCCGAGATTTGGGGCTCGACCGGTTCTGGCAAGATTCGAGCCAAACCAGGGCCGGTAGGGGTATGAGGGAGGTCATGGGAGGGTTTGGGGTGAGTTTGGGGTGGTTTGGGATAGGATTTCAAATCCCGGCGACCTTTGATTCAATATTCGACACGTTTGAAACGGATTCGAGACCAACGGAGGCCGGATTCGAGAAGAGGGAGGTGAGGAGAAGGGTTGGTGTAAATTTGGTGGTCGTTGGCCTACTGGAACCGCTGTGAGGCGATTTCCGGCAGGCGGCGCACGGTGGTAGACGGCTAGGGTGTTTTATCGTCTCTGAGAGAGACGAGAAAGGGTCTGGGAGAGAATGAAAGGAGATACGGGGGTTTGGGGGGTATGAGGCTTTTGGTATATTGAAATGGACGGATTATTTTTAGCCGTTCGATCTGATGAGATCAACGGCTTGGATTCGTTCCTTAATGGAAGCGACGTCGTTTTGGGTAATGGCCGGGCTGGGAGACGGGTTGGGTTGTTGGATCAGGAGAAGTGTGTAATTGGGCCTGAGATTAATTTGGCCTGGTCTTTGGTTTGGGCATAGTCCATTCCGATTTCCTCTCTATTTTCTTCTTTTCTTTTATTTTCTTTTTAATTCTTAATTTATTAAAAACCAAAACTCTATAATACATTACAAAAATTAACTTAGTTTATAAGAATACTAATTAAGTTCTTATTATAGTTAAATTAAACTAAGATCACACAATTGGGACATTAAATGCTAAAGATACAAAATGTACATATTTTGTGATTTTTCTATTTTTGTCAAATAAACTTGATTACTTTCAATTGTAAATTAAAACCTAAGAATGCAAACGCAATATATATTTTTGTATTTTTCTTAATTTAAACAATCAAACATGCATACACAAAGAATACAAATAGTAAGAAAATTAACACAAAAATCCACAGATATTACAACGATACAAAAACAATTTTATTTTGAATTTTTGGGAGTAAATCTCACGTAGGGCAAAAATCACGTGCTCACAACGGTATCATAGAGGATTGGTTCATTCTTAGAAAAAAGTCATTGGTCCTCTACGATACCCATATGGCATATATCATTTACTGTCAAGGTATCATATAATACTAATTTATTCTTTCAAGAAAATTAGTGATGTATTGATATAATTAATGATATACTTTTTGAGTTAATTATTATATACCAACATAACATATAGTATAACATGTTGGCATACAATACAACTTTATCTTCTTTGCTAGTTATATTTAATATTGGCCTAAATTTCAAAATCTATTCTGAAAATATCCACCAAACTTACTCAAAATTTAGCCATAGCCTTCAATCATATTGTGATATAGTAACGATATACTGATGGGTAACTGTATTTTTATATAAATTTATGTTGAAATTGTAGATTATTATAGTATATCGTGTTGCTATTTATGTATACTATTATAGTATACTGTTGTAGTATAACTGTATGCTCTAATAGTATATTGTGATACCGTGACGGTATACTATTAGGTAAATGCATTTTTATTCAAGTTTCAGTTGAAATATTGCATATTATTACAATATGTCATTTTGTCAGCTCTTTTATTAATTAAAAGAATCTTATTTTATATTATTTTTTCTTTATTATTAGATTGTGTACCATATAATAAGTCATAGTAATAATAATCTTCAGAGTTAGATAATGGTAGTATGTGGTCAAGGGCAGATATAGCCTTTCGGATACGAGTTGAATTGAATCTGTAACTTCCGATACAATGTATGAATTTATTGTAAGAACCTAATAAAATCTCAACAAGTACTAGATTTGAACCCATAATTTTAATAGTATAACAAGTTCGGTGTTAAAATTAAAAGTTGAACCATTAAATTCAAATCATAAATTTGCTTCTATATGTGGTTGAAGAATTAACTTATCCATGGAGTTCATTAACGAGATATTTTGGATTAGGGGATCTTGATCTATGAAAGCATGAAAAAGAGTACAAAGATGCTCCTGAAGGCTTCAAAGTTCAAACAAATGCACAAATGCTCAAAGAGATGAATAATCTATGTATGAATAAACTGGAGAGGAAAAACCTAAAAAGGCATAAAGTAATCACCGGAAGACAGGGAAAGTCAAAGAAAAGTTAGGATAAATAGAAAGAAAAAAACAGAAAAGAGAAAGTACAAAAAGGCAAAGAGTAATTAATGGAAAAAAGGGAATGTCAAGGAAAAGTACGGGTATTTTAACTGCATGGGTATATTATGTAAAAAGTTTGAAGTGGATAATTACTTTCTCCCAAATGGGCATTTTGAGTAGATTTCTTGTACTTTTAGGTAACTATGTTCTTCTTAGATTATTACAATATATCTTTGCAGTATATTGTAAACTATAATGGTATACTGCTGCAGTATATCTATATACTCCTACAGCATATTGTATATTGTAGCAGTATACTATTGGATAGTTGTATTCTTTTTCAAATTTCGATTGAAATTTCCATCTCAATCACCTCAAAATATAATAGAAATGAAAAACTGTCACGACCCCAAACTCGGTCGTGATGGCGCCCAGCACACTGCTAGGCCAGTCTGACAAATCAATAACAATAACGGAGCTAGGAGCTCGTTTTGTCCCATTTAAACATATCAAATTATAGAACAACATTGATATATATATCGAGACGGGGAACCAAGTCCCAACGTATACCAACTCCCATAGACCGAAGGGTCAAGAGTCAAGAGCCTCTAAAGAACATAAGTGTAATAAAGTTTACAACCAAAGCTTAGTGCGGAATAAAATGACAACAAGAAATGAAAAAGACAGTCACAAGGGGAGTCAGGTCCTGTGGACGCTGCAGCTACCTCGACTATCCCGCACAATGCCTTTGAGCCGCTACCGGATCAGGTCTGCTGAGAGGTACCTGGATCTGCACACAAGGTGCAGGGAGTAAAATGAGTACTGCCAGACTCAGTGGTAATAAACAGGGGTAAGACAGCGTAGATAAGAAATCCGCTGTAAAGCACAATGTAAAGCTATAACCAACACCCTGTAGTAGTTCAATATCAACAGTTGAGAGCCAACAATATTAACAAGTATAACATCTAGCAGATGTAGCTAAATGTAATGTAATGCATGGAATGACCGCTACGGTGTGTAGCCCGACTTCAATTGTCGAGAAGCATAAGAAATCACCTTACCTTCCTGCATCAACACACAACCTATCCCCACTCTCAAGGCATCACAATAAACAATATATGAACCTGAAGCTGATGGCAACACTAATATTGAAGTTGTGGTCAAAGCTGTCTTGAGCTTCTGAAAGCTCTCCTCACACTTATCTGACCACACGAATGGTGCACCCTTCTGAGTCAATTTGGTCAAGGAAGAAGCAATGGATGAAAATCCCTGAACAAACCGGCGATAATATCCCGCCAAGCCAAGAAAGCTCCTGATATCTGTAGTTGAGGATAGTCTAGGCCAACTCTGCAACGCCTATATCTTCTTTGGATCAACCTGAATACCATCACGAGACAACACATGACCTAGAAATGCTACTGACTCGAGCAAAAACTCGCACTTGGAGAATTTAGCATATAGCTTCCCCTCCCTCAATCTCTGCAACACAATACTCAAATGCTGAGCATGCTGCTCCTGACTACGGGAGTAGACCAGAATGTCATCAATGAACACAATCACAAATGAATCCAAATAGGGCCTGAACACACTATTCATCAGACGCATGAACGTTGCTAGGGCATTGGTCAGCCCAAAAGACATCACAAGAAACTCATAGTGACCATATCTGGTCCTGAATGCAGTCTTCATAATATCCGAGTCCCTGATCTTTAGCTGATGATAGCATGAACGAAGATCAATCTTAGAAAACACCCTCGCACCCTGTAACCGATCAAACAAATCATCAATGCGCGGTAGAGGGTACTTGTTCTTCACTGTTACTTTGTTCAATTGCCTATAATCAATACACATTCGCATGGAACCATCTTTCTTTTTAACAAATAACACCGTCGCACCCCACGGGGACACACTAGGGCGGATGAAACCCTTATCCAGAAGCTCCTGAAGCTACTCTTTCAGTTCTTTCAACTCAGGTGGTGCCATCCGATAAGGAGGAATGGATATGGGCTGAGTGCTCGGCACCAAGTCAATGCCAAAATCAATATCCCTGTCCGGCGGCATGCCCGGTAGGTCTGAGGCGAATACATTTGGGAAGTCCCTCACAACAGGTACAGAAACAATGCTAGGAGACTCAACTCCCACATCTCTCACAAAGGCTAAGTACGACAAACACCCTTTTTCAACCATGTTCTGAGCCTTTAAGAACGAAATGCCACAGCTAGGGACAAAATCAGTCGAACCCCGCCACTCAATCTGAGAAATACCAGGAATGGCCAACGTAACTGTCTTAGCATGACAGTCCAATATAGCATGGTACGGAGACAACCAGTCCATACCCAATATAACATCAAAGTCCACCATCCCCAACAATAACAGATCTTCCTGGGTCTCCAGACCCCCAATAGAAATAACACAGGATCTATAGACATGATCCACAACAATCGTATCACCCACGGGGTGGATACATGAACAGGTAAATCAAGACTACCACGAGTCGCACCCAAATGATGTGCAAAATAAGAGGACACGTATGAATATGTGGACCATGGATCAAATAGAACAGAGGCATCTCCGTGACAGACAGAAATGATACCTGTAATCACCGCATCGGAGACAACTGTATCACGCCTGTTAGGGAGTGCCTAGAATCGTGCCTGGCCTCCACCGGATCTCTCCTCGCCTCTGGGGCGACCACGAGAAGATTGACCTCTACCTCTACTAGACTAAGATGGTGCTGAAGAGTAGGGCTGATCCCTCTGCTGAGCCCTATCCCTACGGAGTCGAGGGCACTGTCTCCTCGTGTGGCCAAACTCACCACACTCATAACAAGCACCTGGTGCTGGAGAAGGGGACTGAAGGGAACCCCTCGCCGCAGAAGAACCCTGGGCTGAAGAAGTAGGTGCTGCACTCTGGGCTGGGAGGGCACTAAGTGAAGACTGACCCTGCTGAAATCCCTGTCGACCACGACCATAAGAACCTCCGCTCTGCTCAGGGCGGCCTGAATGAGAAGGTCTAGATGAGCGACCTTTGCCCTGCTCGAAATGCCCTCTAGATTGAGCACCACTGAAACTACCAGAACCACGAGGCCTCTTGGCCTCCCGCTCCTCCATCTCTTGGCGATGATCCGCCTCAATGGATCGTGCCATATCTATAACCTGCTCAAAAGATGATGACAAAACTCTCTCTCTGGTCATAAGAATGCGGATAGAGTAGTTGAGGCCATCAATGAACCTCCTGATCCTCTCCCTATCAGTAGGGATCATCCATGTGGCATGCCTAGCCAACTGTGTGAATCTCAGCTCATACTGGGTCACTGACATGTCGCCCTGAACCAACCACTCAAACTGGCGACGAAGCTCCTCACAACGGGACTGAGGTACATACTTTTCTAGGAAGAGAGTAGAAACCTACTGCCAGGTGAGAGGTGCTTCTCCCGTAGGCCTATGCCTCTCAAACTCCTCCCACCAATCAAATGCGGGACCAGTAAACTGAAAAGTAGTGAATGAAACTCCGCTGGACTCAAGAATACCAGTTGTACCAGCGACACCGCCTCAGCGGAACAAGATCCGCTTCAGTGGACATAAGCGCTTCTGCGCTCCTCAGTCCGCTCCTGCGGACTCGCCTCCGCGCCCACATTTCCGCAGGGGCGAAAATGATAGAACCAGAATACTCCAACCTGCAATTTCCATGTTTTCTTCCGTTTAACCACCCGAAAACACCCCGAGGCCCCCGGACCTCATCCAAACACACCAACACATCCTAATACCTTATTCGAACTTGTTCCAATCCTCAAAACACGTCTAACAACATCAAAACCCATAATTCACATCGAATTCAAGCCTAAATTCCTTAAAACTTTCGGAATTACACATTCGATCTAAAACCCGACCAAACAACGTTTGAATGACCTAAAAATTTGCGGACATATCCAAAATCACATGACGAAGCTACAGAAATTGTTGGAATTCCATTCCGACCCCCGGATCAAAATCTCAACTACCATTCGGATTTCGCCAAAATTCAACCTTAGCCAATTCAAGCCTATTTCTACACCGGACCTCCAAATTCAATTCTGATCGCTCCCCTAAGTCACAAATCACCTACCGGAACTACACGAATCATCAGAATCCGATTCCGATCCCTCTAACTAAATAGTCAACTCCAGGTTGACTTTCCATAGTCAAGTTTTCCTTCAAAAAGGCTATATGCCTCATTTGCAATCCAATTCACTCCTAACTCGCCCGATAGACTCTAACACTGATATAAAAGCATAAAACATGAAATTACAATATAACGGGGTGGTAATTCCCGTGACGACGGGCCGGGTCATCACATTCTCCCCCTCTTAAGCAAACGCTCGTCCTCGAGCGGGTCAAGAAACATACCCGAAGTCTCAAACAAGTGAGGATATCGGCTCCGCATCTCCCGCTCGATCTCCCAAGTGGCCTCCTCCACGGGTCGACCTCTCTACTGAACCTTAACTGATGCAATCTCCTTGGACCTCAATTTTCTCACATGTCGACCCAAAATAGCAATAGGCTCCACATCATAGGACATATCACCATCAACCTGAATGGTACTGAAGTCTAATACATGAGACGATCCCCAATGTACTTTCGAATCATAGACACATGGAATACTGGATGAACGCTGGATAAGCTGGCGGCAAGGCCAACTCATATGCCACCTCTCCAACCCTCCTGAGTATCTCAAAAGGACCAATGTACTTGGGACTCAACTTTCCCTTCTTCCCGAACCTCATGACACCCTTCATGGGTGAAACCTTCAACAATACTCTGTCACCAACCATGAAAGACAACTCTCGAACTCTACGGTCTGCATAACTCTTCTGGCAAGACTGTGTTGTATGAAGCCTCTCCTGGATCAACTTTGCTCTATCCAAAGCATCCTGAACAAACTAAGTCCCTATAAATCTATCCTCACCAGGCTCAAACCATCCCTCGGGGGATCTACATCGTCCGCCATACAATGCCTCGTACGGGGCCATCAGAATACTTGACTGATAACTGTTGTTGTAGGCAAACTCAGCAAGTGATAAGAACTCATCCCACAAACTACCAAAGTCAATCACACATGCTCGCAACATATCCTCCAGGATCTGAATGGTGCGCTCAGACTGCCCGTCTGTCTGGGGGTGAAATGCGGTGCTCAACTCAACCCGCGTACCCATCTCCCGCTGAAATGCTCTCCAAAACTGAGAAGTGAACTGAGTGCCCCTGTCGGATATGATAGACACTGGGACCCCATGAAACCAGACAATCTCCCGAATAACAATCGCTACCAATCGCTCCGATGAGTAAGTAGTACTAACTGGAATGAAGTGAGCTGACTTGGTCAACCTATCCACAATCACCCAAATAGAATCAAACTTCCTCGCTGTCCGAGGGAGTCCAGTAACAAAATCCATGGTGATCCTCTCCCATTTCCACTCAGGAATATCAATGCACTGAAATACGCCACCGGGCCTCTGATGCTCGTACTTAACCTGCTGACAGTTGAGGCACCGTGCTACATGTCTGACAATGACCATCTTCATCTCCCTCCACCAATAGTGCTATTTCAAGTCTCGATACATCTTTGCGGCTCCTGGATGGATAAAATACCGCGAGCTATGGGCCTCCTCCAGAATCAACTCACGAAGGCCATCAACATTGGGCACACATATCCGGCCCTGCATCCTCAATACGCCGTCACTATCAATGGTGACATCTCTAGTATCATCATGCCGAACTCTGTCCCTAAGGACAGCCAAGTGTGGATCATCATACTGGCCCTCACGAATACGATCATATGGAGAAGACCGAGATACAACACAAGCCAACACCCTGCTGGGCTCCGAAATATCTAACCTCACTAGCCGATTGGCTAGCACCTGAACATCATGAGCAAATGGCCTCTCCTCAGCCGGAATATATGCCAAGCTCCCCATACCGACCGCCTTCCGGCTCAAAGCATCGGCCACCACATTGGCCTTCCCCGGATGATATAGAATAGTAATGTCATAATCCTTAAGCAACTCAAGCCATCTCCACTACCTCAAATTAAGATCTTTCTGTTTGAACAAGTGCTGGAGACTACGATGGTCGGTATACACTTCACAAGGCACGCCGTACAAATAATGCCTCCAAATCTTCAAGGCATGAACAATGGCAGCTAGCTCCAAATCATGAACATGATAGTTCTTTTCATGTGGCTTCAACTGCCGAGAAGCATAAGCAATCACCTTACCTTCCTGCATCAACACACAACCTATCCCCACTCTCAAGGCATCACAATAAACAGTATATGAACCTGAAGCCGATGGCAATACTAACACTGGAGCTGCGGTCAAAGCTGTCTTGAGCCTCTGAAAGCTCTCCTCACACTCATCCGACCACACGAATGGTGCACCCTTCTGGGTCAATTTAGTCAATGAAGAAGCAATGGATGAAAATCCCTGAACAAACCGGTGATAATATCCCGCCAAGCCAAGAAAGCTCCCGATCTCTGTAGTTCAGGACAGTCTAGGCTAACTCTGCACCGCCTCTATCTTCTTCAGATGAACCTGAATACCATCACGAGACACCACATGTCCCAGAAATACTACTGACTCGAGCCAAAACTTGCACTTGAAGAATTTAGCATATAGCTTCTCCTCCCTCAATCTCTGTAACATAATACTCAAATGCTGAGCATGCTCCTCCTGACTACGGGAGTAGACTAGAATGTCATCAATGAACACAATCACAAATGAATAAATAGGGCCTGAACACACTGTTCATCAGATGCATAAATGCTGCTGGGGTGTTGGTCAACCCAAAAGACATCACAAGAAACTCATAGTGACCATATCGGGTCCTGAATGCAGTCTTCATAATATCCGAGTCCCTGATCTTTAGCTGATGATAGCCTGAACGAAGATCAATCTTAGAAAACACCCTCGCACCCTGTAACTGATCAAACAAATCATCTATGCGCGGTAGAGGGTACTTGTTCTTCACTGTTACTTTATTCAGTTGCCTATAATCAATACACATTCGCATGGAACCATCTTTCTTTTTAACAAATAACACCGGCGCACCCCACGGGAACACACTAGGGCGGATGAAACCCTTATCCAGAAGCTCCTGAAGCTTCTCTTTCAGTTCTTTCAACTCAGCTGGTGCCATCCGATAAGGAGGAATGGATATGGGCTGAGTGCCCGGCACCAAGTCAATGCCAAAATCAATATCCCTGTCCGGCGGCATGCCCGGCAGGTCTGAGGGGAATACATCTGGGAAGTCCCTCACAACAGGTACAGAAACAATGCTAGGAGACTCAACTCCCACATCTCTCACAAAGGCTAAGTACGACAAACACCCTTTTTCAACCATGTTCTGAGCCTTTAAGAACGAAATGCCACAGCTAGGGACAAAATCAGTCGAACCCCGCCACTCAATCTGAGAAATACCAGGAATGGCCAACGTAACTGTCTTAGCATGACAATCCAATATAGCATGGTACGGAGACAACCAGTCCATACCCAATATAACATCAAAGTCCACCATCCCCAACAATAACAAATCTGCCTGGGTCTCCAGACCCCCAATAGATATAACACAGGATCTATAGACATGATCCACAACAATCGTATCACCCACGGGGGTGGATACATGAACAGGTAAATCAAGACTACCACGAGTCGCACCCAAATGATGTGCAAAATAAGAGGACACATATGAATATGTGGACCCTGGATCAAATAGAACAGAGGCATCTCTGTGGCAGACAGAAATGATACCTGTAATCACTGCATCAGAGGCAACTGTATCACGCCTGTCAGGGAGTGCCTAGAATCGTGCCTTGCCTCCACCGGATCTCTCCTCGCCTCTGGGGCGACCACGAGAAGATTGACCTCTACCTCTACTAGACTAAGATGGTGCTGAAGAGTAGGGCTGATCCCTCTGCTGAGCCCTATCCCTACGGAGTCGAGGGCACTGTCTCCTCGTGTGGCCAAACTCACCACACTCATAACAAGCACCTGGTGCTGGAGAAGGGGACTGAAGGGAACCCTTCGCCGCAGAAGAACCCTGGGCTGAAGAAGTAGGTGCTGCACTCTGGGCTGGAAGGGCACTAAGTGATGACTGACCCTGCTGAAACCCCTATCGACCATGACCATAAGAACCTCCGCTCCGCTCTGGGCGGCCTGAATGAGAAGGTCTAGATGAGCGACCTCTGCTCTGCTGGGAATGCCCTCTAGATGGAGCACCACTGAAACTGCCAGAACCATGAGGCCTCTTGGCCTCCCACTCCTCTCTCTCTCGGCGATGATCCGCCTCAATGGAACGTGCCATATCAACAACCTGCTCAAATGATGATGACAAAACTCTCTCTCGGTCATAAGAATGCGGATAGAGTAGTTGAGGCCATCAATGAACCTCTTGATCCTCTCCCTATCAGTAGGGATCATCCATGTGGCATGCCTAGCCAACTGTGTGAATCTAAGCTCATATTGGGTCACAGACATGTCGCCCTGAACCAACCACTCAAACTGGCGACGTAGCTCCTCACGACGAGACTGAGGTACATACTTCTCTAGGAAGAGAGTAGAGAACTGCTGCCATGTGAGAGGTGCTGCTCCTGCAGGCCTACGCCTCTCAAACTCCTTCCACCAATCAAATGCGGGACCAGTAAACTGAAAGGTAGTAAATGAAACTCCGCTGGACTCAAGAATATCAGCCGTACCAGCGACGCCGCCCCTGCGGACCAGGCTCCGGTTCAGCGTTCGCCTCCGCCCCTGCGCCCCCTTGTCCGCTCCTGCGGACTCGCTCCTGTGCCCCCATTTCTGCAGGAGCGAAAACAACATAACAGAATAAAAAACCTGCAATTTTCCATGTTTTCTCCCGTTTAACCATCCGAAAACACCCCGAGGCCCCCGGTACCTCATCCAAACACACCAACACATCCTAATACCTTATTCGAACTTGTTCCAATCCTCAAAACACGTCTAACAACATCAAAACCCATAATTCACATCGAATTCAAGCCTAAATTCCTTAAAACTTTCAGAATTACACATTCGATCTAAAACCCGACCAAACGACGTCCGAATGACCTAAAAATTTGCGGACATATCCAAAATCACATGACGAAGCTACAGAAATTGTTGGAATTCCATTCCGACCCCCGGATCAAAATCTCAACTACCATTCGGATTTCGCCAAAATTCAACCTTAGCCAATTCAAGCCTATTTCTACACCGGACCTCCAAATTCAATTCTGATCGCTCCCCTAAGTCACAAATCACCTCCCGGAACTACACGAATCATCAGAATCCGATTCCGAGCCCTCTAACTAAATAGTCAACTCCAGGTTGACTTTCCATAGTCAAGTTTTCCTTCAAAAAGGCTATATGCCTCATTTGCAATCCAATTCACTCCTAACTCGCCCGATAGACTCTAACACTGATATAAAAGCATAAAACATATAATTACAATATAACGGGGTGGTAATTCCCGTGACGACGGGCCGGTTCATCACATTCTTCCCCTCTTAAGCAAACGCTCGTCCTCGAGCGGGTCAAGAAACATACCTGAAGTCTCAAACAAGTGTGGATATCTGCTCCGCATCTCCCGCTCGATCTCCCAAGTGGCCTCCTCCACGGGTCGACCTCTCTACTGAACCTTAACTGATGCAATCTCCTTGGACCTCAATTTTCTCACATGTCGACCCAAAATAGCAATAGGCTCCACATCATAGGACATATCACCATCAACCTGAATGGTACTGAAGTCTAATACATGAGACGATCCCCAATGTACTTTCGAATCATAGACACATGGAATACTGGATGAACGCTGGATAAGCTGGCGGCAAGGCCAACTCATATGCCACCTCTCCAACCCTCCTGAGTATCTCAAAAGGACCAATGTACTTGGGACTCAACTTTCCCTTCTTCCCGAACCTCATGACACCCTTCATGGGTGAAACCTTCAACAATACTCTGTCACCAACCATGAAAGACAACTCTCGAACTCTACGGTCTGCATAACTCTTCTGGCAAGACTGTGTTGTATGAAGCCTCTCCTGGATCAACTTTGCTCTATCCAAAGCATCCTGAACAAACTAAGTCCCTATAAATCTATCCTCACCAGGCTCAAACCATCCCTCGGGGGATCTACATCGTCCGCCATACAATGCCTCGTACGGGGCCATCAGAATACTTGACTGATAACTGTTGTTGTAGGCAAACTCAGCAAGTGGTAAGAACTCATCCCACAAACCACCAAGGTCAATCACACAAGCTCGCAACATATCCTCCAGGATCTGAATAGTGCGCTCAGACTGCCCGTCTGTCTGGGGGTGAAATGTGGTGCTCAACTCAACCCGCGTACCCATCTCCCGCTGAAATGCTCTCCAAAACTAAGAAGTGAACTGAGTGCCCCTGTCGGATATGATAGACACTGGGACCCCATGAAACCAGACAATCTCCCGAATAACAATCGCTACCAATTGCTCCGATGAGTAAGTAGTACTAACTGGAATGAAGTGAGCTGACTTGGTCAGCCTATCCACAATCACCCAAATAGAATCAAACTTCCTCGCTGTCCGAGGGAGTCCAGTAACAAAATCCATGGTGATCCTCTCCCATTTCCACTCAGGAATATCAATGCACTGAAATACGCCACCGGGCCTCTGATGCTCGTACTTAACCTGCTGACAGTTGAGGCACCGTGCTACATGTCTGACAATGACCATCTTCATCTCCCTCCACCAATAGTGCTATTTCAAGTCTCGATACATCTTTGCGGCTCCTGGATGGATAAAATACCGCGAGCTATGGGCCTCCTCCAGAATCAACTCACGAAGGCCATCAACATTGGGCACACATATCCGGCCCTGCATCCTCAATACGCCGTCACTATCAATGGTGACATCTCTAGTATCATCATGCCGAACTCTGTCCCTAAGGACAGCCAAGTGTGGATCATCATACTGGCCCTCACGAATACGATCATATGGAGAAGACCGAGATACAACACAAGCCAACACCCTGCTGGGCTCCGAAATATCTAACCTCACTAGCCGATTGGCTAGCACCTGAACATCATAAGCAAATGATCTCTCCTCAGCTGGAATATATGCCAAGCTCCCCATACTGACCGCCTTCCGGCTCAAAGCATCGGCCACCACATTGGCCTTCCACGGATGATATAGAATAGTAATGTCATAATCCTTAAGCAACTCAAGCCATCTCCACTACCTCAAATTAAGATCTTTCTATTTGAACAAGTGCTGGAGACTACGATGGTCGGTATACACTTCACAAGGCACGCCGTACAAATAATGCCTCCAAATCTTCAAGGCATGAACAATGGCAGCTAGCTCCAAATCATGAACATGATAGTTCTTTTCATGTGGCTTCAACTGCCGAGAAGTATAGGCAATCACCTTACCTTCCTGCATCAACACACAACCTATCCCCACTCTCAAGGCATCACAATAAACAGTATATGAACCTGAAGCTGATGGCAACACTAATATTGAAGTTGTGGTCAAAGCTGTCTTGAGCTTCTGAAAGCTCTCCTCGCACTCATCCGACCACACGAATGGTGCACCCTTCCGAGTCAATTTAGTCAATGAAGAAGCAATGGATGAAAATCCCTGAACAAACCGGCGATAATATCCCGCCAAGCCAAGAAAGCTCCCGATCTCTGTAGCTGAGGACGGTCTAGGCCAACTCTGCACCGCCTCTATCTTCTTCGGATCAACCTGAATACCATCACGAGACAACACATGACCTAGAAATGCTACTGACTCGAGCAAAAACTCGCACTTGGAGAATTTAGCATATAGCTTCCCCTCCCTCAATCTCTGCAACACAATACTCAAATGCTGAGCATGCTGCTCCTGACTACGGGAGTAGACCAGAATGTCATCAATGAATACAATCACAAATGAATCCAAATAGGGCTCGAACACACTGTTCATCAGATGCATGAATGTTGTTGGGGCGTTGGTCAGCTTAAAAGACATCACAAGGAACTCATAGTGGCTATATCTGGTCCTGAATGTAGTCTTCATAATATCCGAGTCCCTGATCTTTAGCTGATGATAGCATGAACGAAGATCAATCTTAGAAAACACCCTCGCACCCTGTAACCGATCAAACAAATCATCAATGCGCGGTAGAGGGTACTTGTTCTTCACTGTTACTTTGTTCAATTGCCTATAATCAATACACATTCGCATGGAACCATCTTTCTTTTTAACAAATAACACCGGTGCACCCCACGGGGACACACTAGGGTGGATGAAACCCTTATCCAGAAGCTCTTGAAGCTGCTCTTTCAGTTCTTTCAACTCAGCTGGTGCCATTCGATAAGGAGGAATGGATATGGGCTGAGTGCCCGGCACCAAGTCAATGCCAAAATCAATATCCCTGTCTGGCGGCATGCCCGGCACGTTTGAGGGGAATACATCTGGGAAGTCCCTCACAACAGGTAAAGAAACAATGCTAGGAGACTCAACTCCCACATCTCTCACAAAGGCTAAGTACGACAAACACCCTTTTTCAACCATGTTCTGAGCCTTTAAGAACGAAATGCCACAGCTAGGGACAAAATCAGTCGAACCCTGCCACTCGATCCGAGAAATACCAGGAATGGCCAACGTAATTGTCTTAGCATGAGAGTCCAATATAGCATGGTACGGAGACAACCAGTCCATACCCAATATAACATCAAAGTCCACCATCCCCAACAATAACAAATCTGCCTGGGTCTCCAGACCCCCAATAGATATAACACAGGATCTATAGACATGATCCACAACAATCGTATCACCCACGGGGTGGATACATGAACAGGTAAATCAAGACTACCACGAGTCGCACCCAAATGATGTGCAAAATAAGAGGACACGTATGAATATGTGGACCCTGGATCAAATAGAACAGAGGCATCTCTGTGGCAGACAGAAATGATACCTGCAATCACTGCATCAGAGGCAACTGTATCACGCCTGTCAGGGAGTGCCTAGAATCGTGTCTGGCCTCCACCGGATCTCGCCTCGCCTCTGGGGCGACCACGAGAAGATTGACCTCTACCTCTACTAGACTGAGATGGTGCTGAAGAGGAGGGCTGATCCCTCTGCTGAGCCCTGTCCCTACGGAGTCGAGGGCACTGCCTCCTCATATGGCCAAACTCACCACACTCATAACAGCCACCTAATGCTGGAGAAGGGGACCGAAGGGAACCCCTCGCCGCAGAAGAACCCTGGGCTGAAGAAGTAGGTGCTGCACTCTGGGCTGGGAGGGCACTAAGTGAAGACTGACCCTGCTTAAATCCCTGTCGACCACGACCATAAGAACCCCCGCTCTGCTCAGGGCGGCCTGAATGAGAAGGTCTAGATGAGTGACCTTTGCCCTGCTCGAAATGCCCTCTAGATTGAGCACCACTAAACTACCAGAACCACGAGGCCTCTTGGCCTCCCGCTCCTCCATCTCTTGGCGATGATCCGCCTCAATGGATCGTGCCATATCCATAACCTGCTCAAAAGATGATGACAAAACTCTCTCTCTGGTCATAAGAATGCGGATAGAGTAGTTGAGGCCATCAATGAACCTCCTAATCCTCTCCCTATTAGTAGGGATCATCCATGTGGCATTCCTAGCCAACTATGTGAATCTAAGCTCATACTGGGTTACCAACATGTCGCCCTGAACCAACCACTCAAAGTGGCGACGAAGCTCCTCGCGACGAGACTGAGGTACATACTTCACTAGAAAGAGAGTAGAGAACTGCTGCCATGTGAGGGGTGTTGCTCCTGCAGGCCTACGCCTCTCAAACTCCTCCCACCAATCAAATGCGGGACCGGTGAACTGAAAGGTAGTAAATGAAACTCCGCTGGACTCAAGAATATCAGCCGTACGCAGCATCCTCTAACACTTATCCAAGAAGCCCTGGGCATCCTCGCCCTCAGCGCCACTGAAATGGGGTGGCTGAAGTCTACCAAATCTCTCAAGACGACGTTGCTCGTCGTCGGGCATAGCCTGAACCATATGCTCTGGAGCTGGTGCAGCTGGAGGAATAACTGGTGCAACCACCTGAGCGGGGACCGCCTCTAGCGTCTGAAGTCCCTGAACAACCTGCTCAGGTGTGCGAGCTGCAGGGGTCTGCTGACCACCCCCTGTCTGAGATGTCGCTGCAGTAGCGGTAGCTGATACTAGCTGAGCCAAACCGGAACACACCGATAATATCTGAGCAAGAGTCTCCTGAAGACCAGGAATAGCAATAGATATAGTCTGGGCCTGAACTGGGACTGCTGGAGCATCGACCACTGGGGGCTGCTCCTGAACAGGTACAACGGGCGGGTCAGCTAGCACTGCCTCAGCTGCCCTACCTCTACCTCTAGCACAAACGCTCCCACGGCCTCTAGCAGGTGGCAATGGAGGTCGTCTACCTCGTCTTGATGCTCGCGTTCTCGCCATCTGCGAGAGAATAGAATATAAAAGTTCAGTTCTCAGAACAACAAGATCGCACGACAGAGTTCAAGAAAAGGGAAGTGTTTCCTAAAGGTTCGCAGCCTTTAAAGGATAAGTACAGGCGTCCCCGTACCGATCCACAAGACTCTACTAACCGGCTCAAGACTCACGAGGCCTAGTAAACCTAGGCTCTGATACCAACTTGTCATGACCCCAAATCCGGTCGTGATGGCGCCCAGCACACTGCTAGGCCAGCCTGACCAATCAATAACAATAACAGAGCTAGGAGCTCGCTTTATCCCATTTAAACATATCAAATTATAAAACAACAGTGATATATATATCGAGACGGGGAACCAAGTCCCAACGCATACCAACTCCCATAGACCGAAGGGTCAAGAGTCAAGAGCCTCTAAAGAACATAAGTGTAATAAAGTTTACAACCAAAGCTCAGTGCGGAAAGAAATGACAACAAGAAATGAAAAAGACAGTCAGAAGGGGAGTCAGGTCCTGCGGACGCTGCAGCTACCTCGACTATCCCGCATAATGCCTCTGAGCGGCTACCAGATCAGGTCTGCTGAGAGGTACCTAGATCTGCACACAAGGTGCAGGGAGTAAAATGAGTACTGCCCAACTCAATGGTAATAAACAAGGGTAAGATAGCGTAGATAAGAAATCCACAGTAAAGCACAATGTAAAGCTATAACCAATACCCTGTAGCAGTTCAATATCAACAGTAGAGAGCCAACAATATTAACAACAAGTATAACAGCTAGCAGATGTAGCTAAATGCAATGCAATGCATGGAATGACCGCTACGGCGCGTAGCCCGATCCAATTTGGGTACCCGTGCTCACTGTAGGAGGGTTCAGACTCCGGAGGGGCTCCTACAACCCAAGCACAATATCATGAATATACGCTGCGGCATGCAGCCCGATCCACTACCAGTCAGCTAATATGCAAATGTAGCCTCGCAGGCTCAAAAGTTGTTTTGAAAACTCTTTTATCATTTTTCGATTGAAAACAGTATGTCAAAGTTCCAGAGATTGGAAATATCATGATAACAATAATAGCTACGGACTGGTAGTAAAACTAGCATGTCAATATCACAAGACAATGATAACGATCCTCGCAGGATCCAATAACTGGCTCACAGCCCATATGTATACTCAACCATCCAAGAAGGAGGTTTAACGGCTCAAGAGTAGCCAATATCACTATACATTATGCAACCATCCGAGAAGGAGGTTCGACGGCTCAATAATAGCCAGTATTATATCACAGTATCAACATATCGGACTAAGCCATAGTCCCCAATCACAGTCGACCCCGCACTCACAGGAGAGTACGTGTCTCACCGCTATACAGCATCACAAAGTGGTATACCGGGGTTTCGAACCCGCTGGTAATCACCCACATCTATTACTCACCTCAATACGGAGCGACGACTACTCCACGATGGCCTTGCCACGAGAATCAAGCTCTGCACGCGTAGAATCTGATCAAATATAGTAGAAACACAACAAATTAGGCCAATGGGATGACACCCAGTAAAAAGAACTCAATTTACATCAAAATTCCCAAAGTTGCCAAAACCCGGCTTTCGGTACGCTTCTCGAAAAATTATAAAGTCACATATTCGGAAGCCTCGTCTCGATACGAGTCTAAGCATATCAAATTTTACCAAATTCGGACTCCATTTGCCCATTCAAAACCTTGATTTTCTAAAGTTCAAGCCTAGGGCTAAATCCTCCATAAATTACCCCAAATTCCTCCATTTTCATGATATAATTGCATAATATTATCAATACTAGTCATAAGATGAGTCCATAGTTGCTTACGTGATGATTTCCCTTGAATCTCCCTTAAAAATTGTCCAAATCGCCTCTTAAGCCGAGACCCCAAATGTTGAAATGTTTCTGAAATTTTCTAACTCCTGATACTTTTAATCCTTCTCGATTTCCGCTTCTGCGGACAAAATTCTGCTCCTGCGAGCCTGTAACCGCCACCAGCTGGTCGCTTCTGCAATTCCAGGCCTAGCCGGCCAATTCCGCTTCTGCGACCATAGGACCGCTTCTGCGCGTCCGCTTCCGCGAAATCATAACCGCTCTCGCGGTGACTTCTGCCTCTGCGCACAAGAGTCCGCTCCTGCGGACTCGCCTAGGCGATCAAGAATCCGATTCTGCGAACTTTTCCATTACGCATCACGTCCGCTTCTACGATCACCCTCTCGCACCAGCGACGCCGCCCCAGTGGACCAGGCTCTGCTTCAGCGTTCGCCTCCGCCTCTGCGCCCCCTTGTCCGCTCCTGTGTACTCGCTCCTGCGCCCCCATTTCCGCAGGAGCGAAAACAACAAAACAGAATCAAAAACCTGCAATTTTCCATGTTTTCTCCCGTTTAACCATCTGAAAATACCACGAGGCCCCTAGGACCTCATCCAAACACACCAACACATCCTAATACCTTATTCGAACTTGTTCCAATCCTCAAAATACGTCTAACAACATCAAAACCCATAATTCACATCGAATTCAAGCCTAAATTCCTTAAAACTTTCCGAATTACACATTTGATCTAAAACCCAACCAAATGACGTCCGAATGACCTGAATATTTGCGGACATATCCAAAATCACATGACGAAGCTACATAAATTATCGGAATTCCATTCTGACCCCGGATCGTAATGTCACCTACCGTTCGGATTTCGCAAAAATTCAACCTTAGCCAATTCAAGCCTATTTCTACACCGGGCCTCCAAATTCAATTCCGATCGCTCCCCTAAGTCACAAATCACCTCCCGGAACTAACCGAATCATCAGAATCCGATTCCGAGCCCTCTAACTAAATAGTCAACTCCAGGTTGACTTTCCATATTCAAGTTTTCCTTCAAAAAGGCTATATGCCTCATTTGCAATCCAATTCACTCCTAACTCACCCGATATACTCTAACACTGATATAAAAGCATAAAACATATAATAACAACATAACGGGGTGGTAATTTCCATGACGACGGGCCGGGTCATCACAAAAACAATATAATATTAGTATTATTTAAAGACTTATTTAACTCATTGCCTCTACTACTAGAGTTGTAAGTTACAGTTCACGTCAAATAAACTCAATGAGTAAGAAAAAAATATAATATTAATATTATTTAATATAATATAAGAAGAAATAAAATACTACTAGTTGGGCACGGTGACACAGCCACGGCTGTCCTGGAGAAGCTAAAGGAAGCAGGCGTTAGTTTCTCATTTGGAATTAGCGGGTAAATAATTTGGGAGGCATGGGTAGGAGTGGTAAATAGTTTGGGCATAGGCATTTAAGGGTAAATAGTTTAGAATAATGGGTATAACGTGCAATTTTCTCTTCTTAAAATACTAATAAGGATTGTGGTAGAGTGGTAAGTACTCATTCGTCCCAACGTGAGACTTCCATTGCTGGCCTTAATGTGAATATTGAATACCGGATGGAAAACCCTTAAAATGGATTGAATACATGCAGTCTACTTTTTTTTTACATTATTAGTGTAATTTAATATATTATAATAAGCTAATTACTATTTTTATCAGGTTACAAATTAATGTTTGTTATAAGATTTTTCTTTCTAACTACTTAACAAGTGACCTAATTATATAAATACTACTAAACTATTAATACACAAAATTTAAACCCTTATAATTAAAAATAAACCAAGAAGAGGAAAATAGAGGTCAAGAAAATAGGAGGAGGGAGAAATACAAAAAAAAATTCTTGTTTGTTGATCTTGGAGCTACAATAATATCTTTAAGAAAAATTATTATCCTATAATAACACATAACAGGAATTGACATTTTTTTAGTCTTATACTAGGTTTGGTAAAGATAGACCCAAACAATTGGTATTACATAGCTAAATCTTTAAAAACTACTCTCTTTTATATTCTCTCTCACAAAAAAAAAAAAAAACTATACGCTTAGTTTGGAACCCCTCCCCTCCCCATTCTCTCCTTGTATTTCTTCTTCTATCTCTTCTCTTCTGCTCTCAGAGTTTAGCAAAAGTTCTTGCAAATTATGCAAAAAAAATAAGTGGGATAAAGTGGTAAGGTTAATCTCACATCAATGAAAATTAAAATCAAAATCTAAGAGAAAAAATATTTCAACTTTGTTTTTCTTCTTTATTCTTTATTAGGTTGGATTGAATGAGTGAGTATGATTGAAGTTGGTTGAAAATATCTAAACGAGGCATATATAAAATTTGAGCAAGATTAGAAGTGATTTAGGCTGGTTTCAGGTAAAAACAAATCAGCCCTATCTAATTGCGACATGTGTATATCTTACCGTATATCATGTCTATCACACACAAGTATTTAAGGACGTCAGTGTATATAACTTTGTATATCGTGTATACAACACAATTTTATTATGGACGCCCGTGTATATCACATTGTATATCGTATGTACAACACAGTTGTTCATGGATATACATAGATACACATAATATACATAAAATATCAGTAATGTATATAAAGATATACATGGGTCACAACAGGGAATACACATGTGGAGACGTCTTCCTGAGTTTTCAATCTGAAATGTGTTATACAAAGAAGGAAAATAATTTTATAAATAATTTTTATATACACATTATTATTATGTTATACAATGTAATATATAAATAACGTAATTATTAATTATTGATAAAAAAGAAAATTATATTTTTGATATAGCATGTTTAAGCAAGTTCTAAAATTTAAAAACAATAAATATAACTATGGGAGCAAATAATATCTTGGTATACAAGGAAAATTAATTTTGATATACACAAAGAAGAAATATAAACTTATGTCATCTATTATGGTATACACATATCCGATGTGCTATATATTGTGATATACAAATAATACAATATTTTTATTGTGATATACATTGATATAAAGGAAGCAATAACTATATATATAATTTTATATTATTGATATACAAAAGAATAATGAGAATTATTTATATAATAAAATTTTAATATACATGTTGATATGGACAAAGAAGAAAAAAAAGTTGTGACTTATATATTATTGTTGTGATATACATTTATTGGTTATTTGATACCAATATCTATAACTAGAGCTATTTTCTGCCAATTATATGGGTATGTTGTTATACCATGCCAAAATCTCATATTATAATTAATAGAGGAGGAAAGGCATGTATACGGGCCCACCATTATAATTTTATTAAAAAAATTATTTTTTATCTTTAGTTAGTTAACTTTTGAGGCTTAACAAACTATATTTATTAAAATTATTTTTGAATATAAAAATACTTAGTTTGAAGTCATCTTCAAATAGTATGGATAGAGGAAAATTATTTAATTTTATTTTTAAATAGCTTTAAGATAGTATGGATAAATATAAAAATCTTGTAAATATCGATACTTCTTTTTATTATTGTATTAATTAAAATTAATTTTATCTTCTCTATGGAAACTTCTATTAGAATAACAAAATTAGTAATTTTTCAAAATGAGAAAAAGATTCGAAATGAGTATTTGCACTACACAAATAGTCTAATTAACACATGCATAGTGCATTGAAAGGATAGTTGTGGCTACAGGGATGTGGGCTCCACATGTATTTTGCATTTAAGAAATGTAAATATGGAATTTTTATAAAATAATATATATGTCCTTGGTCAACCATTTTTCCTTTTTTATATAATTGTGACGACCCAAATGGGTCATCACCATATTTCTTCCTTTTTCCGCACTTTCGAGGTCTTGGAAACCTCACTCACAGTTGCCTCAATGTGTGTGCACAGTCCGGGCACGAAGCCGGAAAATTTTTGTGTTAAGATATATGAATTCTATGGAAAATTTGAAGAATTTTGATATTAATATTGATACAGTTGTCTTTGGTCAATATTTTTGGTAAACGGGCCCGGACCGGTGATGTTACAGTCTCGGGAGGTTCGTAGAAAAATATGGGACTCGGACATGTGCTCGGAGTCGAAATCCGAGGTCCAGAACCCCGGTAAAAGAATTTTTCCGTTAAATTATTTTCTAAAATTAATAAGGAAAAATGGAAATGAAAATGAGTTAGAAAATATAGGTATCGGGCTCGTATTTTGGTTGCGACGCCTCGTACATGTCTTAAATATTGGTTAAACGCTTCCTGTGAAATTTGGTCGAAATCGGACGTCGTTTGACGTGTTTCGGACCTAAATAGCTAAAGTTAGAGATTTATGAACTTTGAAATGAAATCTTGAGTTTTGGGGGTTGATTCTTTATTTTTGATGTTATGTTACCGATTTGATCGCTCGAGCAAGTTCGTATGATGTTGTTGAGTTAGTGTGTGCATTTGGTTAGGAGCCCCGAGGACTCGGGAGTCATTTCGGGGGTGGTTCGGGATGTTTTTGCACTTAAAAATATGGTATTTTAGTTGTTGCTGGTATCTGGTACGATGTTCTATGAGATCGCATAGATCCTTCCGCGATCGCATACTGTAAACTTCAGGAGCCCAAAATGTGTTCTATGCGATCGCAACACTCTTTGTGTGATCGCATTGCCCAGCCTCCCCTTACCTATGCGATCGCATTGTCCCCCTCGCGATCGCATAGAGCTTTTCCCTAGCCTAGTCGCATTTACTCTATGCGTTCGCAACATGCCTTCCGCGATCGCATTTCATTACCTCCTTACCCTATGCGATCGCAATGCCTTGTATGCGATCGCATAGGGCATTTTTGCCCAGTGATTTTTTCTTAAAAACAGAACACTTGCATGGGATTTCTCACCAAATTTCATACGGGCTCTTCTCCTTCACCCTCCATTTTCAAGTTCCAAGCTCCCATTCCTCCATAACTCTTTGGGTAAGTCTTCCTAACATTATTTCTTCACCTAATCATAATTAATCCTAGCTCTAAGTCATGAATTCAAGGTAGAAAATGGTGGTTATGGGTAGAACTAGGGCTTGTGGGATTTTGGGCTATTCAACCTCAATTTGAGGCCGGATTATGAAATAAATCATATATTCTAACTCGTGGGGTTATGGATGATTGGAATTTGGTCCGAGCCTCGAGTTTGGACCATGTGGGCCCGGTGTCGGATTTTGCTATTTTTGGAAGAATGATGGGAATTTCATTTCTAGGCTATGGGATTATGTTATTGAGCTCTAATTGATGTTATTGAATTAAAAATGACTAGATACCATTATTTCGGACTCGGATTCTAGAGGAAAGGCGGTGCTAGAGGATTGATTGCTATTTCTGAACCGAGGTAAGTGTTTGATCTAATCTTGGCTTGAGGGAATAGGATTAGAGTATTATTACTTGCTATTTGCTAAATGATTGAGTGCGGTGTATAGGCGTGGTGACGAGTATCTATACACCAGCGTCTAACATGACCGTGAGTCTTTTTTGTACTTGTTTTTTAGTATAATTTGAGAACTATTCCTAGTAATTGATGAATTCGACATGATGAGTTAGTTGAGGAATTATTTATGAAACATGAAAACTCCCTGGAGCTTTGGCTCAAACAGTAGTGATCCTATGAAGTCAAAATCGTAAGAATTGTAAAGAAATATGGTTGAATCCCTTGCCGGGACGAGTAGTTTGTGATTGTTGTTGGCTCGTAGTATGGTATCGAAATGTTAGTATTAACTTTACTTTGTGGCATTTCGTGGATTTCTTATGTTTAGACATTTTATATGTTTATTACTTACTGAGTCGGTAGTACTCACCCCTACTCCCTGCACCTTGTGTGCAGAATTCAGGTGCATAGGAGGCTTAGCTGAGCAGTCTTGGTTCCAGAGCTTATCAGAGTTGTTGAGGTAAGTTGCTTGACGTCCGGAGGACCTGACTCCTCACCTATCCCTTTATTATTTCTGTACTTTAGAACATATCTATTTTTGAGGATTCTTGACTCTGTATTATTTAGAGGCTCTAGACTCATGACCCTAGGTCTTTGGGAGTTACAGTTTATGTCAGTATTTCGAATTATTTTTATTTGAGTATTCAATTAATTGGTTTTAAGATTCGTGCTCGGGTTGAGAAAGTAAATGGTCGGGCTAGACATTAGTGTTGGACGCCATCATGATCGAGTTTGGGATCATGACAAGTTGGTATCAGAGCCTAGGTTACTAGGCCTCATGAGTCATGATCCGGTTTAGTAGAGTCTCGTGGAACGATATGGGGACGCCTGTATTTCTCCACGAGAGGCTGCAGAACCTTTAGGAAAACTTTACTTTCTTGGAATTCTTATCGTGTGTACTTGATTCAGCTTGGAAATATAACTTTTAAAATTCCTCCCACTCATTGGTATACGCAAGTGAGCGCCCAATAGTATATGTTCCTTGAGGGCTGGTGATTCCCCAATTGAGGGGTGAGATATAATCACATTGGGCCAGTCAGGAGGACTTAAGACCGGATCTTTGCCTATGGCTTGAGCATCAATGTGATGGTTGGGTGAACAAATGATTCGTTATGTGTTCAGTGTTGTCCCTAATTGTGGGAATGGCGGCTGGATATCCATGTGATAAGTTTGTTAGTACTGTGAGATATATCTACATGATCTTGGTAGTGACGAGGGAGTCTGCGGGATAATAGATGAACTGTTAGGTGTTCAATTCCTATTGTGATCTGTTGTTTAGCCCCAAGTTATGGGTACGTGAGGAATAGTTTTGTATCTCCTAGTTGGAAAATTAAGTTCAATACTTGCGGTTGTATGAGTTCAGACTCGGGAAGACTAAATTGGATGCATTATGTGTATGTCAATGGAAGGTATTTTCTATGTGTCATGATTCAAATAGGTGCAACGCATGTCCATGTATCAATTTTGATAATATAATACAGGTAGTATTAAGATTAATGTTTTGATATACATTGTGATGTTATGTCAAGTTGTAGCCGTGGTATTAAGATGGTTTTGGTGATTCTCTGGTAGGTGGATAGGCCCAATTACAAAGGAAACTCTGCCGAAATTTTTGAAAAATTTGGGACTTAGTAAAAATTTGGTCGCCTAGAGAGTAGGCTTAACTGTTATGTGAGTGAATGCAAGCAAATGCAGAAGAGTTAAAATTCTAGATAATTTGTGCTTCCACGAGCTTATGAAAGAGTGAGTTTAATCTCACCGTGGTATTACGACATCAATGGAGCATATGCGTTATGGATATAGCGTGTTGTGATATATGGCTTCGAGCCAAGTTGGGGAGCTTGCTATTGGTTAGCGGATTGTATGGTTTTGTACTATGTTAGTTTTCATTTGATGCATGCTGGTGAATCAGTTTTGGTTGTGGAAATTGGGCCGTGAATTACACGAGTGAAGGAAATTTTATGACAAGATGTCATGATCTCGGATGAGCAGGAGATAAGTTTCTATGTTTATGGTAAGTTGGCATTGTTTTCAGTGTCACCTAACATTAGTGTTTTGTAAACGTGGTTTTTGCGTCCTGGCTAATAATTCTTAATCGTTCTTCAGTGTTAGTGCGTCCGGTGGTTTGGAGGTATGCCCCAAATATTGTTGCGGTAGATTGTGGGAGAGTGTCCCACTGGAAGATTATATAAGTATGGCATGCAGTCACTTGACTGATTAAAGATGTAAACCGAGTATGAAAGTTGTGATAATGTCGTTAATTGAGGAATTCATGCCTGGAGGGCACTTGGCCTATTGAGTTGTGAATTAGGGAGGATTACTCCAATTAGGATGGTTGTTCTTGTGTGCTATGAGAAAAAAGGGAGTAACTATGGACCCTTGAAAGGTCAAACTAGTTAATTATGATCAGAATCAGCTTGAAGTTAGTGGATGGACTTAATGTTAATAATGGATCTATATCAGGCCAGATGTGTGCATTTTTGTAATGCGGTCCTCATGGAGGAGTAGTTAAGATGATGCTTCATTGTCAGATATCTCGCGTAGTGATGTATTGAGTCATGTGAATTGAGAGGCAACTCGAGTAATTGCTTACATGTTAAGAATTTGCGTGGGAATGATGGTATATGAGCAACTCGGGTGTTGAAATTTCGATTGTATATCGCGCCTCGGTTGTGCTTGAGTTTTGTAGTTATAATGCTATGTAATCTTCAGAGGTGTTATTATGCACTTAGCATGCTTATGACCGATATTCGACATTTTGTTGTAATGAGAAAATTTGGCTCGATGTGTATCTCCTTATGTGAGATCTTTGTGTAGATCGGGTGGCACGCCGCCATGGATATGTTATCTGGATCGGGTTGCACGTCGCAACAGTGTGAAATTGAGTATAGTTTTCTATCTGCTATCTTTGTATGCATTGCTCCCTGTTTTCCAAGGAAAGTCTGTATTAGTGCATAAGATTTGGTAATTCCTTCTAGAGCTCACTTTCGTTTGTATTGCATTCGAATTGGTAGTCTATTGGCACATTGGGACATCATATGCGGCTTATAATTATGTCTGGAGTGGCTTATTACCCGAGCAGTTCGTACTGGGTGAGACGAGATCATTGAATTTGAGATCCGCACGATCTGAGTATATGAAGTAAAGTAAAAAGCTAAGACCATTGTTTGGTTCAGAATAAGGTGATAGTTCTTGCCAAGAGTATAGAACTAATGAATTGTTGTTCGACAGTGGCTAAGAAAGTATACAGATCTCATCTGTCGTGTCAGTACTGTAAGAATTTGCACAAGGCATGTGTATGTCATGCAGAGCATAAGATGTTTAGTGATTCCTTGTAAGCGATTAGATAAGAGAGCTTCAGATGATTAGGGAAGATGGTATTGCAAAGTGGAAGTGATTTTACGCGAGTATGTGTTTTAGAAAAAGGTAATGTGATTAAACTGATTATATTTCAGTAGTATTGTGACATGTTCTTGTTGGTTCCACTAGTGGTATTCGGGTTTGCTTGGTAGCACATGTAAATATTAAGTATCTTTCGTCGAATGATTAGGTAACAAATGGGTGCATGTATTCGCACGGTGGAAACTGGGATCAGGTATGATGATTTATGTGTTATATGGAGTTATGATGTACATGCTATGTTATGGTGGTGGATCCTTATTCGCTGGTATGTTATATTTTGGATAAGATGTTGGAATTCGGACTGGTTGTCCTAGTGTTGGGTGATTTTGAACTATTGCATTAGGGGCTATGCCAGAAATGCCACTGGTTAAGTGGTGAAGTGCGTTAGAATATGTTTTAGCAGATTAATTTATATTTCAACGAACCAGAGGACAGCTGGGAAGGAGTACTTTCTTAATGGGGCATTTGTGATAGATGTCAGTGCAGAGGTTGCTATCATTGACCCCGTTTCATTATCGAGGGACTTTTCGGATGCATTTCTTGTGTCCAGACATATCGTCAGGCGAGATTTGTGGAAATCGATATTTATTTTATGCTAGTCACCGTATCGTATGGCTCTGGAAGTAGTCATATTAGTGGAATGAGCAGTTTCAGGCTTCTTGTCATTGAGTTCGTTGGCAGGCCGATGTGGCCACATATTTAGTTTGAGTTAGCTTGGTTAGTCCCGAGTTGTATTGTTGAGGGATAGGTTGATTCGATTTCTCTTGAACTGGTTGGTGATTTGGGGAGATCTAAGGGTTGCTTTCTGTACTGTGAGGCATCATGATTCGTTGGATATGGGCGCATGTAGTGCAGTTCTATTGAGGATTCATAGCGGAGGTCGAGCGGGAAGAGTAATTGAGTATCACTCGGTAAATGGAGAATTGATTATGACCTTTCGGGGTAGATTCATGTGTTCCATTTTATGATGTGAGGCATGGCCTCAGCCTTGTGTTGTAATGGTATTGATGAGCTTGAGGTACAGTTCTTTCGTTTGAGTCATTTGTCATGGTTTGAGTAAGTTCCGACCGCCCATCACTGGTGCGTGGATTATGCAAGTTGTGGCTTCGTCCTGTGATGAGGTGCCATATCACCGGAGTGGTGCGTTGAATTCAAGATAGTTGTTAGAGTCATTAATGAATGCGAAAAGATGTGATTTCGACTGATTAGAGGGTTATATCGAATTTTGGCCCGAAAATCTATTGTGGTATTATTCAAGAAGAAAGTGACTTCGAGTATGGGTGACCTGAGAGATCGTTACGATTTATCGCGTGTTTTAGTTGCCATGGCAGTATATGAAAGTGTTGGAATAAGGCTTTAGTTAATAAAAAGTTCTCTGCCGGTAATTGGTTGCTGGGGACAACTGATGTGAATAGAAGTTATAGTTTCGAGTGTTTGGTTTAGGCGGTATATTATATGTTTTCACCTGAGAGTGCATGTATGGGTTATTACAGCAGGTTCGGTCTTATTCTGAGAATAGATGTAAATTTCTGATCTTGTGTATGATTTCAGAAAGTACAATGTGGTGCTACAGTTTTGGCTTAAATGGACTATGAAAGTTTGGCTATATTGTGTTATCGGGTCTATTCGAGATAGGGTGACAAGGAATCACCCCGGATTCATGTGTGTTAAGATCATTCAGCTATTGGTTGGCTTTTAGAACAACTCTGGATACGCTCGAGGACGAGCATTTATTTAAGGTGGGGAGGATGTGAAGACCCGACTCGTCGTCACGTGAGTTTCCCCCATATTATGTTGCTTTATATTTCAATATCAGTATTTAAATCGATCGGGTAGGATTGGATTGGTTTTACTTGTAAATATAATGTTTAGTCTTATAGAAGGAACCTTATTTTGGAAAAGTTAACTGAAAGTTAACTATATAGTTAGAGGGCTCAGATGTGAGTTCCGATGGTTCGGGTAGCTTCGGGGGATGATTTGTGACTTAGGAGTGAAATCAGAATTGGATTTGGAGGTCCGGTTAGAATTGAATTGGCGAAGGTTAGTATTTTGGCGAATTTCGGTTTATAGGTGAGATTTTGATCCGAGGGTCAAAATGGAATTCCGAGAGTTGTTGTAGCTTCGTTAGGTGATTTGAGATATTTTCGCAAAATTTCAGGTTATTCAGAGGTGATCTGGTTGGGTTTTTGATCAAATGTGTATTTCGGAAGTTTTAGAAGAACTTAGGCTTGAATCCGATGTAAATTTGGTGTTTTGATGTTAGTTTTGGTGTTTTGAGAGTGCTAGTAAGTTTGCATGATCATATGTGACATGTTAGTATGTTCGTATGCGGTCCCGAGGAGCTCAGGTGAGTTTCGGATAGGTTTGGGTTGCGTTGTGCTCGTTTTTCTTATGCTTCGACATCGTTTCTTCAAGCATAAATGATATCATATTAAACAAATGAGCCCCGATTACTGTTTTGAATGAAGCATTTGATCCGTAACGTAATTACGGACTCGTAACAAAAAGAATCACCGAATTTGGACATCGTATGAGGATTTTATGGTAATTTTACTAAGGCTGCCCAGATTTTCAGGTTAATAATGAAATTGCCCCCAACGGCGTATTAAAAACCTGCACTAATTACAAATCTTAAAACCTACATATCTCCTTCATTATAAGGTAAAATTGAGTGATTCAAAAGCCTAAAGTCATTAGAATTTCACAAGGAATCCATTAGGAGCTGTAAAACGCGTGAACAGTATACCTATAATGAACAGGTCGATGTTTCTTCTAATGTTTGAACGGGAAGAAGCTTCTGAGGCAATTTTTAAAAGAGAAAATCAGTGGATATCACAGAGTAAGTGATTTGATTATTAAAAATCGTTTATGGGTGATTATAGACCACAATTCTATTCTTTAATTCACGAAAAATAGTAGAAACATAGGATTTTGGGCCCTGAAATTATGAAACCTTTAGGGATCGATTTGAGGGGTCAAACGGACTCCGATTTGGTGTTCTTTATATGTATAGAATCGAGAGAATATGAAGAACACTTTTCTATAAAATTTATAAGTTTCGAGAAGTGGGATCGGGGCTCGGGTTTTGTCAATTTTGGGATTATTGATGTTTTTTGATTATTTTTTATTGGGTTTTGATCCTATAGCATAATGTGACGTATTCATTGTGGATTTGGTCAAATTCGATGCGTGAGGAGGTCGATTTGAGAGACAATGGCATAGCCAGCTAGGGTTTTGGCCGGCTTGAGGTGAGTAGTTTGTATAGATGATGGCCTGAGGGTTTGAAACCCCGGTTTATCACATTGTGACACTATATTAGGGCGTGACTTTCACCCCATGGCAGGTGCATGATTGGTTATGACTGGGGATTGTGACTTGGTCCATCCCGAACGAGAATGTTTCTATATTGGCGACTTATACGCAGCCTGTAGTGAATATATCTGGACTTATTGCCATATTTGGTGCCTTGTGCCGATCTGTAGCATCCTCAGAGGATGAATATCATTGTGATAGCATGCTTTGTATAATTACTGATCTCAGTCCTGTGTTTAATCACTGTTATGAAATGCTAAGTCACTTTTCCTGAAGTTAAATATCTAAAATGTATTCTTTATAATAAATTGGAAAATGGGAAATTAATTGAATTTGTTACGTGACTCATATGCATACTGTGGACTGAGAATGGATCGGGCTGCATGCCGTAGTGAATGTTATGATTATATTGCTCTTGGGCTGAAGGAGCCCCCCTAGAGTCTGTACATACCCCAGTGAGCGTCGTCGACGTTAAATGGATTAGGTTACGCGTCGTAGCGTTCATGTGCATTGCATTGCATTCATGCATTGTTATTTACTTGCTCTAGTTGTCATTTTTTGTTGCTGTTGGGTCGTAGTATGGTCGAATTGTTAGTTTTAGCTTTACTTTGTGGAATTTCGTGGATTTCTTATCTTTAGACATTTTATATGTTTATTACTCACTGAGTCGGTAGTACTCACCACTACTCCCTGCACCTTGTGCGCAGAATTCAGGTGCATAGGAGGCTTAGCTGAGCAGTCTTGGTTCCAGAGCTTATCAGAGTTGTTGAGGTAGCCGCTTGACGTTCGCAAGACCTCACTACTCTTCCTATTTCAGTTTTATTTATATATACATTCCCAGACTTGTGTATTTTTCTTCAGATATTATTATCTAGTTTGTTTAGAGGCCCTAGACTCATGACCCCAGGTCTTTGGGAGTTACATTTTATGTCAGTATTTCGAATTATTTTTATTTGAGTATTTAATTAATTGGTTTTGAGCTTCATGCTGGGGTTGAGAGAATAAATGGTCGGGCTAGAAATTAGTGTTGGGCACCATCACGATCAGGTTTGGGATCGTGACAAGTTGGTATCAGAGCCTAGGTTACTAGGCCTCATGAGTCATGATCCGGTTTAGTAGAGTCTCCTGGAACGATACGTGGACGCCTGTATTTCTCCACGAGAGGCTGCAGAACCTTTAGGAAAACTTCACTTTCTTGGAATTCTTATCGTGCGAACTTGATTCTGCTTGCAAATATAACTCTTAAAATTCCTCCCACTCATCGGTATGCTCAAGCGAGCGCCCAATAGTATATGTGCCTTGAGGGCTGTGATTCCCCGATCGAGGGGCGAGATATAATCATATTGGGCCAGTCAGGAGGACTTAAGACCGGATCTTTGCCTATGGCTTGAGTACCAAGGTGCTGATTGGGTGAACAAGTTATTTGAATTTACGTGTTCAGTATTGTCCCTAATTGTGGGAATGGCAGCTGGATATCCATGTGATGAGTATGTTAGTACTGTGAGATATATCTACGTGATCTTGGTAAGTCTGCGGGATAATAGATGAACTGTTAGGTGTTCGATTCCTATTGTGATCTATTGTTTAGCCCCGAGTTATGGGTACGTGAGGAATATTTTTGTATCTCCTAGTTGGAAAATTAAATGCAATATGTGCGGCTGTATGAGTTCAGGCTCGGAAAGACTAAATTGGATGTATTATGTGTATGTCAGTGGAAGGTATTTTCTATGTGTCATGATTCGAATAGGTGCAACGCATGTCCATTTATCAATTTTGATAATATAATAGAGGCAGTATTGAGATTAATATTTTGATATACATTGTGATATTTTGTCAAGTTGTAGCCGTGTTGTTAAGATGGTTTTGGTGATTCTCTGGCAGGTAGATAGGACCAATTACAAAGGAAACTCTGCCGAAATTTTTGAAAAATTTGGGACTTAGTAAAAATTTGGTCGCCTAGAGAGTAGGCTTAACTGTTATGTGAGTGAATGCAAGCAAATGCAGAAGAGTTAAAATTCCAAATAATTTGTGTTTCCACGAGATTATAAGAGAGTGAGTTTAATCTCACCGTGGTATTACGACAGCAATGGAGCATATGCATTATGAATATAGTGTGTTGTGATATATGTCTTCGGGCCAAGTTGGGGAGCTTACTATTGGTTAGCGGATTGTGTGCTTTTGTACTATGTTAGTTTTGATTTGATGCATGCTGGTGAATCAGTTTTGGTTGTGGAAATTGGGTTGTGAATGACACGAGTGAAGGAATGTTTTTGACAAGATGTCATGAGCTCGGATGAACAGGAGATAAGTTTCTATGTTTACGATAAGTAGGCATTGTTTTCAGCGTCACCTAACATCAATGTTTTGTAAAAGGGGTTTTGTGTCCTAGCTAATGATTCATGATCGCTCTGCAGCATTAGTGCGGCCGGCGGTTCGGAGGTACACCCCAAATATTGCGGTAGATTGTGGGAGAGTGTCCCACTAGAAGATTATATAAGTGTGGCATGCAGTCACTTGACTGATTAAAGATGTAAACCGAGTTTGAAAGTTGTGGTAGTGTCGTTAAATTGAGGAATTCATGCCTGGAGGGCACTTGGCCTATTGGGTTGTGAACTAGGGAGGATTACTCCAATTATGATGGTTGTTCTTGTGTGCTATGAGAAAAAGGGAGTTACTATGGACCCTTGAAAGGTATTCAAACTAGTTCATTGTGATCAGAATCAGCCTGAAGTCGGTGGATAGACTTAATGTTAATAATGGATCTATATCAGGCCAGATGTGTGCATTTTTGTAACGCGGTCCTCATAGAGGAGTAGTTAAGATGATACTTCATTGTCAGATATCTCGCGTAGTGATGCATTGCACCGTGTGAATTATGAGACAACTCGAGAAATTGCTTACATGTTAAGAATCCGTGTAGGAATGATGTTATATGAGCAACTCGGCTGTTGAAATTCTGATTGTATATCGCGCCTCATTTGTGCTTGAATTTTTTAGTTATAATGCTATGTAATCTTCAGAGGTGTTATTATGCACTTAGCATGCTTATGACCGGTATTCGGCATTTTGTTGTAATGAGCAAATTTGGCTCGACGTGTATCTCCTTATATGAGACCTTTGTGTGTATCGGGTGGCACGCCACCATGGGTATGTTATCTGGATCGGGTTGCACGCCGCGAGTAGTGTGAAATCGAGTATAGATTTCTATATGCTATCTTTGTATGCCTTGCTCCCTGTTTTCCAAGGAAAGTCTGTATTAGTGCGTAAGATTTGTTAATTCCTTCTAGAGCTCATTTTCGCTTGTATTGCATTCGAATTGGTAGCCTATTTGCACATTGGGGCATCATATGTGGCTTATAGTTATGTCTGGAGTGGCTCATTGCCCGAGCAGTTCGTACTGGGTGAGACTGGATCATTGAATTTGAGATAAGCGCAATCTGAGTATATGAAGTAAAGTAAAGAGCTAAGACCATTGTTTGGTTCACAATAAGGTGATAGTTCTTGCCAATAGTATAGAACTAATTTATTATTGTTTCGACAGTGGCTAAGAAAGTATACAGATCTCATCCGTCGTGTCAGTATTGTAAGAATTTGCACAAGTCATATGTATGTCATGCAGAGCATAAGATGTGTAGTGATTACTTCTTAGTGATTAGATAAGAGAGCTTCAGATGATTAGGGAAGATGGTATTGCTAAGTGGAAGTGATTTGACGCGAGTATGTGTTTCAGAAAAATGTAATGTGATTAAATTGATTATATTTCAGTAGTATTGCGGCATGTTCTTGTTGGTTCCACTAGTGGTATTCGGGTTTGCTTGGTAGCACATGTAAATATTAAGTATCTATCATAGAATGATTAGGTATCAAATGGGTGCATGTATTCACACAGTGGAAACTAGGATCAGGTATGATGATTTAAGTGTTATATGGAGTTCTGATGTACAGGCTATGTTGTGGTGGTGGATCCTTGTTCGCTGGTATGTTATATTTGGATGTGATGTTGGAATTCGGACTGGTTGTCTTAGTGTTGGGTGATTTTGAACTATTGCATTAGGGGCTACGCCAGAATTGCCACGGGTTAAGTGGTGAAGTGCGTTAGAATATGTTTTAGCAGAATAATTTATATTTCAACGAACCAGAGGACAGCTGGGAAGGAGTACTTTCTTAATGGGGCATTTGTGATAGATGTCAGTGAAGAGGTTGCTATCATTGATCCCGTTTTGTTATCGAGGGACTTTTCGGATGCATTTCTTGTGGCCAGACATATCACCGGACGAGATTTGTGGATTTCGGTTTTTATTTGATGCTAGTCACCGCATCGTACGGCTCTGGAAGGAGTCATAGTAGTGGAATGAGTAGTTTCAGGCTTCTTGGCATTGAGTTCGTTGGAAGGCTGATGTGGCCACATATTTAGCTTGAGTTAGCTTGGTTAGTCCCGAGTTGTATTGTTGAGGGATAGATTGATTCGATTGCTCTTGAACTGGTTGGTGATTTGGGGAGATCTAAGTTTGCTTTCTGTGCTGTGAGGCATCAAGATTCGTTGGATATGGGCGCATGTAGTGTAGTTCTATTGAGGATTCATAGTGGAAGTCGAGCGGGAAGAGTAATTGAGTATCACTCAGTAAATGGAGAATTGATTATGACCTTTCGGGGTAGATTCATGTGTCTAGTTTATGATGTGAGGCGTGGTCTCAGCCTTGTGTTGTAATGGTATTGATGAGCTTGAGGTACATCTCCTTTGTTTGAGTCATTTGTCATGGTTTGAGTATGTTCAGACCGCCCATCACTGGTGCGTGGATTATGCAAGTTGTGGCTGCGTCCTATGATGAGGTGCCATATCACCAGAGTGGTGCGTTGAATTCGAGATAATTGTTGGAGTCATTAATGAATGCAAAAAGATGTGATTTTTACTAATTAGAGGGTTATATCGAAGTTTGGGCCGAAAATCTGTTGTGGTATTATTTAAGAAGAAAATGACTTCGGGTATGGGTGACCTGAGAGATGTTTATCTCGTGTTTCAGTTGCTATTGGCAGTATATGAAAGTGTCGGAATAAGGCTTTAGCTAATAAAAAGTTCTCTGCCGGTAATTGGTTGCTGGAGACAACTGATGTAAATAGAAGTTATAGTTCCGAGTGTTTGGTTTAGGCGATATATCATATGTTTTCACCTGAGAGTGCATGTATGGGTTATTACAGCGCGTTCGGTCTTATTCTGAGTATATATGTAAATTTCTGATCTTGTGTATGATTTCAAAAAGTGCAACGTGTGTCACACCTCCTCTTTCCGCACTCGCGAGGGAGCAAATGAGTTTTTTCCAATTAAAGGACAATCAAAACGGGATTTATTTAATTAATTCAGAGTCGCCACTCGGGAGATTTATGGTGTCCCAAGTCACCGGTTTAATCCCGAACCGAGGAAATTTATGACTCTGTATTAGAGTCTGTGTACCAGAAATCCGGATAAGGAATTCTGTTAACCCGGAGAAGGTGTTAGGCATTCCCGAGTTCCGTGGTTCTAGCACGGTCGCTCAACTGTCATATTTGGCTTCTTTATCTGATTTTATAATATGCCTTATGTGCAAATTAAAATTCTTTTACCGCTTTTATTATTATTTTACAAGAATTGCAACGTCGTGAAAATGTATTTCGGATCACACCGTACTAGTACGCCTGTGACCTTTAACGCATTTCGACTTCGTTGAGATTTGGATTTGGGTCACATAAATGTGCACCCGAGTTTGGGGAGATACAATTATTAAATATGCGCTTAAAGCTACTAACGCGTTATTATTTTGAGGAGGCCGTGAAAATTCACTTAACGACCAATCACGAATTTCAAAATATTTTTTAATTAAGAAAAAATGAAGGCCCCGTATTTATACATTGATATGGCGAGACACGCCTCCTTTATTTTTTAAAGAAATCTTAGAATGACTACATTTCTATTTTTTTAATTAATGTTTTTAAAATAAATAAAGAAAAATCCTAATTAATTAATAAACTGAAAATATGCAATACATCCAATCAATTTATGGTAAATATTAATGAAACGAAATAAAAAAAATTATTTTGCGAATTTTTTTATTTAATAAATAAATACGAAAATTCTTAACTTGTATTAAAAGAAATTGATTAAAACAAAATTAAGACTTGTTTTGTAATATATTAAAAACTAATAGAATTATTTAAAACTAAATTCATCTTTAAAACAAACTTAAAATGACTACAATTGTTATTTATTTAAACTTATTTTTCTGTACAATAAAAGATAAAATCTTAATTGATTACATACTCAAATTGTGATATATTGTTTGTTATATTAAAATAATTGTTTAATGAAAGTAGACATGGCTAAAATCTAAACTAGCATAAAATACAAATCGACAAATAATATTTACAAATTAAAATAATTATTTTACAACTAATTTAAACGCATATTTTAATTGGCTTAAACCAATAAAATTAACAATTTACAAATAATTAAAGGAACAATAATTGTCCTTAATTACTTATACTTATTTGAAGATATGTGAAATTATTATATATATTACTTACTTATACTTATTTAAGAGAAAACAATATTATTTAACTCAAATCGGACCTAAATGCCTAATTTTACGCCAAATAATTAAAATTCACATTTTTATTAAGCTAGCTACATATTTGCAATTTTAGCCTATTAAAGATAATATTAAAACATTAGTTGATGAACTAACCAGTTTTTACTTAACTAAAGAGATGACTTATTTCTATTTTAATTACTCAATAACTTGGATAATAATAACATGCTTATACTTATACTATTTAATAACCATATTGAAGTGAATTATTAATACTACAATAAAAGCTTAATTATTCAAAGTGATTAAAATTGGCAGAATATTAATACGAAAAATAATTTAAACACAATCAGTAGAAGAAAATAAGGAAAAAGCTAATTAAAATTTCACAACTTTCGTTTTTCACATGTATTCATTTTTTTTAAACTTAAACATAATCAGTCATGTAATTGATATTTGAAAGAAAGCAGAATACAGGATTGACCAACACATCACAATACAACAACAGCGGTGGAAGCAAAATAAATCCAGAATCGGAATAAAAACCCATAACTAAGAACTGAAACTTGATAATATATTTTGTAAACTAATTTTTTTTTGTTTTTTTTATAAAGAAACTATTGATAATTCTCTTTTATCTCTTGTTCCTTACTTCTAATATTTTTCACTCTTAAATCTCTCTCAAATATTTTTCTCTTCTATCTATATTCTCTCTATCTTCTCTCTATATCCTCTTTATATCTCGGATTGTAACTTCTATATATAGACATACCATTAATCAATTTTCACTATCTGATTATCTTATTAGTTAATTAATTAACCCACTAATTTTTAATGCCTTTTAATTAATCCTATAATGCTATTATACACCACTATTATTTATTTTAGGTATTTCAAAGCATAATTATGTATATTTAGATTATTCTTTTAACACCATTACACTTTGTTCCCCACTCTTTTATTAAAGAAAGAATTATTCTCCACTACCAAATGTTTTGTCTTCCACCCTAATTATTTTAACAATATCTAAACAACTAATGGACAAAATACTTTAATTCAAATAATTGATTACAAATTAATGACCAAAATACCCCCAAAATTATTAAAATTTACTATTCTAACCTTGTCAGCTATAACCAATTCATCTAAATCAAACAACAAAAATATAACAATTTCAAACAATTCTTAAATAATTTTAACAACAATTCTAACAACATGATGAACAACCAAGAACAACATTATTTTTAATAACATAAAATTTTTAGATTCATCAACAGTAACAAACAAATAACTTCAAATCACTTAAACTAAAATTAAATTAAACTTAACATATCAAACAAACTATTTCAATTCTATAATTCAAATCCGAATTTAGACTTAAGCAAAATAATGAAACAAATTTAATTTACTAAACTCAATAATCAACTAAAATTTGAATTAAATCTAACAATATCACAATAAAAAAATTCAAGTGATTAACTAAACATTTTTATGTTAAAAACTAACATAGGGATGAAGAAATAATCAAGAACATGATAAACAACAAGTAAATAACAAAATCAAATATATATTATCTAAATCCGAATATATATATATATATATATATATATATATATATATATATATATATATATATATATATATATATATATATATATATATATATATATATATATATATATATATATATATACACATATATGCGTATAGCCCAAACATATGTATACATAATATACTATCCGGAACATATGTATACCTATAATATACCCATATATATACAATATATATACATATGTATACCTTGGGTTTTATCTATATATATGTATACATATATAATCATGAAGCTAACTTCATATACATGCATATATATATATAAAGAAGAAATAAAAGAAGAAAGAAAGAAAAATAAAATAAAATAAAATAAAAAACGAAACGGGGAGGGGGGCTGGTTTCGTCGGGACAGCAGGGTAGGGGTTGTTGTTGTATTTGCTTTGCCTTTTGTATTTCTTGATTGTTTTGCTTCAATTCATCTTTGACTCTCATCTTGTCCATCACTAAAAAAAATGTTTAAAAGGATAATAAATTTAGTACTAAGATCTAATATTGGATCTTTTTTTCAAGTTTTTTTTTGATTGAGGAGAAAAAGAAGAAAAAAGATAAGGATATGGGAAGAAGAGGATGTTAGGAATTTAGGCTAAAATGTGTTATACAAATTATAGTGATATGAATATTGTTGATTGTTGAATGAATGAAGAGAAGAGGGTATGTGGTGGCTATGAGATCAAGATGACATCGGCGGTGGTGTGCTGGGGTAGTATGGTGAAGAAGAAGAAGAAGAGAGAGAGAGAATAGTGTAGTGGAGACTTTTGTGCGTGTTATGGTTTTTTAGGTTCAGGGTTTGTGTTTCGATAGTAAGAATAGGAAATTGGTTATGGTTTTGGGTTATGGGTCATGGGTTTGGGTTATGGGTCATGGAGTTTTGGGTTGGGTAGAATAAGTTTGGGCCTTGGTTTAAAATTTAAGAAGATGCCTGTAACAACTAAGTTTCACTCCTGAAAAATAATAATCAAGACAAGAAAAATAGCGACAAATATTATATTTAAATTCAAGTGATGGGGTTACAATCTCTAAAATATCTCTAAATCTAAAGAGATGTAGTCCTCTGATTCTTCTCGTCACGGATGATAGTTCAAGAGCTTGAAAGCTTGATCTTGAGCTTGACGGATTTCAGATTTGTAGTACGTCACGGACAATTTGAAGTTCGTCACGAACCAGGATTTGATGTTGCAGTTATCACGAACGGAAGATTTGAAGCCGCCCGCCTATGATTTGAGTTCGCATTTGGAATTTGACCACAGACGATGATTGCAGATATGGATGGAGACCTTGATGCTATCCTTCAGAGCTTCTTTAGCCTTTCCTTCTGCTTACTTCCTTGTGCCTTAGCCTTATCCCTTGACCCCTTTATATAGGTATGAGGTAGAGTAGTCTTCAAGAAAACCCTAGTGGATCATTGGGCTTGAGGCTTATGGGCCGGTCCATTTGATAGAAGACTACTTGACGGGCTAGCCCAATAATATATTAATGGGCATTTATTTAAATCAATTTAATTGGATTTAAATAACAAACCCAATTATACCAGTCCATGTTGCTTAATTGGACCAATATATATTTAATTTGTGGTAAAATCCAAATATTTTATGGATTTAAATTTGATAAAATTTTAATTGTCTATAAATGCCCCCTACTTCAAAGCTTGACGGGATGTAAGCTTGCGAAAATACAAGACAGGACTTGAAGTATATGTGAGAAGAACAGTTCCACACGTTATACTATTTACTATCCTTTTCTGATTTGGAGTCTGATCGCAATTTTCCATTTTCGGGAGCGCAACTTACATGCGTGTCTATTTGTCCATGGAATGATTTATTATTTTCCAAAGTCTTATGGACTTATTAAGTCAATATTTCCAAGTACAAAGTCATGCAAATCTTGAAAGTAATAGACGTATAGGAAGCATAAACCAAGCACTTGAATCACTTTCCTCTTTTGATGTCATGCATTAAGGAGAGATTTCCAAACATGGCACTTTCTTGGTTAATTGCAAGACCTTCTTTTTTCTTTATTGTACGAACATATATGGATCAAAAAAATCTTTCCTTTAATTTTATGTTTCCATCTTTCAAGTTTGACCAACTCCAATTTGGACGTGATATTTTCCTTGTTTACACATATTGTGACTTGAGCGCCAAGAATTTCCTTAAATTCTATCAATTTCCTTTCTATAAATTCACTGCTTTCTCCTGTGATTGTTGCCATAGCAGCAATTCTCCACTCTTAGATGAAAGCAACAGTGGTTTTGAAGGTACTCGTCAATAGTTGGCAATGCAATCCCATCGCTCGATTCTCCTAATATTTTTTTGTGCAGTTGCTACCAAGAATTTCAGCTTTGTGCGTCTTAACCAAAAAAAATATATCTTAGCGTAGGAGTATCGAAATCACTAGTGGTTTGCGGATACGGAAACTAGACTCGGAGTACTACAACATATCAAAAATTTGGATCTAGATTCACGTCGTAGCATCCCAGGTGAGCTTCGTAATCTTGGTTTAAGTTCTGTCACTGCTCGATATTCCAGTTTTGTACGTCCTGACTAAATAAATCATATCTTGGTGTAAGAACGCCGAAATCACGAGTGGTTTGCGGATATGGAAACTAGACTCAGAGTACTACAACATATCAAAAATTTGGATCTAGATTCGTGTCGTAAAATCCCGGGTGAGCTTCGTAATCTTGGTTTAATTTCTGTCACTGCTTGATATTCCAGTTTTGTGCGCTCTTGCTAAAAAAATATATATCTCAAGATAGGAGCATCCGTACTACGAGCTGTTTATATCGTTGGTAAGAAGACTCGGTGATAGACAACATCTACAAAGGTTGAAGCTCCAGCCCTTTTGATCCATATGCAACCAATCTTTGATCGATCAAGCGCCAAAATCGCGAGGATTGTTCGGGCAGTATACTTCTTTTTCTCCCTTTTCTTTTGTTGTAGGCTCGGAGGTGCTCCCCTCTTCTTTTTGTAGGTTCATGAAGGGTACGATCCCTCGAGATTTGACGGAGAAGTGCACGTCAAAATATTGACCATCCGCATTGAAGCGTCGTGTCATTGACACCGATTCTTGTTGCTAAGTGAAAGCTTCATGTCGTTGTCTCTATTGCTTGTGTGTGGCCAGAGATTAGCGAGGCTCCCAAATTTTAACTTCCCTTTTGCATGCCGATTTGGAAAATCCTTGATGTCCATCATATCGAATTGAAGCGTATCAGTATAAGCAGAAACGTCGTGCTATGGTACCGATATTCATTAATCGAGCTTTTCGTCGTGCTACTTGCACCGTATCTGCAAAAACATCATCTTGTTGGCACCGAGGGCTCCAAAAGCTTTTCTTATTTTTGTAGGTTTTCGAGAGAGTACAAGAACTTGGCACATCCCTTCAGCAACATGATGCATCTTGGTGAGAAAGAGGCTTGGAGCTCGAGCGACCATATTTCATCCTTGCCGAGCGAGTGCGACATGTACCATGTCTCATTGGTGCGGGCTGGCGAGGAAGGCCACTGGAGTAGGCCTTTCGAGCATCGGCGAGCAAGTATTTGGCGTGTTTCTGCTGTTTTGACTTCATAGCATTTCATGCTCGCATTGAAAAAATCGTATCTGCACCTGGGAATGTCCAAACTGCAATCCGCTTGGTCCTGCAGAATCAAAACTTGCACCACAGCGACATATCCAAAATTTGGGGCCAAATTCCATAAGGACAAGTCGGAATGAACTTTTGAAGGCGATGCACAAGTCTGCCATTTTGCCTTCACAGTACTGCATGCTATTATTGGAACGCGCATATCTCAAGAAAGGAGCATCCAAATCACGAGCCGTCTGCGCCATTGGAAATACGACTCATAGCTAATGAAGTCTTCAAAGTATCATAGAAGAATTCCAAGCCGATTGTCTGCAGCAACTTTCTGAACTTAACCCATCTATCCGCGAAATTGCTTTTCAGCTTTGCGCGCTATGGTGGAAAAATTCATATCTCGAGCTAGGAGACTCTAAATTGTGATCCGCTTGCGCCTTTTGAAAGTACACTCATAGATCTGCAATACATATGAGTTTCGTGACAGAAATCTTTCCGAGCTAGAAACAGAAAATTTTCAAAGTCCACCTAGCTGCAGTAACTTTCAGATTCGTGTAGTTCCGGCAAAAAAAGAATCATATCTTGAGCTACAAGTGTCGGAATTACAATCCGTTTGAACATTTAGAAAGAAAACTCAGAGACCTGAAGGACTTATAAATTTCATATCGAACTCTGAAGGACTTATAAATTTCATATCGAACTCTTTTCGGTCTATCAATGGAAAATTCGAGACTTCGACTTAACTGCAGTGAACTTTCAGGTTTGCGTACCTTCAGCGAGAATAATTATATCTTGAGCTAAGAGTATCGAAATTACAATCCGTTTGTCTCGTTGGAAATAAAACTCCTAGAGCTATAACACATAAAAATTCCATCCCAGAACTCTTCTCGGCCTAGAAACAGAAAAATACTGAAAATCAAACTGACCGCAGGGAACTTTCAGGTTTGCGTGCTTTTGGCCGGAAAAACTGTATCTTGAACTAGGAGCGTCGACATCACAAATAGTTTGAACCTACGAAATTCGGACGTCAAGAACTATAGTCTCATTGAAGATGAAACTCCATTCATTCTTGGTTAACCTAACAAATATTTTTGAAGTTGATTTTACAGCCTTGTAATGGGTTCAGCTATCATCACGAATCTTATCTCTTTGTTTATTTCTTTTGCAGACTTGCGAACAAGTTCGATGAGTGCAGATATCAGTCCGAAATGTCACACAAGATGCGGAGTCACCCTTTCACCAACTTTTTGCTCTTGATTTGGTGACGGTCTTGAAATTTATCAATGGCGGCTCCCGTGGTGATTGAAGGTTTTTTTCCAAGAGAGATGACTTCTTATATACGAGGCATTGAGGATAGTGTATTAGACTGCGAAGACGTCATATGGACTTGAAAGAAGCATTCAAGACGAGTCGGACACAAAGCCTAGTTTACGATTATTTTCATGACTTAGGCTTTTGTATAGGAAAACGTCTAATTCCCTTTGTCTCTACATTTTTTTGATGTATCAACTTTTGTACTATTGAAGCAATAAAAAAAATCTTTTATACTTCAAAGCAAATCGTCTCTTTTCCTCATAGATATATGCCTCTACACTTGGAAGAATTGACATAATGATCCGATGGCGCCAAACCTTTTTTTTTTTGTTTTTTGAAACTCATGCGACTGAACTTAGAATGAAAGTCTAAGCTGCCTACGTACCTCGGTGAAGAGGATCAAGTCATAACGTAGTTCAGAATTGGTGAGATTTATTTTTTTATTTTTTTGGTGCCGTTCGCAGTTTAGGCTCGTGCGGGCCAGGAGCATTGCAGCATGCAGTTTAAGCTCATGCATCAAGGAGCATCATGACTTGCAGTTTAGGCTCGTGCGTTGAGGAGCATCATGACTTGCGGTTTAGGCTCGTGCGTCGAGGAGCATCATGACTTGTAGTTTAGGCTCGTGCGTTGAGGAGCATCATGACTTGCAGGTTTAGGCTCGTGCGTTGAGGATCATCATGACTTGCAGTTTAGGCTCGTGCGTTGAGGAGCATCATGACTTGCGGTTTAGGCTCGTGCGTTGAGGAGCATCATGACTTCCAATATAGGTATATATATATATATATATATATATATATATATATATATATATATATATATATATATATATATATATATATATATATATATATAGTGTGTATGTCTTTTATATTTGGGCTACCGTCTCTAATTATTTTGGGCCGCCGGGCTAAAAATATAAAAGTGTGACGACCCAAAGGGTCTGCCCAAACATATGTATACATAATATACTATCCGGAACATATGTATACCTATAATATACCCATATATATACAATATATATACATATGTATACCTTGGGTTTTATCTATATATATGTATACATATATAATCATGAAGCTAACTTCATATATATATATATATATATATATATATATATATATATATATATATATATATATATATATATAAAGAAGAAATAAAAGAAGAAAGAAAGAAAAATAAAATAAAATAAAATATAAAACGAAACGGGGAGGGGGGCTGGTTTCGTCGGGACAGCAGGGTAGGGGTTGTTGTTGTATTTGCTTTACCTTTTGTATTTCTTGATTGTTTTGCTTCAATTCTTCTTTGACTCTCATCTTGTCCATCACTAAAAAAAATGTTTAAAAGGATAATAAATTTAGTACTAAGATCTAATATTGGATCTTTTTTTCAAGTTTTTTTTTTGATTGAGGAGAAAAAGAAGAAAAAAGATAAGGATATGGGAAGAAGAGGATGTTAGGAATTTAGGCTAAAATATGTTATACAAATTATAGTGATATGAATATTGTTGATTGTTGAATGAATGAAGAGAAGAGGGTATGTGGTGGCTATGAGATGAAGATGACATCGGCGGTGGTGTGCTGGGGTAGTATGGTGAAGAAGAAGAGAGAGAGAATAGTGTAGTGGAGGCTTTTGTGCGTGTTATGTTTTTTTAGATTTAGGGTTTGTGTTTCGAATAGTAAGAATAGGAAATGGGTTACGGTTTTGGGTTATGGGTCATGGGTTTGGGTTATGGGTCATGGTGTTTTGGGTTGGATAGAATAAGTTTGGGCCTTGGTTTAAAATTTAAGAAGATGCCTGTAACAACTAAATTTCACTCCTGAAAAATAATAATCAAGACAAGAAAATTAGCGATAAATATTATATTTAAATTCAAGTGATGGGGTTACAATCTCTAGAATATCTCTAAATCTAAAGAGATGTAGTCCTCTGATTCTTCTCGTCACGGATGATGGTTCAAGAGCTTGAAAGCTTGATCTTGAGCTTGACGGATTTCAGATTTGTAGTACGTCACGAACAATTTGAAGTTCGTCACGAACCAGGATTTGATGTTGCAGTTATCACGAACGGAAGATTTGAAGCCGTCCGCCTATGATTTGAGTTTGCCTTTGGAATTTGACCACAGACGATGATTGCAGATATGGATGGAGACCTTGATGCTATCCTTCAGAGCTTCTTTAGCCTTTCCTTCTGCTTACTTCCTTGTGCCTTAGCCTTCTCCCTTGACCCCTTTATATAGGTGTGGGGTGGAGTAGTCTTCAAGAAAACCCTAGTGGATCATTGGGCTTGAGGCTTATGGGCCGGTCCATTTGATAGAAGACTACTTGACGGGCTAGCCCAATAATATATTAATGGGCATTTATTTAAATCAATTTAATTGGATTTAAATAACAAACCCAATTATACGAGTCCATGTTGCTTAATTGGACCAATATATATTTAATTTGTGGTAAAATCCAAATATTTTATGGATTTAAATTTGATAAAATTTTAATTGTCTACAAATGCCCCCTACTTCAAAGCTTGACGGGATGTAAGCTTGCGAAAATACAAGACAAGACTTGAAGTATATGTGAGAAGAACAGTTCCACACGTTATACTATTTACTATCCTTTTCTGATTTGGAGTCTGATCGCAATTTTCCATTTTCGGGAGCGCAACTTACATGCGTGTCTATTTGTCCATGGAACGATTTCTTATTTTCCAAAGTCTTATGGACTTATTAAGTCAATATTTCCAAGTACAAAGTCATGCAAATCTTGAAAGTAATAGACGTATAGGAAGCATAAACCAAGCACTTGAATCACTTTCCTCTTTTGATGTCATGCATTAAGGAGAGATTTCCAAACATGGCACTTTCTTGGTTAATTGCAAGACCTTCTTTTTTCTTTATTGTACGAACATATATGGATCCAAAAAATCTTTCCTTTAATTTTATGTTTCCATCTTTCAAGTTTGACCAACTCCAATTTGGACGTGATATTTTCCTTGTTTACACATATTGTGACTTGAGCGCCAAGAATTTCCTTAAATTCTATCAATTTCCTTTCTATAAATTCACTGCTTTCTCCTGTGATTGTTGCCGTAGCAGCAATTCTCCACTCTTTGATGAAAGCAACAGTGGTTTTGAAGGTACTCGTCAATAGTTGGCAATGCAATCCCGTCGCTCGATTCTCCTAACATTTTTTTGTGCAGTTGCTACCAAGAATTTCAGCTTTGTGCGTCTTAACCAAAAAAAAAATATCTTAGTGTAGGAGTATCGAAATCACTAGTGGTTTGCGGATACGGAAACTAGACTCGGAGTACTACAACATATCAAAAATTTGGATCTAGATTCACGTCGTAGCATCCTAGGTGAGCTTCGTAATCTTGGTTTAAGTTCTGTCACTGCTCGATATTCCAGTTTTGTGCGTCCTGACTAAATAAATCATATCTTGGTGTAAGAACGCCGAAATCACGAGTGGTTTGCGGCTATGGAAACTAGACTCAGAGTACTACAACATATCAAAAATTTGGATCTAGATTCGTGTCGTAAAATCCCGGGTGAGCTTCGTAATCTTGGTTTAATTTCTGTCACTGCTTGATATTCCAGTTTTGTGCGCTCTTGCTAAAAAAAATATATATCTCAAGATAGGAGCATCCGTACTACGAGCTGTTTATATCGTTGGTAAGAAGACTCGGTGATAGACAACATCTACAAAGGTTGAAGCTCCAGCCCTTTTGATCCATATGCAACCAATCTTTGATCGATCAAGCGCCAAAATCGCGAGGATTGTTCGGGCAGTATACTTCTTTTTCTCCCTTTTCTTTTGTTTTAGGCTCGGAGGTGCTCCCCTCTTCTTTTTGTAGGTTCATGAAGGGTACGATCCCTCGAGATTTGACGGAGAAGTGCACGTCAAAATATTGACCATCCGCATTGAAGCGTCGTGTCATTGACACCGATTCTTGTTGCTAAGTGAAAGCTTCATGTCGTTGTCTCTATTGCTTGTGTGTGGCCAGAGATTAGCGAGGCTCCCAAATTTTAACTTCCCTTTTGCATGACGATTTGGAAAATCCTTGATGTCCATCATATCGAATTGAAGCGTATCAGTATAAGCAGAAACGTCGTGCTATGGTACCGATATTCATTAATCGAGCTTTTCGTCGTGCTACTTGCACCGTATCTGCAAAAACATCATCTTGTTGGCACCGAGGGCTCCAAAAGCTTTTCTTATTTTTGTAGGTTTTCGAGAGAGTACAAGAACTTGGCACATCCCTTCAGCAACATGATGCATCTTGGTGAGAAAGAGGCTTGGAGCTCGAGCGACCATATTTCATCCTTGCCGAGCGAGTGCGACATGTACCATATCTCATTGGTGCGGGCTGGCGAGGAAGGCCACTGGAGTAGGCCTTTCGAGCATCGGCGAGCAAGTATTTGGCGTGCTTCTGCTGTTTTGACTTCATAGCATTTCATGCTCGCATTGAACAAATCGTATCTGCACCTGGGAATGTCCAAACTGCAATCCGCTTGGTCCTGCAGAATCAAAACTTTCACCACAGCGACATATCCAAAATTTGGGGCCAAATTCCATAAGGACAAGTCGGAATGAACTTTTGAAGGCGATGCACAAGTCTGTCATTTTGCCTTCACAGTACTGCATGCTATTATTGGAGCGCGTATATCTCAAGCAAGGAGCATCCAAATCACGATCCGTCTACGCCATTGGAAATACGACTCATAGCTAATGAAGTCTTCAAAGTATCATAGAATAATTCCAAGCCGATTGTCTGCAGCAACTTTCTGAACTTAACCCATCTGTCCGCGTAATTGCTTTTCAGCTTTGCGCGCTATGGTGGAAAAATTCATATCTCGAGCTAGGAGACTCTAAATTGTGATCCGCTTGCGCCTTTTGAAAGTACACTCATAGATCTGCAATACATATTAGTTTCGTGACAGAAATCTTTCTGAGCTTGAAACAGAAAATTTTCAAAGTCCACCTAGCTGCAGTAACCTTCAGATTCGTGTAGTTCCGGTAAAAAAAGAATCATATCTTGAGCTACAAGTGTCGGAATTACAATCCGTTTGAACATTTAGAAAGAAAACTCAGAAACCTGAAGGACTTATAAATTTCATATCGAACTCTTTTCGGTCTATCAACGGAAAATTCGAGACTTCGACTTAACTGAAGTGAACTTTCAGGTTTGCATACCTTCAGCGAGAATAATTGTATCTTGAGCTAGGAGTATCGAAATTAAAATCCGTTTGTATCATTGGAAATAAAACTTCTAGAGATATAACACATAAAAATTCCATCCCAGAACTCTTCTCGGCCTAGAAACAGAAAAATACTGAAAATCAAACTGACCGCAGGGAACTTTCAGGTTTGCGTGCTTTTGGCCGGAAAAACTGTATCTTGAACTAGGAGCGTCGACATCAAAAATAGTTTGAACCTATGAAATTCGGACGTCAAGAACTATAGTCTCATTGAAGATGAAGCTCCATTCATTCTTGGTTAACCTAACACATATTTTTGAAGTTGATTTTACAGCTTGTAATGGGTTCAGCTATCATCACGAATCTTATCTCTTTGTTTATTTCTTTTGCAGACTTGCGAACAAGTTCGATGAGTGCAGATATCAGTCCGAAATGTCACACAAGATGCGGAGTCACCCTTTCACCAACTTTTTGCTCTTGATTTGGTGACGGTCTTGAAATTTATCAATGGCAGCTCCCGTGGTGATTGAAGGTTTTTTTTCCAAGAGAGATGACTTCTTATATACGAGGCATTGAGGATAGTGTATTAGACTGCGGAGACGTCAAGACGAGTCGGCCACAAAGCCTAGTTTACGATTATTTTCATGACTTAGGCTTTTGTATAGGAAAACGTCTAATTCCCTTTGTCTCTACATTTTTTTGATGTATCAAATTTTGTACTATTGAAGCAATAAAAAAAATCTATTATACTTCAAAGAAAATAGTCTCTTTTCCTCATAGATATATGCCTCTACACTTGGAAGAATTGACATAATGATCCGATGGCGCCAAACCTTTTTTTTTTTGTTTTTTGAAACTCATGCGACTGAACTTAGAATGAAAGTCTAAGCTGCCTACGTACCTCGGTGAAGAGGATCAAGTCATAACGTAGTTCAGAATTGGTGAGATTTATTTTTTTATTTTTTTGGTGCCGTTCGCAGTTTAGGCTCGTGCGGGCCAGGAGCATTGCAGCATGCAGTTTAAGCTCATGCATCAAGGAGCACCATGACTTGCAGTTTAGGCTCGTGCGTTGAGGAGCATCATGACTTGCAGTTTAGGCTCGTGCGTCGAGGAGCATCATGACTTGCAGTTTAGGCTCGTGCGTTGAGGAGCATCATGACTTGCAGTTTAGGCTCGTGCGTTGAGGAGCATCATGACTTGCAGTTTAGGCTCGTGCGTTGAGGAGCATCATGACTTGCAGTTTAGGCTCGTGCGTCGAGGAGCATCATGACTTGCAGTTTAGGCTCGTGCGTCAAGGAGCATCATGACTTGTAGTTTAGGCTCGTGCGTCGAGGAGCATCATTTGTCTTCAAGGATAGTACCTCTTCGAAAATTTCCTGTTGATAGGGCCAATCCTCATGCCATCTGCATCAATTAACTTGTAAGCTCCGCTTGAATAGGCTTCTTGCACGACATATGGGCTATCCCACTTTGAAGTGAATTTTCCCCCAGATTTGCGATAGGTGATAATATGTCTTCTTACTGCAAGAACTTGATCGCCAACTTGGAAGGACCTCAAGCGAACCTTTTTATTGAAAGCACGAGAAAGACGAGCTTGATAACATTCGAGACTTTGTTGAGCTTCTAGCCTTTTTTCATCAAGGGACTCAAGTTCTTCAAGGCTTAGACGAGCATTTTCTTCTTCAGTAAGACCTTCTTGGACAGCGAGTCGCAAGGACGGTATTTGACGCTCAAGAGGAAGAGCTGTTTCGACTCCATAAACAAGAGAATAAGGAGTTGCCTGTGTCGGCGTGCGATGAGTCGTACGATATGCCCACAAAGCTTCTTCCATTCTGTCATGCCAATCTCTTTTAGATTTGGAGACGACCTTTTTAACAAGTTTCAAAGCGTCTTGTTAAATGCTTCGGCTAATCCATTTGCAGCAGCATAATACATTGACGAATTACGTTGCTTGAAGCCAAAAAGTTCACAGATCTTGGTCATCAATTTGTTATCGAACAGTTTGCCATTATCTGTTATTATATAACTAGGAATGCCGAAACGATATATGATGTTCACTCGAATGAAGTTTGCAACATTCTCCTTCTTCACTTCCTTGAGAGCGACGACCTCAGCCCATTTTGAGAAATAATCAGTTGCGGCCAAGATGTATAGATGTCCTTCAGAAGATTTTGGAAGTGGTCCAACAATATCTAATCCCCAAGCATCAAATGGACAAGATGCAACAGTAGGATGTAACACTTTAGGGGGTTGGTGTATGAAATTTGCGTGAAACTGGCAAGCCTTGCACCTTCGAGCATAATCTAAGCAATCTTTCACCATTGTTGGCCAGTAGTAACCCATCCTCTTAATGTGGGGTGGAGCTTTGGCCCGGATTGATGTGATCCACAAACTCTAGAGTGTGCCTCTTGCATAGCTTGTGTTGCTTCATCTTCCCCTAAACAACGCAAGAGAACTCCCTCGAATGATCTTCGATAAAAAGTGTCTTTATAGTAAATGAAGCGAGGGGCACGCCGACGAATTTCTGTCTTTCTTCTTGGATCTTCTGGAAGTATCCCATAACATAAGTAATCGATCATGGTTTGTCGCCAGTCAACCTTCAAAGCTTCAGTGACGGCTACCAAACGATCGAGCTTGCTTTCTTCATCCTCGTTCTCATCTGGTGGCACTATCCATTTTTGGCAGACAGTGATTTATGTCTGGCAGGGCAGAGTCAATGTCGAAGCTAGAGCAGCTAAGGCGTCGGCTTTCTTATTTTCCTTCCTTGGCACATGCTGAAGAGTTACGTTTCCAAGCCATGCAATCCATTTCTGTGCATAATCATGATAAGGACGCAATTCTGGCTTTTTGACTTCATAGCTACCTAGCAATTGATTGATCACTAACTCAGAGTCTCCAAAAATATGTAATCGGAGTTGTCTCATCTCAACGGCCATCTCAAGCCCAAGTATGAGTGCTTGATATTCCGCAACGTTGTTAGTGCAATGTTGTGTTAAAGTGAAGGAATATGGCAAGACTTCCCCTTGAGAAGTGACAAACACAACACCTGCACCCGCTCCCTCACGATGTGCGGCACCATCAAAATACATTTTCCATGGTGGTTGCACTTCGATGACCGTCGCATCTTCATCAGGTAGTTCATCAGTCAACTCCCAATCATCAGGAATTGGATGATCTGCCAAAGCTTGTCCTTTCACATATTTTTGTGGGATATACACAATCTCAAATTGTTGATACTGGAGATACCACCTTGCTAATCGATCATTGAGGACGGGTTTTGACATAACAAACTTGATCGGGTTCGCCCTTGAGACGAGACAGATGACATGAGCTTGAAAATAGTGCTTTAGCTTTTGAATTGCGAAAACCAACGCCAGACACAACTTTTCGATTGGAGAATACTTTATCTCATTTGGGGTCATCATTCTACTCAAGTAGTAGAGGGAATTTTCTTTATTTTCACCATTTTCTTGGGCTAAAAGGGCTCCCACTGACCTTTCATGGGCTGCAATATATAAAATCAATGGCTTTCCTGGTATAGGGGCTGCCAGAACTAGAGGTTTCATCAAGTAGGATTTGATGCTTTGGAATGCATTGCTACAAGCTTGGTCCCATTAAAACGGTACACCCTTCTTCATGAGACGGCTAAAAGGCTGGCACTTCCCTGCTAGATTTGAGATGAATCTTCTAAGGTACGCCAATTTTCCTTGTAGACTTTTCAGTTCATGTATGTTTCTGGGCTCTGGCATCTTCAAAATTGAATCAACTTTGGCTTGATCTATCTCAATCCCTCGATGTCGAATAATGAAGCCAAGGAATTTTCCAGAAGTAACTCCAAAGGCGCATTTCAACGGGTTCATTCTAAGTTGATATCTCCGGAGTCGTTCGAACACCATTCTTAAGTCTTGCAAGTGGTCTCCTCTCTTTCTTGATTTCACCACTAAATCATCTACATAGCATTCCACATTCTTGTGGTGGATGTCATCTAAGATATTCTGCATTGCCCTTTGATATGTGGCGCCAACATTCTTCAAGCCAAAAGGCATTACTTTGTAGCAATAAATGCCTTTAGGAGTTCGAAATACAGCAAGCTCTTCATCTTTTGGTGCCATACGTATTTGATTGTAGCCAGATGATCCATCCATGAAATACATCGCCTCGTATCCGGTGTGGCATCAATCATAAGCTCTAGAATGGGGAGCAAAAATTCGTCTTTAGGGCATGCATTATTGAGGTCTCTAAAATCGACACAAACTCGAATTTGGCCATTCTTCTTCTTCACAGGAACAATGCTTGAAATCCATGAAGGATATTTAACCTCCCAAATGAAACCAGCTTCGATGAGTTTATTGACCTCTGCTTCAATTGATGGGATCAATTCTGGCCTGAAGCGTCTTTGGGCTTGTTTAACAGGACGAGCTCCTTTCTTGACTGCGAGATGATGAACTGCTACTTTAGGATCTAAACCAGACATCTCTTTGTAGTTCCAAGCGAAGACATCTCTATATTCTTTGAGTAGCTCCACATAAGTGTTTTCTTCATCTATGGTTAATAGGGCACTTACATAGGTGGTCCTGGAGTCTTCTGCAGTTCCAAGGTTGACTTCTTTCAATGTATCAACAATCATTTTAATTCCTTCTTCTAGTTCCGTAGGAGCGTCCTCAACATATTCGTATTCTTGAGGATCACCATCATTAAAAGATATATGGCCACACCAGGAGGCATCTCCCAAATATTCATTAACTTTCCTTAGGGATGAAGTGTATTGCTCCTCATTCGCAGTAATGTGATATAAAGATCCTACACTTTCTTCATCTTCATCACGCTCTCTAGTATGGACCACTGTGCGAGTCTTCACCTTGAGTACCTCCCCTCATGAAATTAAAAGTTCTGATTGTCGCCTCATTCTGGAAGGGATCAAGCTTCGACACTCCTTGGAGATACTTTGGACTTTAGATGGCAAAGGTTTTTTTATCTCTTCATAATTTCTTTGGGACATGTTATTCTTCCTTTTCCATGGCCCCAACCTCTCAAATACAGAAGTTCTTGTAGTTGGTTCTCCAAGTCGATCAAAGACAGAAGGCTTTTTATTAGGATCAGCGGGTTCATCTTCCATCGTGATATAGTTAATATTTGCTCTTCTAATGGAGATGCGAACTGGTGGGGGTTGTTTGTAACCTAGACCCTCACGTGATTGTTTCACCACATTCTCCTTGTCCTTCATTGTGTTTGCTTTCCTAGTAGCTTCAGGTGGGAGCTTCCCTAGCTTAGATGGTTCATTGGGGTCATATCCAGCCTTTGCGAATAACCTATAAGCATTCCGATCAAAACCTTCATTTGTGCGTTTCATAGGGAGTGCCTTATTTTGAGGCATGCTAGGGGCCACAAACTTTTCCCGTAGCTTTGAAGATAACTTTATGGTATCAATCTGCTTGATAGGAAGGGTTAATTCTCTTAGTGCATCCTTTTGGAGGCTTGATGATCCTTCTTTATCTTTCTTCACTTTTGGGATGTAACGAGATAAAGGAGCTATTTGCTTGCCTTTGGCCTTCGTGGAGTCATCAACTTTTACTCCATTCATGATGTGGTTCTTTAAGTAGAACTTTGCATCAGTGAAGTATGCATCGGCTTCAGCGAACGGCTTGTCGTCGGCAACTATCTTCTTCTCGACTCCATCTTTATTATATTTCAAACATTGGTAGTAAGTTGACGGGACAACTTTGTTCTCGTGTATCCACGGCCTGCCAAGCAACAAATTGTATGAAGTCTTTGCATCAATCACATGCATCCATGCGGTTGATTGCATATCTCCCATGGCGATCTCCAACTTGATAGATCCTATGGCCCTTTGTCCACCTTGATTGAATCCTTGAATCATCAGTCGGCTTTCAGAAAGGTCTTCAGTTGAGATGCCAAGTTCCTTCATTATGCGAATGGGAAGAATGTTAACTGCAGATCCGTCATCTATCAAGATTCTGTTTATTCTCAGCTCCAGCACATAACCGACCATAAACAAAGGGCGATTGTTTGGTGTCTCACCAAGTAGGAGATCGTCTTCGGTGAAGGTGATTTTTGCATTACAAACATCTACTTCTTGAAATGAGGACTCAACAAGAGTATTAGACTGTGATGGAGAGAGTGTTGACTTGACTTCGTTCTTTTCCTCTTCTTCCTTATCAGCATTGCATCACAAGGCTTTGTTATCATCATCAGAAATCCTCATGCGAAACCAACTCGGAAAAAATTCTCCCAAAGTCACCGGGTGACGTGGCTTTTGGTGATGGTGTGCCTCTATCTCCACCTTCTTTGGGTTCTTAACCATTTGTGGCTTCTTTAGTCTTACCACTATCTCATTCCTTGCAGGTTGCTTCGTTGATCCTTTTCGCAGACTCGATTTGCGGCGTCTTCATCGAGTCACCACGGTCCATCCTTCTTTATCAGGTTGATCAACTTGGACTTTGTCATTCTCCAGCAATTCTTTATCTTTATTCCCTTCACAGGTGAATATCTCGATCGGATCGAATGAGCCAAAGGTAATGGATCCATAACTTTGTCCTAGAAAACAAAGCACTTCTCGAGGGGGTGACCTACAAGCCGATGGTATTTGCAGTAATTCGGGTCATTATTTTCCAGCTTCATCTAGCCACTTCATTTCTGGCAGCTCAATAAGCTTTAACTCGAGGAGTTCTTCAAATATTGCAGGCACATCAGAGTCCAGAAATGGGTACTCCTTTTCTTGCATCTCTTTGAGAGTCAACTTCCGATTTGCGTTGTCCTGAGAGGAAGTAGTTTTCATACTCTGTTTCTTGCTCACCTTGGTAGTAAACTTCAAAGGAGAGGCATTGACGTTCATGGATTCTTTGCTTTCATTCTTGGACACGAACTTGCTCCATTTCTTGACTTCTTTCTTATCCCTTACCTTGCAAGGTTCGTAGATGGGCATCCCTTCATTTCCTGCAGAAGCCATGCTCAGCTCCATATCATGAGCACGGGTGGAAAGTTCTTCAAATTTCCTAGGCTTAATTCCTTGCAAGATGTAACGAAGTCCCCAATTCATTCCTTGGATGCACATCTCTATGCCAGAAGCTTCGCTTAGCCTATCTTTGCAGTTAAGGCTTGCATTCCTCCATCGATTGATAAAGTCAATAATTGGTTCATCTTTTCGTTGACGAGTATTCGTAAGTTCCACCATACTCACAGTACGCCTCGTGCTATAAAAGCGATTGAGAAACTCTTGCTCCAATTGGTCCCAACTATCGATGGATCCTGCCTCGAGGTCGGTGTACCAATCAAAAGCATTCCCCTTTAGTGAGCGGACGAACTGCTTGACAAGGTAATCTCCATAAGTCCCTGCATTGTTGCATGTTTCAACGAAGTGCGTGTCATGTTGCTTTGGATTTCCTTTGCCGTCGAACTGCTAAAATTTAAGAGGTTCCTAGCTGGCAGGCATCTTCAAGCTATCGATTCTCGCAGTATACGGCTTTGCGTATGTGAGAGAGGACTTTGAATCAACCTCATACTTATCCTTGATAGTTCCCATAATGAATTCCTTCAATTGTTCTATGGGAATTGATCCTTCGGAGGAGACATGAAGTTCTTTGGCGGATGTCACTTGTTTTGTTGGAGGATCCGCCTTCTCGTGGACTTCATGAAGCTTTCCATGTGCATGACTTGATTCTCCATCCATCATGCTTTCAACTATGCCTGTTAATTTTGCGATACAGACATCTTGATCTTGAGCATACTTTGTTAAGCCATCAATCGCCTTTGTCGGGTTTGCAAGTTGCTCCTCCATTGTCGAAGTGTTAGTCATCATTGCCTCCATGACTATCGCAGATGATGAAGAATAACCGAGACCTTCACATGGATTGAACTCAGTTTGTAACATGTCATGTGGCGAGATTGGCGTAGAAACAACACTTAAGACTTCATCATCAGGTTGGGTAAGCTGACTCTTGGTATTGTATAAAGTAAGTTGAGCAAGAGCTTTCTCCACAACTTCTGCAATATTATCTCCTCTCTCTGAATTGCTAGCGAAGGACCTTTTGTCTTTGAATGATGAAGATCTCATTGTGTGCATTGGTGCAGACGACACCCGGAGTGCTTGTTGTCCCAAGACGCTCGCTTTTTTCCGGGTGATTGGCCCAAGACTCCCCATAGTAACGTTCAGGATACTTTCCACGTCAGAAGAAAACTTGGAGTCAGCAACTTTTGAGTTGATCTTCTTCGAAGCCATCTTAGTGATCTTGAATGTCGAGAGTTGAGAAGAGATGAGAGGTAAAGCTTGTCCCACTAGGCGTGCCAAAATTTGTAACAACTAAATTTCACTCCTGAAAAATAATAATCAAGACAAGAAAAATAGCGACAAATATTATATTTAAATTCAAGTGATGGGGTTACAATCTCTAGAATATCTCTAAATCTAAAGAGATGTAGTCCTCTGATTCTTCTCGTCACGGATGATGGTTCAAGAGCTTGAAAGCTTGATCTTGAGCTTGACGGATTTCAGATTTGTAGTACGTCACGAACGATTTGAAGTTCGTCACGAACTAGGATTTGATGTTGCAGTTATCACGAACGGAAGATTTGAAGCCGTCCGCCTATGATTTGAGTTCGCCTTTGGAATTTGACCACAGACGATGATTGCAGATATGGATGGAGACCTTGATGCTATCCTTCAGAGCTTCTTTAGCCTTTCCTTCTGCTTACTTCCTTGTGCCTTAGCCTTCTCCCTTGACCCCTTTATATAGGTGTGGGGTGGAGTAGTCTTCAAGAAAACCCTAGTGGATCATTGGGCTTGAGGCTTATGGGCCGGTCCATTTGATAGAAGACTACTTGACGGGCTAGCCCAATAATATATTAATGGGCATTTATTTAAATCAATTTAATTGGATTTAAATAACAAACCCAATTATACCAGTCCATGTTGCTTAATTGGACCAATATATATTTAATTTGTGGTAAAATCCAAATTTTTTATGGATTTAATTTGATAAAATTTTAATTGTCTACAATGCCCAATTTCGAATTTGTCTTCTCTATATAAAAAAATTTATTTATTATGAAATAATAAAAAAATGTTAAGACAAAATTATAAAACCCAAAACTATCTTAAAAACACTAATTAACTCATAATATTAATTATTACACAAAATTAAATGTTAATTAAAATAAAGTCACACAAATTGGATATTAAATACTAAAAATGCAAAAAATACATATTTGTGTGATTATGTATTTTTTTTAAAATAAAATTAATTATTCCTAATTATAAACTTGAATTTTATATACAAATGCAATATATTTTTATATTTTTATTTATTTAAACAAACAAATATGCACAGATAAATGTAAATAATTCAAAAAAAATGACACAAAAATCACAACAATTGCAAGAAAACTAAACTTGTTTTATTTTGAATTTTTGGAAGTATTTCTCTTATAGGGCAAAAATCACGTGCTCAGCCTCTTTGCGCTTAAACATGAAGAGTTTTTCATGCAAAGACAAGTGAGCAGATACGAGTGATTTTTGCCCATTTGAGCACTCCGTGAAATTTGTTTTTTGACCGAACCTTTGCTTCAAATGGTCTCCTACATATCCCTGGCTAAAAGGGAATCAGGCCAATGTAGTTCGGAAGTTTTGGCAGTTGGGACTACCATGAAACCGTGATTTTGCAGTCATTGCTGTTGCATACTGTTACTACTGCTTATCGGTCTCCTTGTTACACCATGCTAAAACAAAATAAGAAGCTAGACTAAATTATGGTCTATGAACTGTAAACTCTTATCTATATCTTCAATTTTGTTCTTGCTGCCTTGCTTTCTTGTCAGCTTATGTTTCTTCCGGTGCTTCTTTCTACCAAAATCTGATGAGGATGGCATGCGTATTTTGACTTCTCAGAATACAAATTTCATCACTTTATTATGTTTGCTGGGGATACTGCTTCCTTGATTTAAAGCTTGTTATGCAGGGGGTTCTTATTGTAACCCTCGGTATTTTATTGAATTCTGCTTCGATCTTGAAATGTAGTCCTCTATTTTGCGAGCGGGCTCTTGACTTGCCTTTAAAAAGAGGACACAACCTCCATTCTAACAGGCGGGCTCCTGACTTCTTCAATTTAAAATAACAACCTCCGTTCTAACAGGCGGGCTCTGATTTCTTCAACTCAAAAATAACAACCTCTGTTCTAACAGGCGGGCTCCTGACTTCTTCTTCAACTTAAAAATAACAACCTCCGTTCTAACAGGTGGGCTCCTGACTTCTTCAATTTGAAATAACAACCTCCGTTCTAACAAGCGGGCTCCTGACTTCTTCAATTTAAAATAACAACCTCCGTTCTAACAGGCAGGCTCCTGATTTCTTCAACTTAAAAATAACAACCTCAGTTCTAACAGGCGGGCTCCTGACTTTTTATTTAAAATAACAACCTCCGTTCTAACAGGCGGACTCCTAACTTCTTCAATTTAAAATAACAACCTCTGTTCTGACAGGCGGGCTCCTGACTTCCTTTAATTTAAAAATAACAACCTCCGTTCTAACAAGCGGGCTCCTGACTTCTTCAATTTAAAATAACAACCTCCGTTCTAACAGGAGGGCTCCTGATTTCTTCAACTTAAAAATAACAACCTCAGTTCTAACAGGCGGGCTCCAGACTTTTTCATTTAAAATAACAACCTTCGTTCTAATAGGCGGGCTCCTGACTTCTTCAATTTAAAATAACAACCTCCGTTCTAACAGGAGGGCTCCTGACTTCTTCAATTTAAAATAACAACCTCCGTTCTAACAGGCGGGCTCCTGATTTCTTCAATTTAAAAATAACAACCTCCATTCTAACAGGGGGGCTCCTGACTTCTTCAATTTAAAATAACAACCTCCGTTCTAACAGGCGGGCTCCCGACTTCTTCAATTTAAAATAACAACCTCCGTTCTAACAGGCGGGCTCCTGACTTCTTCAACTTAAAAATAACAACCTCCGATATAGCAGGCGGGCTCCTGGCTTCTTCAATAACAACCTCCGTTCTAACAGGCGGGCTCCTGACTTCTTCAATTTAAAATAACAACCTCCGTTCTAACAGGCGGGCTCCTGATTTTTTCAACTTAAAATATCTTGAATTGATTTCCTTGTTTTCTTTGAGGAAATTTTCGACAATGGCGAAAAGTTTCTGCCCCAGTTTTGGTAATATTCCTTGTGGCATGTCTTTCTTCTATCATCAACATTCTCTTTTACCTGCATCAAATCAAAGAACATTTGTTAGTTTAAAATGCGGTGAGTGGCTGTGCCACTCCTACTGGGAATGGTTTTTCCCTTTCCCTGTTCTAAGTTCTCGAAACTTGTTGGGGATAATGTTATTAGCTGGGAATGATATTTCTGTTGGGGGATGGTTTTTTCATTTATCCCTTCACTTTTCTGTGTTTTAAAACTTGCTGGTGAAACTCAAAAATAACTTTCTTCAAAAGGTTTCATTTTCCCTCAATACTGCTGGAAATAGAAATGTTATCAACTGGGGATAGCGTTGTTGAGGATAAAATTGCAGGGGGTTATTTTGCTTGGGGATGCATTTTCCCTCTTTCCCTCCCTGCTTTGTGATGTCCGACCATCTTGGGACTTGGTTGATAATCTGTCAGAGTTATTTGCATATCTTGAAAATCTGCTGTGGAATCTTTTGGAACTTGGTCCGCGATTTTCTTGACTGCATCTTTCAGGTCTTCTCAATTTCCTGACATTCCAGACCAATTTGGTCTGTCCTACCCTTGTTTTGCTTCGCACCAATTCAGAAACTGATAGTAAGCTCTGAAAAGTCTTTCTCAAAATAAACTTAGACAAAAATCTTTAAACAATGAAAATGATAAGATAGAAAAAAGAAGGAAGCTTTGTGAACAAATGTTGAGAAAAAACAAAACGAACTTATCTGAATGGTATAACCGGTCCCAATGATCACGTCGTGCATTCTAGATTAATCAACCTAGTCTATTTGTATCAATCAATCTTTCTGATGGCCCCATTTGCTGAGGATGAACAGGTGCCCGACTCTTTGTCAAATGCGAATCCTTTTCGCCAATCTATCTTGTCGCCTCATAGTGCCCTTCGAGGGATTTTCACTACTGAGACTCTCTCATTTCTCTCAACTACCGTCACCTTATGGTGCCCGTGAAGGTTTTCACCGATAAGAATCTCTCATTTTTATTAATTATCAGCTTTCGTCACCTTATGGTGCCTGTAAAGGTTTTCACCGATAATACTCTCTCATTTTATTTTTTTTCGGCTGGGGATTGGAGCGGTACCGATAAGATTCTCTCTACTAGGGATTCTTCTAGCTATCAATTCCTTCAGCTTATGATTCTCTTTCTGCTGGGGATCAGCATGTTACTCTCGATTTTTATTTGCCTGACTGGGCATTTCCTGGATACTGATCGGGAGGTCTTTTTCGGATATCTCATATGGGTTTTTATGTGGGTCTTAAAAAGAAAAGAGTATCAAAAATTCACAATAACTCTGAATGGGTGAAATATTACAACTCTCGGAATCAAAACTCTATTCATAAAAACAACATAACTTCTGCCCTAGTTTCTTGTTTGGGGAAGGATTAACTTTTATTTACACTATGACCGAGCCGTGAGGCGCCTACGTATCCTTTTTGAGGAATCAGGCCAAATGTAGTTCACTTGATTCCTTTAGATTTCTTGTGACTTTCTTGTTTATTTAATTTTTTTATTTTCGTTATTGATTCCAAGAGAGGGATATGAAAGAATAAATAAGGCTCAAAAGGGTGAAAGCAAAGGTTAAAGTGTTTGGATAGAAGAAAGAATTGCCTCCGTCATTTCATTATCCGACAAACACCAAGTACAAGCAAATAAATGAAACAAAGATTATAATTAAAGAAATTACACGTAATATCTCTTGACCGCATCAGAATTGATAGCCATATCGATACATCTTCCTTCGACATCTGTCAAACATAAAGCACCGTTGGAAAGCACTCTGGTCAGAGTATACGATCCTTGCCCGTTTGGTGGGAACTTGCCCTTCGCTTCGGCTTGATGTGGCAATATTCGCTTCATCACCTATTGTCCCACTTCAAATTTCCTGGGATGCACCTTTTTATTATATGCTCTCGCTATTCACTTTTGATACAATGGCCATGACATACTGCTGCCAATCTCTTTTCATCAATTAAGCTCAACTGCTCCAATCGGGCTTTGACCCACTCATCGTCGTCAATTTCAGCTTCAGCGACAATTCGGAGGGATGTAATCTCAACTTCTGCTGGTATTACTACTTTAGTTGCGTACACCAGCAAGTAAGGAGTTGCATCTACTGAAGTGCGGACAATAGTGCGATAACCCAACAACACAAATGGTAGCTTTTCATGCCATTGCCTAGACCCTTCTACCATCTTTCTCAATATCTTCTTTATATTCTTGTTCGCTGCCTCAACCGCGCCATTTGCTTTGGGAATTTATGGGGTGGAATTACGGTGTGTAATCTTGAACTGCTAACATACTTCTTTCATCAAACCACTGTTAAGATTAGCACTGTTGTCTGTGATGATCACTTTCGAAATCCCAAATCTACAGATGATATGAGAATGCACAAAATCCACAACTGCCTTTTTGGTCACTAACTTGAAATTTTTAGCTTCCACCCATTTGGTGAAATAGTCAATGGCTACGAGAATGAACCTATGACCATTGGAAGCTGCATGTTCTATAGGTCCAATAACATCCATACCCCAAGCAACAAATGGCCATGGCGCTGATATTGTATGCAATTCTGTCGGCGGAGAATGAATCAGATCTTCGTATATCTGACACTGATGGCATTTTCGTATGAAACTTATACAATCACGCTCCATAGTGAGCCCATAATATCCTGCTCGAAGAATCTTCTTTGCCAATACATATCCGCTCATATATGGCCCACAAACTCCGACATGCACCTCTGTCATCACTATTGTGGCTTGACCTGCATCTATACATCTCAACAATCCCACATCCGGTGTTCTTTTGTACAACACTCCTCCATTAAGGAAAAATCCATTTGCCAATCGCCGAGTAGCTCTCTTTTGACCTCCAGTTGCCTGCTCCGGGTATATTCCCATACTGAGGTATTCTTTGACATCATGAATCCATGGCTCGCCATCCATTTCTTCCTCCACCATATTGCAATAAGCATGTTCATCCAGAACCTCAATATGCAACGGATCAACATAAATCTTGTCCAGGTGATGCAACATCGATGCTAGAGTAGCCAAAGCATCGGCAACCTCGTTATGCATTCTTGGGATGTGTCTGAATTCTACTGATCGGAAACACTTAATCAGATCATGCAAACATTGACGATATGGGATAAGCTTCAAATCCCTTATTTTCCATTCATATTGAACCTGATGTACCAGAAGGTCCGAGTCTCCCAAGACCAAGACGTCCTGGACATCCATGTCCACAGCTAACCGTAACCCCAAAATGCATGATTCATACTTAGCCATGTTGTTGGTACAATAGAAGCGTAGTTGAGTCGTAACAGGATAATGATGTCTTGTTTCATAAATAAGTACTGCTCCTATTCCAATTGCTTTTGCATTTGCAGCTCCGTCAAAGAAAAGCTTCCACCCTGGCTCCTTGGTTAGTTCTAACTCATCAATTTGTAACACTTCTTAATCTGGAAAATACGTCCTTAAGGTTCGTATTCATCATCAACAGGATTCTCAGCTAAGTGATCGGCTAGTGCTTGGGATTTCATAGCTGTCCTCATCACATAGATGATGTCAAATTCTATAAGTAATATTTGCCATTTTACTAACCTCCTTGTAGTCATAGGTTTCTGGAAAATATACTTCAATGGATCCAAATCGTGAAATGAGATAAGTAGTGTAGGAAGACAGATAATGCTTCAGCTTCTGTGCCACCCAAGTTAGGGCGCAACACGTTTTCTCAAGATGAGTGTACTTAACTTCATAAGCTGTGAACTTCTTACTGAGATAATAGATGGCTTGTTCCTTTCCGCCGGTGATGTCATGTTGCCCCAATACGCAGCCGAAAGAATTGTCCAAAACTGTTAGATAAAGAATCAGAGGCCTCCCGGGTTCAGGTGGAACCAACACACGTGGGTTTCACAAATACTCTTTTATCTTATCAAAAGCCTCTTGGCATTCTTCAGTCCATTTGACTGCAGCATCCTTCTTTAAGAGCCTAAAAATAGGTTCACACGTCGATGTGAGCTGAGCAATGAATCGGCTGATGTAGTTCAATCTTCCCAAAAGACTTATTATTTCGGTCTTGTTCTTCGGTGCTGGAAATTCTTGGATGGATTGGATCTTTGATGGGTCCAACTCAATGCCTCGCCGATTGACAATGAATCCTAACATTTTTCCAGAGGGAACCCCAAATGCACATTTGGCTGGGTTGAGCTTAATGTCATACCTCCGAAGTCTTTGAAAACACTTCCTCAGATCTGCTACATGGTCCTCCTAACGCCTGAATTTTATGATCACATCGTCTACATACACCTCAATCTCTTTGTGTATCATGTCATGAAATACAGTAGTCATTGCTCTCATATATGTTGCTCCAGCATTCTTTAAACCGAATGGCATTACCCTGTAGCAATACGTTCCCCATGGAGTGATGAAAGCTGTCTTTTCTGCATCTTCTTCATCCATCAAGATCTGATGATACCCAGCAAAATAATCCACGAAAGACCCAATCTCACACCCAGCACAATTGTCGATCAGAATATGAATGTTGGGTAATGGAAAGTTATCTTTTGGACTTACCTTATTAAGATTGCGGTAGTCGACACATACCCAAATATTCCCGTCATTCTTTGGTACTGGTACCACATTAGCTAACCACTCGGGATATCTAGTGACACGAATAACCTTTTCTTGCAGCTGTTTTGCTATTTCTTCTTTAATCTTTACACTCATATCTATTTTGAATTTCCTCAATTTCTGCTTGATGGGAGGACATGCCGGGTCAGTGGGTAATTTATGAACCACTAAATTGGTACTTAAACCTGGCATGTCATCATACGACCATGCAAAAATGCCTTTGAATTCTATGAGTGTTTTAATTAGCTCATCCTTTATGTGTGATTCAATGTGAACGCTAATCTTAGTTTCTCTAACATTGCAGCATCCCTAAATTGACGGCTTCAGTATTGCTTAAATTGGGCTTGGGTTTTTCTTCGAACTGGCTTAACTCTTTACTTATCTTCTCAAAGGCCTCATCCTCATCCTATTCTGATTCATCATTATAGTCAATTTCTTGCATAATTAATTCAGAATCAGACTGATATTTTAGACTAGGTTGAAGATCCGTTGTGCATGCCATGTCGTTGGAAACGACAAAAAGAGAACTGTTCAGAAATAAAAAGAAACGAAAAAAATAAGAAAAAGAAGGGAAACTTTCATTTTTAATAAATGCGGAAATAACAGAGTTTCACACTACAAACAAAACCAAAACTGGATTACAACTCTGTAATAATCCAGGAAACAAAAGAAAATCCATAGCCTACTACCAAGACTCCTTCTGGATGGAAAAAGGAGTAGCTGTCCAATTGTTGGTTTTGGCCTTAGATCCCACATATTGTATGTCCGCTTTACTGGAACCTTCTCCAGCTTCAATCATGTTGACATCAGCAAATAACCTTTCAAAACTCTGATCCAAATCTCTATCTGGTCCAATCGACGGTCTAAGAATCTTTGGGTTCGGCAACCTCTTGATACCTGCTTTAACAAAAGACCGAGAGAGGCGTGGAACTGGCTTGGGAAGGACCCGGACTTTCTTCTTCATTTTTCGAGCTCTCTTCACATCTGCTGCTGTCGTCTTGAACCCTAACCCGAATGTCTCCAAATTCTCAGGCAAAGAAACAGGTTGAATGATACCTTGGAGTTTGGCCCCCAGACCTTTTCCTGGTATAAACCCACAATTAATCATTTCTGAGGCGATCATGAAAGTTGCAGCCGAGATCCTGGGAAATGTGAGGTCCTCGCCTTCAGAAACCTTGTCCACTGAAACCCATTCGAAGACTTGGTATACCCATTGTCCCCTGTCATCCTCTGTTTCTATGAATGGCACCACGTCATCACCCATAATGCATGTGTCGTCATCCCCGTGCATCACTATTTCTTGCCTATCCCACTTAAACTTCACCATCTAGTGTAATGTACAAGGTACTGCTTTGGCAGCATGAATCTAGGGTCGTCCCAATAGAAAAGTGTATGATACGGCCACGTCCACCACTTGGAACTCCATGGTGAAATCTACTGGACCAATGGTTAGTTCCAGTATGATATCACCTGCTGAGTTAGTACTCCCTCCATCAAAACCTCTGATGTAGACGCCATTCTTACGGACTCTGTCATGATCAATCTTCAGTTTGTTTAGAGTAGCCAAAGTACAGATGTTGGCTCTTGAACCATTATCCACCAATACTCGGGTGACCACCGAGTCTTCACATTTCACAGTCAAGTATAAGCCTTTGTTATGTTCCGTACCCTCTTTTGGCAATTCATCATTAGAGAATGTCACTCGATTCACCTTAAAGATTTTATGTACTATATTCTCCAAGTGATTTACAGAAATTTTATCTGGAACATGGGCTTCATTCAAGATCCTCATCAAGGCCTGACAATGATCACTGGATTGGATTAACAAGGATAGCAATGAAAACTGGGCTGGGGTTTTTCTTAACTGCTCCACAATAGAGTAGTCCTGGGCTTTCATCTTCTTTAAGAACTCCTCAGCTTCCTCCTCTGTTACTAGTTTCTTAACCAATGCGGGGTTAGATCTCCTCAACTCTACGGGAGAAAAACATCGTCCCGATCGAGTCAACCGCTGGACCTCGCAACTATCTTCTTCTACTGAATTTTCTTTGTACAACACCATTCCCTTTTCATACTTCCAAGGCATGGCCTTGCTATCGGTCACAGGCAATTGGACTACCGGCTTTATGATAACCGGTTCCCTACAAACTCCTTTCACAACCACCACATGTGCAGATGACACTCCAGACACTACCAATTTTGTTGTCTTTGTAGCGGCAGATGGGTTCTTCCCCAATATTACTACTGGCTTTACATCCTCCCTTTTAATTGGTACCTCCACTTCCCCATTGGTTTATTTCTCTTTTGCACTGGCCCGGATCATCATCACTGTCTGTGATAGCTTCTTGGGTTCTCCCTCTCTACGCACAATCTCAATCATGCGGGTTTCATGGTGGGCTGGTAGGGGTTTTTGGTTAATATTGGGTGTCTCGGGTGCCTGAACCTCAATCTTATTAGTATCTATAAGATCTTGGATCGCATGCTTCAACTTCCAACATTTCTCGGTGTCATGTCCAAGAGCTCCCGAACAATATTCACAGTGTACCAAGTGGTCCAAATTTTGAGGCAAGGGATTTGGCAATCTGGGTTCAATAGGACTCAAGAAACCTATATGTTTTAATTTGTGGAAGAAAGTAGTATAGGTTTCTCCTAATTCAGTGAATGTTTTATGCCTCTGAATCCTTTCATTCCTGAACGCCTAATTCCCTCGAAAACCTGGCCCCGCAGGAATTCTGTATGCCCTTGGTGGTGGGTAGGTATTTTGTGTAGCTGGGTAGGTATTATGCGGAGCTAGGTATGTATTATATGTAGCTGGGTATGTATTATATGGAGCTGGAGCGCGCCATTGCGGGTGTGCCGGAGGTTGGGTGTATGCTTGTGCTTGATGGAATGAAAAATATTGTTCTTGTGGTAGGTAATAGGATTGTGGAGGATAATTTGGAATGTGGGGGTAAATTGGTTGAGGAGGTCTGGATTGAAAATGGGGTGAAGAACCTCTGGACTGGACCAATTTCCAGTCTCTATTATTGTGAAATCCTCTCTTTTCTTTTTCCCGAGCGCACCTCTTATACCGCTCTGAAAGGCCTGTGTCATTGCCTTAATTGCTGAATAACTCAATATTTTATTGGTCTTCAGACCTTCTTCTATCATGCCTCCCATTTTCACCACTTCGTTGAAAGACTTTCCTACTGAGGTCACCAAGTGACCGAAGTAGGTTGGCTCAAGCGTTTGTAGAAAGTAATCTACCATCTCCCCCTCTCTCATCGGAGGATCAACTCTAACTGCATGTTCTCTTCAACGAAACCCAAATTCCCTGAAGCTCTCTCCTGGTTTCTTCTCAAGTTTCAATAACGTGAGACGGTCTGGCACTATCTCCAAATTATATTGAAAGTGCCCGGCGAAAGCCTGCGCCAGATCATCCCAAGTATACCACCTGCCTGGATCTTGCCTTGTGTACCATTCTAAGGCAGACCCGCTTAAACTCTATCCGAAATAAGCTATCAGCAGCTCATCTTTTCTACCGGCTCCCCTCATCTTGTTGCAAAATCATCGCAGATGAGACATGGGATCAACATGCCCTTCGTACAGATTAAATTTGGGCATCTTGAATCCCCCAGGCAGTTGTACGTCGGGGAAAGGGCATAAATCTTTATAAGCCACGCTGACCTGATTTCCTATCCCGTGCATGCTTCTGAAGGACTGCTCCAGGCTCTTGACTTTCCGCATCATCTCTTCCTGCTCTAGGCTCTTGGCCGGCTTTTCTGTCGGGACCTCAAAAGGAGGAGTACATGTGGGTGGTTTGGGTACCCTGAACGTGGGTTTAGGGGGGCAATATTGAGTGCCGTGAACCTGAAATAATGGCTCACTTGATGATTTGTGCAATGGAGCTGGGGGAGGTGCCACAAAAATAGGGACATTAGGTGGATGAGGGTTTTTATTGGATGGTGGAGCTTGGGGGTTATAAGCGTCCCTTCCTTGGTAGTAATAATGGCCTGTGAAGCTTGTTAAGGGACCGGGAGGAATGTATTCTGGGGTATATCCTGGCGGGAAGGTATGAGTAACGGGTGCCTCAGGACCTTTTTGTGCTTTGGCCAGCGCCAACTGCATTTCGTTCATCTCAAACTGCATTTTTTCCATTTTTTCTAAGGCCTCTTTGAGCTTTTGACTCATTGCCTCTGACTCAATGTTGTGATCTGACCCAGTCATACTTTCAGGTATAGGCCCTTTTGATCTTGTCTGATATCTATGTGATTCCAGCACACTTCTAACAATTAACTGAATTCTACTGAAAAAACAACAAACTTGTTAGTATTAGATTTTCAACAGATATATTATGGCATATTGGGATGCACATGCACCTAAGCATTTTAGCCGTTTCTACCATGCCATTTTCTTTGATTGCATGCGTCATTCCGGCTTATCTTATTTATTTCAAAGGTGATGATCGAATCTTATATAGATTGCCTACGTATCATGTCCCCGCATGAATCAGACCGAGCGTAGTTCTGATGTGAAACAAAATAAAACACAAAATTTCAGGAACCTTTTATTTATTAACAACATTGCGATTACAAACCAACCATTTTTCACACTAACAACATAAATTCAAAATGAAGACGACAGATTTGACAAGCAAAAGACTTGGACTAAGGGTACATTAGGGCTTTGAGTTTCGGTGCCCGCGAGGCATCATTGGCCTTTCCGCGGGAGCAAGGTCCCTTTGTAAGCTTGTTAATTCATCCATGATTTGATGGATATAACCCTTGACTGAAGTGAAGAGGTTAGGTCGAGGCATTTGCTTACATGCCAGGCACCTTATCGTGATGTAATGCCCAATCTATTCAATTCTTCTTCTGACACTGTCTCTTTTGATAAGCATTCACTCAATTTGTGGATTTTTCATTCTTAACTCCTGAGCGTTGTGGAAGAGTTGATTTTGAAGCTTCTGCATCTGCTTCTCCATTTGGTTCATTAGGTTATGACAGTGTTTCCTATCGGCTTGGAAGCTTCTTATTTGTCTGGAATGACGTTCTTCCAGGGTGGATATTGTTTCTCTTAATGCATAGATGCTCCCCTCATAGTCCCTTTTTATTTGTCGCAGCCGATTTACTTTTTCCTCTGTGCTCCTCGTCCATCTGGATCTGATCCTTGCTATCCTTGCTTCAGATATTTCCAAATCCCTTTAGAGGTCAAAGACTTGATCTTCCAACCTTCCTATTAATCTTTTGTCAGATGGATTTCTTGGTTGGTTTTCTGCATCTTCTATTAATTGTTTGATTTGGGCCTTTAACATCTCATTTTCTTGGGCCAGCTTGTTCCTTATACCTTTATCAACATCAGATTGCAAGACATTTTTATACTTCAAATCTGAAACTTGTTGCTTCAACTTGCCAATTTCGACCCTTAATCTTCTTCTCTTGCCAACCAATCCTATTGTTCCCGTGATGATTCTGCAAAATTCTGAACATGGGATTTCTTAGTTGGCCTCTGGTGCTTAAGTTTCCTCCTATACCATGCGATGTATTCCGCCGCCACTTCGCCTTTGGCCTGATTCCACACACAAGTATCTATCTTCAGAGTTTGACATTCATTCCAGTTTTTTTGGACTACTGCTTCAGGGAACTGCCCACTGGGTCCAATTTCGATCACCTAACCGTTGAGATCCTCTTCCTTTGGGACTATTTGATACCTCCCTAACTGTCTCAATACTCGGTATGGTGCGTATGGCTGAATACTATTAAGGCCCATCAACAGTAGGTATGATTCGGCGGCTGACATGTATATGATTTCATTTACGAGTAGCCACCCAAATGTCCATTCTATTTTGTTTGCTAGAACTGAACGCAGGGAAAGTCACCCATTCCGTGGCCCCTTCTAGCAAATTGAACCTGTCAACCCTTGTAGGAAACTCTTCTGTACAAGTCTTCCGTAACGACCCATAGCCCATGAATGAAGGGCGATGACACAAGTGCTCAATCATCCACATTTGGAGTAACACATTACAACCCTCAAAGAAGTCCCCTCCCGCTTTGCAAATAGTAAAGGCGTGGAAGATATCTGCTATGATCATTAGTAATAGAGTGCTGTTATCTTGCTTGAATAAAATACTGACGACCCCAGCAACCTGTATACTAATTTTCCCATCTTTCCTGGGAAATATCAACAAACCTAAAAAGGTTATCATAAAAGCAATACACCTATGCTCTTCCCATTTCAACTGGTTTTACCCACTGCAAATTTCGCTTTCGGGATTGTTGAACCCTCCAAAATGACCATATTTGTCATATAGGAATGCCAAAGTACAGAATCCCTCTGATAGATCTGGGTTATGTACAGTCCTGCGAATCTTTACAGTATCTAAAAACATGTGTATAGTCACGACCCGTGGCGCAATAAGATACTAGTCCTTCATAGGAATTTTTGGACCCCCAACGTATCCTGCCAATTCTTCTAGTGTTGGCGTTAGTTCAAAGTCTGAAAAGTGAAATATGTTGTGCTGCTGGATCCTAGAATGAGATCAATGCCCGTATGATATCCCCTCTTGGATGAATGTTTAATAATCCACCTAAAACCCTTAAGTGCATCTTGACTGTGTCTTGTCCTGACTGGCCCAAATCATTCCACCACATGTGCAATTCCAAAGGGACCCTATTGATAACAGTTCCGGATGAATTTTGACTCGTGCTCATTCTGCACATTTGTTAAGGTGATTTAGATGAAAGAAAATCTTTATTTGACTCAAGAAAAAAAAATATTTTCTTTTTCTCAATTTTGAAGAAAGGCAAAAATTGGTTTTCCCACTACTGCCTTTCAGCACTTCAAAGACGAAGATTTAAAGACTGTAAGGGTTAACCGACCTAAAAAATTTACCAAAGGTGGCCGTTTATGCAAAGTCAATATTCTGGCGTTCCTTTCGGAAACATTGAGCTATTTTTGAAAACGGCATTACCGACTTATTCACGATGAAGTTGGACCCGATGAGGGTTGCCTACGTATCTCACATCCGGTGAGAATCAAACTCGCGTAGTTCGGTTAAATAAAACAAGCTACATTTGTAAATGAAACAGACTATTTTTATTTTATTGAAAAAAACTAAACCCTATTTTTTATTTTAAGAATAAATCACACATTTTTTTATTTAAAAAAACATTTTTTTTCTTTTTAATTAAAAAAACAAACTATTTTGAAACTAACAAATATTCTCTTTTTTTTTCCTTTTTTTTTCATTTTCTCAATATTAAAAACTCGACCACCATGCAAGTCTGAAGCAAATAAATGCATAAAACAAACAGGATGCAGCAGGATGGTCTTTTCATTTCAGGTTGCATGTCCTAGACGGACCCAACCCCTGTGTTGAGTCACCTAAGTCAAATGCAACATGATGCAAATAAGCGTTCCTACTAGGGATCCGGCATGAAGTTAAGTTATTCTAGGTTAAAAATCTAGGTATATGTTCTAGACTGTATACCCGAGCGGACAACTCGAGTCGAGAAGGAGGCAACGTACCGGGGAGCCGCGGGATCATCCGGCTTAGTAACCTATCTGGCCTCTTTTTATTTCAGGGTATTGACACTAACCAAAGAGGGAGTCTCAACCAGTAAGCACATCCCTGGAGGTGAGAAGAGAAAGGTTTTGACACAGTTTATATATACAATTCAAATAATATCAAAGCGATAAAAATCATCATTTTGCACATTAAGCACAGATAATATGAAAATACCAGATAATAAATACAAAATACAACAATTTATCAAAAGCTTGAATTTCTAACCCTGAACTCGTGGTTCTAGGTTGTGGTCCCCAGCAGAGTCACCAGAGCTGTCACACATTCTTTTTTCGCACCCGCAAGAGAGCAAATGAGTTTTTTCAATTAAAGGACAATCGAAACGGGATTTATTTAACCATAGAGGTAAGTGATTTGATTATTAAAAATCGTTTATAGGTGATTATAGACCATTATCCTATTCTTTAATTTACGAAAACAGTAGAAAAATAGGATTTTGGGGCCTGAAATTATGAGACCTTTAGGGGTCGATTTGAGGGTCAAACAGACTTCGATTTTGGTGTTCTTTATATGTACGGAACCAAGAGAAGATGAAGAACACTTTTTTGTAAAAATTTCTGAGTTTTGTGAAATGGGCCCGTGGCTCAGGTTTTGTCAATTTCGGGATTATTGATATTTTTTGATTATTTTGATTGGGTTTTGATCCTATAGCATAATGTGACGTATTCGTTGTGGTTTTAGTCAGATTCGATGCGTGAGGAGGTCAATTTGAGAGGTAATGGCATAGCGAACTAGGATTTTGGCTGGATTGAGGTGAGTAGTTTGTATAGATGATGGCCTGAGGGTTTGAAACCCCAGTTTATTACATTGTGATGCTATATTAGAGTGTGACTCGCACCCCATGGCAGGTGCGAGATTAGTTATTACTGGGGATTGTGACTTGGTCCATCCCGAACGAGAATGTTTCTATATTAGCGACTGATACACAGCCCATAGTGAATATATCTGGGCTTATTGCCATGTTTGGGGCCTTGTGCCGATCTGTAGCATCCTTAGAGGATGGATATCATTGTGATAGCATGCTTTGTATAATCTCTGATCTCAGTCATGTGTTTAATCACTGTTATGAAATGCTAAGTCACTTTTCCTGAAGTTAAATATCTATAATATATTCTTCATAATAAATTAGAAACTGGGAAATTAACTGAATCTATTACGTGACTCATATGCATACTGTGGACTTAGTATGGATCGGGCTGCACGCCGTAGTGAATATTATGATTATATTGTGCTTGGGCTGAAGGAACCCCTCCAGAGTCTGTACATACCCCCAGTGAGCTCCTTCGACGTTAAATGGATCGGGTTACGCGTCGTAGCGGTCATGTGCATTGCATTGCATTCATGCATTGTTATTTACTTATTCTAGTTGTCATTTTCTGTTGCTGTTGGCTCGTAGTATGGTATCGAACTGTTAGTTTTAGCTTTACTTTGTGGCATTTCGTGGATTTATTATCTTTAGATATTTTATATGCTTATTACTCACTGAGTCGGTAGTACTCACCCCTACTCCTTGCACATTGTATGCAGAATTCAGGTGCACAGGAGGCTTAGCTGAGCAGTCTTGGTTCCAGAGCTTATCAGAGTTATTGAGGTAGGCGCTTGACGTTCGCAAGACCTGACAACTCTTCCTATTTCAGTTTTATTTATATATGCATTCCTAGACTTGTGTATTTTCGTTCAGATATTATAATCCAGTTTGTTTAGAGGCTCTAGACTTATGACCTTAGGTCTTTGGGAGTTACAGTTTATGCCAACATTTCAAAATATTTTTATTTGGGTATTCAATTAATTGGTTTTGAGCTTCGTGCTCAGGTTGAGAGAGTAAATGGTCGGTCTAGACATTAGTGTTGGGCGCTATCACGATCGGGTTTGGGGTCGTGACAAGTTGGTATCGGAGACTAGGTTACTAGGCCTCATAAGTCATGATCTGGTTTAGTAGAGTCTCGTGGAACGATATTGTCACGACCCTAGTTCACCAATTGTGAACATGTCATGATGGCACCCAGTCCCCACGACTAGGTAAGCCTAACACGTTGCGGAATATACAAGTTATAAATACTTAAATAAGAAACAACGGAAAATAGCATAAAAGATATGTAATCCGTGCCGCTTGGCACATACATCCATCACACAATGAATAAAACACTACCAAGATCCGGAACCCCACGGTAACACAGACTAAAAGGGGAAATACAACTGTGACTCTATGTGTAAAGAGTATCTAATAACGACATGAAGAAAAATATCATCTAGTACTACTAGAATAGAAGGAAAGCCTCCGGATCTGCGGATGTAGCAGATCATACCTCGAGGTCTCCAGAAAAGCTGCGGAAATCACCTAGCACGAGCCTGCTCTGATGTACCTGGATCTGCACAACAAAAGTGTGCAGAAGAGTAGCATGAGTACACCACGGCGGTACTCGGTAAGTGCCAAGCCTAACCTCGATGGAGTAGTGACGAGGTAGGTCAGGGCCCTACTGAGAAAAATAATAATATAATAATGATAACAAAGTAAACAGTTTAAATGATAATAATTTCCGAAATAACAACATTATGATGATTACTGCAACTGTCTACAATCAAGCTAACAACAAATAACCAACTCAAATAAACGAATCCAGGATCTGTGGGAATTGAACCCACAGTCCCATTCTCAGTACCTCTGGGTCTCCGGGAATCGAACCCGCAACCCATGTCTCAATAATATCTCAATAACTCAGGATCTCCGGGAATCGAACCCGCAGTCCCTACCAATAAGTCAGGATCTCGGGAATCGAACCCGTAGTCCACATTTCAAAAATCTCAGGATCTCGGGAATCGAACCCGTAGTCCATATTTCAATAATCTCAGGATCTAGGGAATTGAACCCGTAGTCCATATTTCAATAATCTCAGGATCTAGGGAATTGAACCCGTAGTCCATATTTCAATAATCTCAGGGATCTTGGGAATTGAACCCGTAGTCCATATTTCAATAATCTCATGATCTCGGGAATTGAACCCGTAGTCCATATTTCAATAATCTCAGGATCTCGGGAATTGAACCCGTAGTCCACAACCACAGCAAGTAAAGGAATACACAGAAATAAGTATAATATACTTACCGATAACTTCGCCGATAAACAGCGTCAGCGATTACCAAGAAAAACTCAAGTAAGTCAATTAAGCAGACTAGACAGTTAGATTCTATCTAATCATGCTTTTCTAACTACTACCGGGTAGGAATATCGAATTTAACAACTAAAAACAGGAATATCACTCATTGAACATTTTGAGTAAAGTATGTGTTCAACAACCAGCGCATGTACACGCCCGTCACCTCGCGTACAAGGCATTTAAAGTATCACAATAATATCCTAGGGGTGAAAGTCCCCCACACGAAGTTAGACAAGCCACTTACCTCAATTCCGGTACAAAACCGCTAAGAAATAACCCTCTTGCCCCGAATGCCGGCCTCCACAAGTGTAGAATCCGATAAAAATCAATAGAATCACATCAAAATAGGCCAATTGGGCATTACCCAATCAAATTAACTCAAAATTCACCAAAACCCACAAGTTGCCAAAACCCGACTTTCGGTACGCTTATCGAAAAATCACGACAATTATATATTCGGGTTCCTTATCTCAATACGAGTCCGTGCATATAAAATTTATCGAAATCGGACTCCGTTTGCCCATTCAAATCAAAGGTTTTCTAAAGGTTTTGGTCTAGGGTGAAAACCCCCATTAATTACCCCAAATTCCTCCATTTTCATGAAAAACTTGCATAATATTATCAACAACAATCATAATTGGAGTCCATAATTGATTACCTGAAGAAACCCCTTGAATCTCCCTTCAAAATCGCCCAAATCGCCCCTTAAGCCGAGCCCTCAAAGTTTGGAAATGTTTCTGAAATTTCTAACTTCGAATATAATTAACTCTCTGCGATTTCCGCTTCTGCGGACAAAATTCCGCTTCTGCGGATCCGCTTCCGCGACATTTTGTCGCTTCTGCGAAGCCCAGGCCTGGCTGGCCCATTCCGCTTCTGCGGGCCTAAAGCCGCTTCCGCGAGGCCGCTCCTGCGGACAAAGGTCCGCTCCTGCGGAACTCTCCGCTCCTACGAACAGAAGTCCGCTTCTGCGGACTCGCCTAAGCGGAGGCTTGTCCGCTTCTGCGTAATTCCCCAACTCGTGTCCTGACCGCTTCTGCGGTCCCCTTCCTCGCACCTGCGATGCCGCTCATGCGGACAAGGACCGCCCCTGCGCTCCAGTCCGCTTCCGCGCTCCAATTTCCGCTTCAGCGGGCTCGCCTCTGCGGTTCCATTTCCGCAGGGGCGAAAATAACAGAGGCGGAATTCCCTAACCTGCAATTTCTATGATTTTCTCCCGTTTAACCATCCAAAACCACCCCGAGGCCCCCGGGATCTTATCCAAACACACCAACACATCCTAATACCTTATTCGAACTTGTTCCAATCCTCAAAACACGTCTAACAACATCAAAAACCCATAATTCACATCGAATTCAAGCCTAAATTTCTTAAAACTCTCTGAATTACACATTCGATCTAAAACCCGACCAAACGACTTCCGAATGACCTGAAAATTTGCGGACATATCCAAAATCACATAACGAAGCTACAGAAATTGTCGGAATTCCATTCCGACCCCCGGATCAAAATCTCACCTATCGTTCGGATTCGCCAAAATTTCAACCTTCGGCATTTCAAGCCTAATTGAGCTACGGACCTCCAAAATACATTCCGAACGCGCTCTCAACCCCGAAATCACCTAACGGAGCTAATGGAACCATCGGATTTCCGTTCCGAGATCGTCTTAACACTGCTCCGGCTACGGCCATTTTCTAGCTTCAAAGCTCTTAATTAGGGACTAAGTGTCCCAAAATGCTCAAATTTTCAGAACCGACTCTCCCGGCAACCCACAATAGCAGAAATGAACTTAGGGGAACAGTTAAATTAGGGATTGGGGCGTAATTTTCTAAAACGACCGATCGGGTCGTTACATCTTCCCACACTTAAAGATTCGTTCGTCCTCGAACGAGCATAGAAAACATACCTGGAGTAGTGAAAAGATGAGGGTACCGGCTGCGCATATCCTGCTCGGTCTCCCAAGTCGCCTCCTCGACCGGCTGGCCCCGCCACTGAACCTTTACCGAAGCGATGTTCTTTGACCTTAGCTTTCTGACTTGCCTGTCTAGAATGGCTACTGGCTCCTCAACATAAGACAGATCCTTGTCTAGTTGAACAGATGCGAAATCCAACACATGTGACGGGTCACCATGGTATCTCCGGAGCATGGAGACATGAAATACGGGGTAAACTCCGGCTAGGCTGGGAGGTAAGGCCAACTCATAAGCAACCTCCCCAACACGCCTCAAAATCTCAAAAGGGCCAATAAATCTAGGACTCGGCTTTCCTTTCTTCCCAAACCTCATAACGCCCTTCATGGGCGAGACTCGAAGTAGAACCCGCTCGCCAACCATAAAAGCCACGTCGCGAACCTTCTTATCCGCATAACTCTTCTGTCTAGACTGGGCTGCACGAAGTCTGTCCTGAATCACCTTGACCTTGTCCATAGCCTCCTGAACCATATCAGTACCTAGCAACCTGGCCTCGCCCGGCTCAAACCAACCCACGGGAGACCCGCACCTCCTACCATATAGGGCCTCGTACGGTGCCATCTGAATACTAGACTGGTAGTTGTTGTTATAAGCAAACTCCGCCAGTGGCAAGAAGTGATCCCATGAACCTCCAAACTCAATCACGCACGCACGGAGCATATCCTCCAAAATCTGAATAGTGCGCTCGGACTGCCCATCAGTCTGGGGGTGAAATGCTGTGCTCAGCTCCACCCGAGTACCTAACTCCTGCTATACGGCTCTCCAGAACCGTGAAGTGAACCGAGTGCCTCTATCTGAAATGATGGAAACTGGAATACCATGCAGCCGAACTACCTCTCTGATATAGATCTCCGCCAGTCGCTCCGATGAATATGTAGTGCTCACCGGTATAAAATGGGCGGACTTGGTCAGCCGATCCACAATGACCCAAATGGAATCAAACTTCCTAACCGTCCGTGGAAGTCCAGATACAAAGTCCATGGTAATGCGCTCCCATTTCCACTCGGGAATCTCAATCCGCTGCATCAATCCACCCGGACGCTGATGCTCATACTTCACCTGCTGGCAGTTGAGGCATCTAGAAACATAATCAACTATATCCCTCTTCATCCGCCTCCACCAGTAATGCTGTTTCAAGTCCCGATACATCTTCGCGGCACCCGGATGGATGGAATACCGCGAACTATGGGCCTCTGCTAGAATCAGCTCTCGAAGATCATCTACATTGGGCACACAGATACGCCCCTGCATCCTCATGACTCCATCATCCCCGATGGTAACATCTCGAGCATCACCACGCCGAACTCTATCCCGAAGGACAAGCAAATGAGGGTCGTCGAACTGACGCTCCCTGATGCGGTCAAATAGAGAAGACCGAGAAACCGCACAAGCTAGAACCCGGCTGGGCTCCGAAAGATCCAGTCTAACAAACTGCCTGGCCAAATCCTGAACATCCATCGCCATAGGCCTCTCCGAAATTGGTAGATATGCTAAACTCCCCAAACTCTCTGCCCGACGACTCAAGGCATCAGCAACCACATTCGCCTTGCCCGGGTGATAGAGAATAGTAATATCATAGTCCTTCAGTAACTCCAACCATCTCCTCTGACGCATATTCAGGTCCTTCTGCTTAAGCAAGTGTTGCAAGCTCCGGTGATCAGTGTAGATCTCAGAAGGAACCCCATATAAATAATGACGCCAAATTTTCAAGGCGTGAACAATGGCGGCTAGCTCCAAATCATGAACAGGGTAATTCTTCTCATGCACCTTCAGCTGTCTCGACGCGTAGGCAATCACCCTACCGTCCTGCATCAATACCGCACCGAGTCCAACTCGTGAGGCATCACAATATACGGTATAGGACCCCGAACCTGTAGGCAACATCAATATAGGGGCCGAAGTCAAAGCTGTCTTGAGCTTCTGAAAGCTCGCCTCACACTCGTCTGTCCACTGGAAAGGGGTACCCTTTTGGGTCAATCTGGTCATAGGTGCTGCAATCGAAGAGAACCCTCTACGAAATGACGGTAATAGCCCGCCAAACCAAGGAAACTGCGAATCTCAGTAGCGGAGGAGGGTCTGGGCCAACTCCGCACGGCCTCCACCTTCCTCGGATCTACTCGAATACCATCACTCGACACCACGTGGCCCAAAAATGCCACCGAACTCAACCAAAATTCACATTTAGAGAACTTGGCATAAAGCTGCTTCTCCCTCAGGATCTGAAGCACTATCCTCAAATGCTGCTCATGCTCTTCCCGGCTCCGTGGAATATACTAGAATATCATCAATGAAGACAATCACGAACGAGTCCAGATAAGGCCTGAACACACTGTGCATCAAATGCATAAATGCTGCTGGGGCATTAGTCGACCCAAAAGACATCACGAGGAACTCATAGTGACCATACCGGGTCCTGAAGGCAATCTTCGGGATATCTGGCTCCCGAATCTTCAGCTGGTGATACCCAGAGCGCAAATCAATTTTAGAAAACACCTGTGCGCCCAGTAACTGGTCAAATAAATCATCAATACGGGGCAACGGATACCGGTACTTCACTGTAACCTTGTTCAGCTGACGATAGTCAATACACATACGCATAGAACCGTCCTTTTTCTTCACAAACAATACAGGAGCACCCCAAGGTGAAACACTGGGTCGAATAAAACCCTTGCCCAATAACTCCTGTAACTGATCCTTCAACTCCTTTAACTCAGGAGGAGCCATACGGTACGGTGGAATAGAAATGGGCTGAGTGCCCGGCAACAAGTCAATAGCAAAGTCAATGTCTCTGTCAGGCGGCATGCCCGGAAGATCGACTGGAAATACATCAGCAAAGTCACGTACCACATGAACAGAATCAATAGAGGGAGTGTCAACACCGACGTCCCGCACATAGGCTAGATAAGCAGCACACCCCTTCTCAACCATACGCTGAGCTCTGAGAAAAGAAATAACACGGCTAGGGGTGTGATCTAGAGTACCACTCCACTCAATACGTGGAATTCCTTGCATAACCAGCGTCACGGTCTTGGCGTGACAATCAAGAATAGCATAGTGGGGCGACAACCAGTCCATGCCCGGAATAATATCGAAATCAACCATACCAAGCAATAAAAGATCAACTCTGGTCTCAAAATCACAAATGGTAACCAAACACGACCGATATACACGGTCCACGACCAAAGAATCACCCACCGGAGTGGAAACATAAATGGGGGCACTCAAAGAATCCCGAGGCACACCCGGGTGAGAAGCAAAGTAAGAAGACACATATGAAAAAGTGGAACCGGGGTCGAATAGAACCGATGCCTCCCCGTGACTAACCATAATAATACCGGTGATAACGGAGTCAGATGTAACAGCCGCGGCGCGATCGGGAATAGCATAGAATCCGGCTCGTCCCCCTCTCGAGGGCGGCCTCCGGAACCCTGACCCCCGCCCCTGGATGACCGGGCAGGTGGAGTGGCAGCTGGGGCTGGAATGATAGCCTCCTGGCCCTGAGAACCACGCGAATGCCGTGATGACTGATGAGGGGCTCCTCTCCTGCGCCCTGGGGCACTCTCTAACCAGGTGGCGAGTATCCCCGCACTCAAAACAAGCTGCGGGAGGACGCGGTGGCCGTGATCGACCGGCCTCACCCCCACTAGTCCGACCCCCGGAAGGACCCCGCGCAGGAGGTGCACTGGAAACCGGGGGAGCATAATAAGGCTCCTGAGATGCTGGAAGGCCTGGAGTACTACCGGCCGCGGGCAATGCCGAGTGAACTGGTCGACCGGAATAACCCCTGCCAAAACGACCGGCTGATGAAGTGCGGGCACCCGAGAAATGGCCCGACTCACGAGACCTCTTGGCCTCTCTCTCTCTCCGCTCTCTAGGGAGCATACTCTCGATCCTCTTGGCAATGCTAACCGCTTGCTGATAAGATATATCTGTCTCAAGCTCTCTGGCCATGCTGGATCGGATAGGCGGAACAAGGCCCTCGATAAATCTCCGCACTCGCTCCCGAACCGTGGCTACCAAAGCCGGCGCATGCCTGGCTAGACGGGTGAAACCGATAGCATACTCCGATACCGACATGGAGCCCCGTCGCAACCGCTCAAACTCCGAGCGCCAAGAATCCCTAAGGCTGTGTGGAACAAACTCCCTCAAAAACAGATCCGAAAACTGCGTCCAAGTCAATGAAGCGGACTCCTCCGGACTATCCAACTCATACGTGCGCCACCAATCATAAGCGGCCCCACGAAACCGAAAAGTAGTGAAGGAAACCCCGCCGGTCTCCACAATCCCCATAGTACGAAGAATACGATGACACTCCTCCGGAAAACCCAATGCATCATCCGAAGCTAAACCACTAAACACCGGAGGGTCATATTTCTCGAACCTCTCCAATTCTACGCCGCTCGTCCTCGAGGCGGTCGGTCCACCTCCGGCTGTCGCTGGAGCAGACGGGAGGCATAACCAAAATATCCGGAACCCGTCCCACCGGCACACGCCGCTCCGGTGTAACGGCCGCGGGAGTTTGGGCCCCTCCCCCGGCCCGAGATGTAGGCTGCAACAAGAGGAAGCAATCCTGCCCGGGCTAAAGTGGTATACATACTCATGAACTGAGCCAGGGTCTCCTGTAGTGCCGGAGTAGTAGCAGCTGTAGTCGGTGTACCAGGTGCCTGCGCTCCAACCTGGTCTACCTGTGGCACCTCAGCGGCAACGCGCGCGGGTGCTGTGGCTGCACCTCGGGCGCGTCCTCGTCCTCTACCTCGGCCCCGACCTCCGACGGCGGCAACAGGGGGCGCGGGTACCTGATCGTCGTGAGTAGCACGTGTCCTCACCATCTGTGAGAGAATAGAAAGCAGTAGTTTAGATTTTTTATGTCAAAAATGTCGCACGACAAGGAATCCAAAAGAAATGAAGAGTTTCCTAAATAGTTACATAGCCCCTCGTAGATAAATACGGATGTCTCCGTATCGATCAGCGAGACTCTAAGTAACCGGTCTGTGTCCTGTGACTCCTATGAACCTAGAGCTCTGATACCAACTTGTCACGACCCTAGTTCACCAATTGTGAACATGTCATGATGGCACCCAGTCCCCACGACTAGGTAAGCCTAACACGTTGCGGAATATACAAGTTATAAATACTTAAATAAGAAACAGCGGAAAATAGCATAAAAAATATGTAATCCGCGCCGCTTGGCACATACATCCATCACACAATGAATAAAACACTACCAAGATCCGGAACCCCACGGTAACACAGACTAAAAGGGGAAATACAACTGTGGCTCTATGTGTAAAGAGTATCTAACAACGACATGAAGAAAAATATCATCTAGTACTACTAGAATAGAAGGAAAGCCTCCGGATCTGCGGATGTAGCAGATCATACCTCGAGGTCTCCAGAAAAGCTGCGGAAATCACCTAGCACGAGCCTGCTCTGTGATGTACCTGGATCTGCACAACAAAAGTGTGCAGAAGAGTAGCATGAGTACACCACGGCGGTACTCGGTAAGTGCCAAGCCTAACCTCGATGGAGTAGTGACGAGGTAGGTCAGGGCCCTACTGAGAAAAACAATAATATAATGATGATAACAAAGTAAACAATTTAAATGATAATAATTTCCGAAATAACAACATTATGATGATTACTGCAACTGTCTACAATCAAGCTAACAACAAATAACCAACTCAAATAAACGAATCCAGGATCTGTGGGAATTGAACCCACAGTCCCATTCTCAGTACCTCTGGGTCTCCGGGAATCGAACCCGCAGCCCATGTCTCAATAATATCTCAATAACTCAGGATCTCCGGGAATCGAACCCGTAGTCCACATTTCAATAATCTCAGGATCTCGGGAATTGAACCCGTAGTCCATATTTCAATAATCTCAGGATCTCGGGAATTGAACCCGTAGTCCATATTTCAATAATCTCAGGATCTCGGGAATTGAACCCGTAGTCCATATTTCAATAATCTCAGGATCTCGGGAATTGAACCCGTAGTCCATATTTCAATAATCTCAGGATCTCGGGAATTGAACCCGTAGTCCATATTTCAATAATCTCAGGATCTCGGGAATTGAACCCGTAGTCCATATTTCAATAATCTCAGGATCTCGGGAATTGAACCCGTAGTCCACAACCACAGCAAGTAAAGGAATACACAGAAATAAGTATAATATACTTACCGATAACTTCGCCGATAAACAGCGTCAGCGATTACCAAGAAAAACTCAAGTAAGTCAATTAAGCAGCTAGACAGTTAGATTCTATCTAATCATGCTTTTCTAACTAATACCGGGTAGGAATATCGAATTTAACAACTAAAAACAGGAATATCACTCATTGAACATTTTGAGTAAAGTATGTGTTCAACAACCAGCGCATGTACACGCCCGTCACCTCGCGTACAAGGCATTTAAAGTATCGCAATAATATCCTAGGGGTGAAAGTCCCCCACACGAAGTTAGACAAGTCACTTACCTCAATTCCGGTACAAAACCGCTAAGAAATAACCCTCTTGCCGCGAATGTCGGCCTCCACAAGTGTAGAATCCGATAAAAATCAATAGAATCACATCAAAATAGGCCAATTGGGCATTACCCAATCAAATTAACTCAAAATTCACCAAAACCCACAAGTTGCCAAAACCCGACTTTCGGTACGCTTATCGAAAAATCACGACAATTATATATTCGGGTTCCTTATCTCAATACGAGTCCGTGCATATAAAATTTATCGAAATCGGACTCCGTTTTCCCATTCTAATCAAAGGTTTTCTAAAGGTTTTGGTCTAGGGTGAAAACCCCCATTAATTACCCCAAATTCCTCCATTTTCATGAAAAACTTGCATAATATTATCAACAACAATCATAATTGGAGTCCATAATTGATTACCTGAAGAAACCCCTTGAATCTCCCTTCAAAATCGCCCAAATCGCCCCTTAAGCCGAGCCCTAAAAGTTTGGAAATGTTTCTGAAATTTCTAACTTCTGATATAATTAACTCTCTACGATTTCCGCTTCTGCGGACGAAATTCCGCTTCTGCGGATCCGCTTCCGCGACATTTTGTCGCTTCTGCGAAGCCCAGGCCTGGCTGGCCCATTCCGCTTCTGCGGGCCTAAAGCCGCTTCCGCGAGGCCGCTCCTGCGGACAAAGGTCCGCTCCTGCGGAACTCTCCGCTCCTACGAACAAAAGTCCGCTTCTGCGGACTCGCCTAAGCGGAGGCTTGTCCGCTTCTGCGAAATTCCCCAACTCGTCTCCTGACCGCTTCTGCGGTCCCCATCCTCGCACCTGCGATGCCGCTCATGCGGACAAGGACCGCCCTTGCGCTCCAGTCCGCTTCCGCGCTCCAATTTCCGCTTCAGCGGGCTCGCCTCTGCGGTTCCATTTCCGCAGGGGCGAAAATAACGGAGGCAGAATTCCCTAACCTGCAATTTCTATGATTTTCTCCCGTTTAACCATCCGAAACCACCCCGAGGCCCCCGGGATCTTATCCAAACACACCAACACATCCTAATACCTTATTCGAACTTGTTCCAATCCTCAAAACACGTCTAACAACATCAAAAACCCATAATTCACATTGAATTCAAGCCTAAATTTCTTAAAACTCTCTGAATTACACATTCGATCTAAAACCCGACCAAACGACTTCCGAATGACCTGAAAATTTGCGGACATATCCAAAATCACATAACGAAGCTACAAAAATTGTCGGAATTCCATTCCGACCCCGGATCAAAATCTCACCTATCGTTCGGATTCGCCAAAATTTCAACCTTCGGCATTTCAAGCCTAATTGAGCTACGGACCTCCAAAATACATTCCGAACGCGCTCTCAACCCCGAAATCACCTAATGGAGCTAATGGAACCATCGGATTTCTGTTCCGAGATCGTCTTAACACTGCTCCAGCTACGGCCATTTTCTAGCTTCAAAGCTCTTAATTAGGGACTAAGTGTCCCAAAATGCTCAAATTTTCAGAACCGACTCTCCCGGCAACCCACAATAGCAGAAATGAACTTAGGGGAACAGTTAAATTAGGGATTGGGGCGTAATTTTCTAAAACGACCGGTCGGGTCGTTACAGATATGGGGATGCCTATATTTCTCCACGAGAGGCTGCGGAACCTTTAGGAAAAATTCACTTTCTTGGAATTCTTACCGTGCGTACTTGATTTAGCTTGCAAATATAACTTTTAAAATTCCTCCCACTCATTGATATGCGCAAGCGAGCGCCCAATAGTATATGTGCCTTGAGGGCTGGGATTCCCCGATCGAGGGGTGAGATATAATCACATTGGGCCAGTCAGGAGGACTTAAGACCGGATCTTTGCCTATGGCTTGAGCATCAATGTGATGGTTGGGTGAACAAATGATTCGTTATGTGTTCAGTGTTGTCCCTAATTGTGGGAATGGCGGCTGGATATCCATATAATGAGCATGTTAATACTGTGAGATATATCTACGTGATCTTGGTAGTGACAAGGGAGTCTGTGGGATAATAGATGAACTATTAGGTGTTCGATTCCTATTGTGATATGTTGTGTAGCCCCGAGTTATAGGTACGTGAGGAATATTTTTGTATCTCCTAGTTGGAAAATTAAATGCAATACTAGCGGCTGTATGAGTTCAGACTCGGGAAGACTAAATTGGATGTATTATGTGTATGTCAGTGGAAGGTATTTTCTATGTGTCATGATTCGAATAGGTGCAACGCATGTCTATGTATCAATTTTGATAATATAATACAGGTAGTATTGAGATTAATGTTTTGATATACATTGTGATGTTTTGTCAAGTTGGAGTCATGTTTTTAAGATGGTTTTGGTGATTCCCTAGCAAGTGGATAGGCCCAATAACAAAGAAAACTCTACCAAAATTTTTGAAAAATTTGGGACTTAGTAAAAATTTGGTCGCCTATAGAGTAGGCTTAACTGTTATGTGAGTGAATGCAAGCAAATGAAGAAGAGTTAAAATTCCAAATAATTTGTGTTTCTACAAGCTTATGAAAGAGCGAGTTTAATCTCACCGTGGTATTATGACAACAATAGAGCATATGTGTTATGAATATAGTGTGTTGTGATATATGGCTTCGAGCCAAGTTGGGGAGCTTGCTATTGGTTAGCGGATTGTGTGGTTTTGTAATATGTTAGTTCTGATTTGATGCATGTTGGTGAATCAGTTTTGGTTGTGGAAATTGGGTCGTGAATGACACGAGTGAAGGAAATTTTTTGACAAGATGTCATGAGCTCGGTGAGCAGGAGATTAGTTTCTTTGTTTACAGTAAGTTGGCATTATTTTCAGAGTCACCTAACATCAGTGTTTTGTAAAAGGGGTTTTGTGTCCTGGCTAATTATTGTTGATCGCTCTTCAGGGTTAGTACGTCTAGTGGTTTGGAGGTACGCCCCAAATATTGTTGCGGTAGATTGTGGGAGAGCGTCCCAATGGAAGATTATATAAGTGTGGCATGCTGTCACTTGACTGATTAAAGATGTAAACCGGGTATGAAAGTTGTGATAATGCCGTTAAATTGAGGAATTCATACTCGGAGGGCACTTGGCCTATTGGGTTGTGAACTAGGGAGGATTACTCCAATTATGATGGTTGTTCTTGTGTGCTATGAGAAAAAGGGAGTTATTATGGACCCTTGAAAGGTTGTCAAACTAGTTCATTGTGATCATAATCAGCTTGAAGTCGATGGATGGACTTAATATTAATAATGGATCTATATCAGGCCAGATGTGTGCATTTTTGTAATGCGGTCCTCATGGAGGAGTAGTTAAGATGATGCTTCATTGTTAGATATCTCGCGTAGTGATGCATTGCGCTGTGTGAATTGTGAGACAACTCGAGAAATTGCTTACATGTTAAGAATCGGCGTAGGAATGATGTTATATGAGCAACTCGACTGTTGAAATTTCGATTGTATATCGCGCCTCAATTGTGCTTGAGTTTTGTAGTTATAATGCTACGTAATCTTCAGAGGTGTTATTATGCACTTAGCATGCTTATGACCGATATTCGGTATTTTGTTGTAATAAGCAAATTTGGCTCGATGTGTATCTCCTTATGTGAGATCTTTGTGTGGATCAGGTGGCACACCGCCATGGGTATGTTATCTGGATCGGGTTGCACACTGCAACAGTGTGAAATCGAGTATAGTTTTCTATATGCTATCTTTGTATGCCTTGCTCCCTGTTTTCCAAGGAAAGTCTGTATTAGTGTGTAAAATTTGGCAATTCCTTCCAGAGCTCATTTTCGTTTGTATTGCATTCGAATTGGTAGCCTATTTGCACATTGGGGCATCATATGTGGCTTATAGTTATGTCTGGAGTGGCTCATTGCCCGAGTAGTTCGTACTGGGTGAGACGAGATCATTGAATTTGAGATAAGCGCAATCTGAGTATATGAAGTAAAGTAAAGAGCTAAGACCATAGTTTGGTTCAAAATAAGATGATTGTTCTTGCCAAGAGTATAGAACTAATGAATTGTTGTTTCGATAGTGGCTAAGAAAGTATATAGATCTTATCATTCATGTCAGTATTGTAAGAATTTGCACAAGGCATGTGTATGTCATGCAGAGCATAAGATGTCTAGTGATTCCTTCTAAGCGATTAGATAAGAGAGCTTCAAATGATTAGGGAAAATGGTATTTCTAAGTGGAAGTAATTTGACACGAGTATGTATTTCAGAAAAAGGTAATGTGATTAAACTGATTATATTTCAGTAGTATTGCAGCATGTTCTTGTTGGTTCCATTAGTGGTATTCGGTTTTGCTTGGTAGCACATGTAAATATTAAGTATCTATCATGGAATGATTAGGTATCAAATGGGTATATGTATTCACACGGTGGAAACTGGGATCAGGTATGATGATTTATGTGTTATATGGAGTTCTGATGTACAGGCTATGTTATGGTGGTCGATCCTTATTTGCTGGCATGTTATATTTTGGATGTGATATTGGAATTCGGGCTGGTTGTCTTAGTTTTGGGTGATTTTGAACTATTGCATTAGGGGCTACACCAGAAATGCCACGGGTTAAGTGGTGAAGTGAGTTAGAATATGTTTAAGCATAATAATTTATATTTCAAAGAACGAGCGGACATCTGGGAAGGAGTATTTTCTTGATGGGGAATTTGTGATAGATGTTAGTGCAGAGGTTGCTATCATTGATCCCGTTTCATTATCGAGGGACTTTTCGGATGCATTTCTTATGGCCAGACATATCGCCGGGAGAGATTTGTGGATTTTGGTATTTATTTGATGCCAGGCACCGTATCATACGGCTTTGGAAGGGGTCATAGTAGTGGAAGGAGCAGTGTCATACTTCTCGGCATTGAGTTCGTTAGCAGGCCGATGTGGCCACATATTTAGCTTGAGTTAGCTTGGTTAGTCCCGAGTTGTATTGTTGAGGGATAGGTTGATTCGATTGCTCTTGAACTGGTTGGTGATTTGGGGAGATCTAAGGGTTTCTTTCTGTGCTGTGAGGCATCATGATTCGTTGGATATGGGCGCATGTAGTGCAGTTCTATTGAGGATTCATAGCGGAAGTCGAGCTGGAAGAGTAATTGAGTATCACTCGGTAAATGGAGAATTGATTATGACCTTTCGAGGTAGATTCATGTGTTCTATTTTATGATGTGAGGCGTGGTCTCAGCCTTGTGTTGTAATGGAATTGATGAGCTTGAGGTACAGCTCTTTCGTTTGAGTTATTTGTCACGGTTTGAGTATGTTTAGACCGCCCATCACAAGTGCGTGGATTATGCAAGTTGAGGCTTCATCCTGTGATGAGGTGCCATATCACTAGAGTGGTGCGTTGAATTCGAGATAATTATTGGAGTCATTAATGAATGCAAAAAGATTTGATTTTGACTGATTAGAGGGTTATATCGAAGTTTGGCCCGCAAATCTGTTGTGGTATTATTCAAGAAGAAAGTGGCTTCGGGCTGAGAGATGGTTAGGGTTTATCGCGTGTTTCAGTTGCCATTGGCAGTATATGAAAGTGTTGGAATAAGGCTTTAGCTAATAAAAAGTTCTCTGTCGGTAATTGGTTGCCGAGGACAACTGATGTGAATAGAAGTTATAGTTCCGAGTGTTTAGTTTAGGCGGTATATCATATGTTTTTACCTGAGAGTGCATGTATGGGTTATTACAGCGAGTTCGGTCTTATTATTAGTATAGATGTAAATTTCTGATCTTGTGTATGATTTCAGAAAGTGCAACGTGGTGCTACCGCTATGGCTTAAATGGACTATGAAAGTTCGGCTATATTGCGTTATCGGGTCTATGCGAGATATGGTGACAAGGGATCACCCCGAATTCATGTGTGGTAAGATCATTCAGCTATTGGTTGGCTTCTAGAATAACTCTGGATACGCTCGAGGATGAGCATTTATTTAAGTTGGGGAGGATGTCACGACCTGACCCGTCATCACGTGATATTCCCCCATATTATGTTGCTTTATGTTTCAATATTAGTATTTAAATCGATCGGGAAGTATTGGATTGGTTTTTGTTCTAAATATGACGTTTAGCCTTTTAGAAGGAACCTTATTTTGGAAAAGTCAACTGGAAGTTGACTATGTAGTTAGAGGGCTCGGATGTGAGTTCTGATGGTTCGCGTAGCTTCGGGGGATGATTTGTGACTTAGGAGTGAAATTCGAATTAGATTTGGAGGTCCGATTAGGCTTGAATTGGTGAAGGTTAGTATTTTGGCAAATTCCGGTTGATAGGTGAGATTTTGATCCGATGGTCGGAATGGAATTTTGAGAGTTGTTGTAGCTTCGTTAGGTGATTTGAGATATGTTTGCAAAATTTCAGGTTATTCAGAGGTGATTTGGTTGGGTTTTTGATCAAATGCGTGTTTCGAAAGTTTTAGAAGAACTTAGGCTTGAAACCGATGTAAATTTGATATTCTGATGTTAGTTTTGGTGTTTTGAGAGGTAAGTTTGCATGATCATAAGTGACATGTTAGTATGTTCGTATGCGGTCACGAGGAGCTCGGGTGAGTTTCGGATAGGTTTGGGTTGCGTTGTGCTCGTTTTTCTTATGCTTCAACATCGTTTCTTCAAGCATAAATGATATCATATTGAACAAATGAGCCCCGATTACTGTTTTGAATGAAGCATTAGATCCGTATTATAATTACGGACCCGTAACAAAAAGAATCACCGAATTTGGACATTGTATGAGGATTTTATGGTAATTTTATTGCCCAGATTTTCAAGTTAATGACGAAATTGTCCCTCACGGCGTATTAAAAACCTGCACTAATTGCAAATCTTAACACCTACATATCTCCTTCATTATAAGGTCAAATTGAGTGATTCAAAAGCCTATATTCATTAGCATTTCACAAGGAATTCATTGGGAGCACAAAAAATCGTGAACAGTATACCTATAATGAGTAGGTCGAGCTTTCTTCCAATTTTTGAACGGGAAGAAGCTTCTGAGGTATTTTTTAGAAGAGAAAATCAGTGGATATCACAGAGGTAAGTGATTTGATTATTAAAAATCTTTTATGGGTGATTATAGACCATAATCCTATTCTTTAATTCACGAAAAACAGTAAAACAAATTTTGGGGCCTAAAATTATGAGACATTTAGGGGTCGATTTGAGGGGTCAAACGGACTCAAATTTTGGTGTTCTTTATATTAACCGGATCGGGAGAAGATGAAGAACATTTCTATAAAAAAAATTTGAGTTTAGAGAAGTAAGCCCCGGGCTCGGGTTTTGTTAATTTCGGGATTATTGATGTTTTTTTGATTATTTTCGATTGGATTTTGATCCTATAGCATAATGTGACGTATTCGTTGTGGTTTTGGTCAGATTCGACACATGAGGAGGTCGATTTCAGAGGCAAAGGCATAGCGAGCTAGGATTTTGGCCGGCTTGAGGTGAGTAGTTTGTATAGATGATAGCCCGAGGGTTTGAAACCCCGGTTTATCACATTGTGATGCTATATTAGTGTGTGACCATCACCCTATTGTAGGTCTAGGATTGGTTATAACTGGGGATTGTGACTTGGTCCATCCCGAACGAGAATGTTTCTATATTGGCAACTGATACGCACCGTGTAGTGAATATATCTAGACTTATTTCCATGTTTGGGGCCTTGTGCCGATCTGTAGCATCCTGAGAAGATGAATATCATCGTGATAGAATGCTTTGTATAATCATTGATCTCAATCCTGTGTTTAATCACTGTTATGAAATGCTAAGTCGCTTTTCCTGAAGTTAAATATCTAAAATATATTCTTCATAATAAATTGAAAACTGGGAAATTAATTGAATCTGTTACGTTACTCATATGCATAATGTGGACTGAGTATGGATCGGGCTGCACGCCACAGCGAATATTATGATTATATTGCATTTGGGCTGAAAGAGCCCCTCCGGAGTCTGTACACACCCCCAGTGAGCGTCGTCGACGTTAAATAGATCGGGCTATGCGTCGTAGCAGTCATGTGCATTGCATTGCATTCATCAATGTTATTTACTTGTTCTAGCTATCATTTTCTGTTGTTGTTGGCTCGTAGTATGGTATCAGACTATTAGTTTTAGCTTTACTTTGTGGCATTTCGTGGATTTCTTATTTTTAGACACTTTATATGCTTATTACTCACCGGGTCGGTAGTAATCACCCCTACTCCCTGCACGTTGTGTGTAGAATTCAGGTGCACCGGAGGCTTAGCTGAGCAGTCTTGGTTCCAGAGCTTATCAGAGTTGTTGAGGTAGCTGCTTGATGTTCGCAGGACCTGACTACTCTTCCTATTTCAGTTTTATTCATATATACATTCTCATACTTGTGTATTTTCGTTCAGATACTATTATCCAATTTGTTTAGAGGCTCTAGACTCATGACCTCAGGTCTTGGGAGTTACAATTTATGTCAGTATTTCGAATTATTTTTATTTGAATATTTAATTAATTGGTTTTGAACTTCGTGCTCGGGTTGAGAGAATAAATGGTGGGACTTGCCTAGCATTAGTGTTGGGCGCCATCACAATCGAGTTTGGGATCGTGACAGACAAAGAAGAAAAAGAAGTTGTGATATATCAATTATTGTTGTGATATATATTTATCGATTATTTGATGCTAATATCTATAACTAGGGCTATTTTCTACCAATTATATGGGTATGTTGTTATACCATGCCAAAACCCTTATCTTTAATTCAAGGTAAGCCCATAATTTTGGGCTAACACATTTTGATGGGCTCAAGGTCAGCCCATTTCATTTCTTTATGCTAATATTCACATGGCTTTAACAACTTCTGATACTAAAAAGAAGAATTAACCTGAATAACCGTTTATCAAAATACTTTAATTTAATATAGATGATAGAAGTATAATATAAATATAATTTATATATAAATATAATTAGTGTATTATCTATGTATATTGGCTAAACAAAAATAATAATGAATCCGACCAGCTATTTTATTAAAAATCCTTTTCACTTGTCAAATCTTCGAACTTCTAACACTAATTGTTGGAGTTGTTCCGTGTTGTAGCTGGTGGAAGTGTAATATATATATAGCTAGCTAGAAAAAGTAGACAATGAATATAGTCGACTATTTATGTAAGATCCCTTTAGTTAGGGGCAAAAATATCAATTTAGTTTAATTTAAATGGACCAGTGGCTATTTTGCTAATATATCTACAAAGATGGCAAAACTCTAATAACCGACTCAAAAAGTGGCTAGCCCACCCATTTTTTAATAGTATTGGCTGATTTATGCAGATGTCCTCTCTATAGGTTATACTAGATAAAAGTTGCGTGTGCTATGCACGGGCTCAACAGGTTCCGCAATGTGCTTGGTTTTTTCAAGGGTCCTGGCTTCAACCAAATAGTGCTTCATCTCTAATTATGAAATTGGACTATCATAATCAGTAGCTTTTTCATCCATCATATAAATAGTATGTCTGATAGTACAACATCTGCAAAAGATGACGTAAAATACTCTACAATGCTACTGCTATCTGGATAACCATAGGTAATGATTACAACAAAATACTATTGATGTAATAGCCACAAGAACATAGAAAATTTATATTTTTAGCAGAAGCACATTTAACCCATCGTTCCCTTTCGAGAATGAGCTACAGTGCATACATCTACTATAAAATGTTGGAATATTCTTCCACAAGGGATCATTTCATTTGTTTCGTTATCTCTTATTTGAAATTTGTAATAGTAATACTCTCGACAAGACATTGTATCTCTTTTTCGTTTTCCTTTTTGTAATGATTCGTCTTCCATATCAAGAAATCCATCAACTGAACACATGTTTGATATACTGGGCAACTGTTCATGTTCACAGTAAGCTCTACGTTTTGTCACATTATTTGTTTGAATAATTTTTTTGATTCCACAATTCCATCTATTTTCACCGAAGGGAAATAATGATAGATATTGCAATGGATCATAACATCCATAATAATAATGTACTAATCGAGCTCTATTACTGTGGATATAAATTCGAATACGTGGTGCAAAAATATCTGTAGGATTTTCTTCAAGCCATAAGCTGCAACATTTGATGAGCTGGGTAAGTTATATGTCCGTTGATTTAAGGTTGAGTCACATTTAAGAGCAATATAGAAATCAGATAATTGGGGAACATTTAAGAGAGATTTTAGAAAAAATAGTGTATGGATTTACGTTCAACATATTCATCAACTTTTTCACTATTGATTCATTAATTCTTGTCGAACAAGCCATCCTATTAGCTAGTTCATTATCATGATCATAAAAGTACAACTGTAAATTCCTGGGTTGTTCATTGGATGGAATTAAATCATCTATAAAATGGCATATTTGCCCCTGGACTCTAAATGTGTAGATACCACAATTTCTTCTCGCTAGCTCTTTATCATACTTTACCCCAAATGAAGTAAATGCAAACATGTTGTTGTACGTTCTAATATAAGTTCGAAAGTTTTCAGATTCTTCAGTATTTCCAAAGTATAACTCTGATAATTTAGGTAGCATTTTATGAGATGTCAACCTTATTGCACCACTGTTACAGCAAAATTCTGGAGGTCCATATTCAAACCTCTTTGCATGACAGTATTGGCAGTGCAGCACGTTTTTTAGAGCAACATATTCACTTTGTTGCTCTTTAGCAGTCAGACACACCTTTCTAGCCCGACCATGAACTGAATATATAAGAAGTATCACTAAAAATGAAACACGAAGGTATACGTATGGTGAACATTATTATAATATAAACTTTATGCAAACCTTTGATTGGAACTGCGTTCAAGGAAACAGGAGGCAGTTTAGATGTATCCGACGTGGAACTTTATATATAAATAGTCACAAATTACAATAATGGACAAACAATATGTTATTCTCAAAGAAAGTATAATCTAAAGGCAAGTTTACCTGTTTTACGAATGAAAGGGGATCCAATATAGACTTTTATTTTTCTAGATTATCCATCACTGTAGTCATGCAATTTTGAAGACTGGTAGCTGGTAAATAGGATAGCAAAGACATTTAAAAGCGTATAGTGAAGCCGCAATAGATGCAAAATAAAGTGTAAAACAACATGTGGTATTTTTGTATTTTAGTTTATAGGCACATATAAGATAAGTAAGATATCGTACTTAATCCCCAAGCAAAATTAAGAAGTATCCTTTCCCTAATAGTATATGGTGTATAAACATGAGTACAACAATATAACCTTTTTAACGAAGAGAAGGATATGGATACCTGTTTCACAAATCATATGGGTATGCAATGTACCCTTTCCTTTTTCTAAAGTATCCCGCAATGTAGTCAGGCAAGCTTGATATTTGGTACCAGGTAACACAACAGCGAAGGCGTTTAAAAGCGTACAATGAAGTTTTAGTAGGTGCTAAATAGAGTGCAATAAAGCACGTACTATTTGAGTATTTTAGCTTGTAGGCACATAGGATAAATAAGGTATTATACTAAGTTTCCAAGCAAAATACGTAAGAACCATTGTATTAATAACACATGGTTTCTAAATATGAGTACAACAATCTAACCTTTTTCCGCAAGGGAAGGAGGTTCTCTTATGGTAAAAGCAATTTGTTTTAGAAATCTTGCTTTGGCCCAAGATGATGTTGCATGCTCTGGGACAACAAAAATCAGACTTTCAAGAAGGCTGGTCTTTACAAAATGTTGTCTTCTCATACGTCGCTATAGCAACATCTCTTCCCTTCTACGAGCAGATAGTTGGCTCTGTGTATCACGTCGTTTAAGCTGCATTACGGCCTTTTTTTTTTACGTATGAGTACAATGTTTGGTTCTTTGGAATTCATCGGTTTATGGCAGTTCAATTTTCCTTTTCACTATAAATATTTCCAGCAGAAGTTCTCATGAGATGTTTAAAAAAGACATAAATTATATTTTTAACATCACGAAATACAATATCTGTTAAATATTCTATCTATGAGACCAAAAAAATGGCATACTGATCACTGATGGCTCATGTCTCAGACACATATCATACATTACTGCCAAATAAATTGGCTTTATATTGTATATCCTTAAAAATCTTCATTAATGGTTTTGGTTATGAGATCATCCTAGTAAATCCGGCAAAACGTTGATTTACATATAATGTTTGTGCAACCATTGTTTAGTGTGATCATCATACATATTGTATGATGCACGTTACAATCTCACTGAAGATAAACTGTGATAAATTAAATTCGACTTCGATATATGCAAGTGCTAGAAATATTTGGACAAGAGAAATTAGTATTTCTAGACAGGTTCTTCACCACTAAACCTTATTTTACTAAGATAATTCCATTGATCAAAATTAGCTTATTGATCTATCTTTTTGTTTTGGATGTATAGTGCCAACACTGTAGCGGATCTACTTGCTAAGCATGCATGACTTTAGCTCCTTGCACAAGCCATCAATGCTGTCATACTCTACATTATGAAGAATCCCTTCTCTATGATTTACTTATTTTCAATAATGTCTATTCCGAAGCTTATATAGCCAGAACAACCCCCGATGTAAAACCTCTACTACTTGTCATTCTTAATATCACATCCCCAAAACTCGATCGTGATGGCGCCCAGCACACTGCTAGGCCAGCCCGACCAATCAACTAAAACATGGAGCTATCAGCTCACACATTATCCTTTTTAAGCATAAACAGTGATAGAATAATAAAGATAATATCCGACACATCGGGATTAGACATTCCAAACCAGCATAACCTCCCAACGTATCAGGAGTCACAAGTCATGAGCCTCTACCATAATTTATCAGCCGTGAAAGTGTATACAACTGTGCACAAGTGTGGAATAGACTAAACAAAATAAGGATAAACTGGAGTGTCAGGTCCTGCGGATGCTGGCAGCTACCTCGACTGTCCAAATGCAACTCCCAAGCAGTTATAGAATCAGCTCTGCTGCGATGTACCTGGATCTGTACACAAGGTACAGGGAGTTGGGTGTGAGTAATTCCAACTCAATGGTAATTAGCAGGGGTAAGACAGCGAAGGTAAGAAAACCCAATACAACACTAAGTAAAGCTATACACAATATCCTGTATCAGTTATCAACATAAGCAATATCAGAACCAGCAATATCAGCTATCAAAATAACATGTATAGCTAAATGCAATGCAATGCACGAATATGACCGCTACGGTGCGTAGCCCAATCCATTTGGGTACCCGTGCTCAATGTGGGGGTTCAAACTCTAGAGGGGCTCCTACATCCCAAGCACAATATCATGATACGCTACGGCATGCAGCCCGATCCACTACCAGTCATCTATAATGCAATACAGCCTCACAGGCTCAGAAAACAGTATTTGAAATCTCTTTTTATCATTTTCAGTAAAAACCGTATTTTCAGAAATTCTAGAGTTTGGAAAACCTTTTTAGACAGTAATAGCTCAAGACTAGTATTAAAATAGCATGTCGATATCATAGAAACAATAACAATGATCCTCGCGGGATCCCAATAACTGGCTCATAGACCAAAGATATCCACAACCATCCAAGTAGGAGGTTCACCGGCTCAATAAAGCCAACAACACAGTATAATATCAACAGGTCAGACTAAGCCATAATCCCCAATTACATTCGACACTGCACTCACAGGAGAGTACGTGTCTCGCCTCATTACATCATCACATAGTGATATATCGGGGTTTCGAACCCGCAGGTCATCACCCACACCCATTACTCACCTCTACTCGGCTCTAAGGCTAGCCCTCAATGCCCTTGCCACAAGAATCGGCCTCCACATGTGTAGAATCTGATCAAAATCAATAGAAATGCGTCAAAATAGACTAAAGGGACATAACCCAATCGAAACAACTCGAATTACACCAAAAACCACAAAGTTGCCAAAATACGACTTTCGGTACGCTTCTCGAATAATTATGAAAGTTACATTTTTGGAATCCTCGTCTCTCCACGAGTCCGTACATACCAAGAACTCTCAATTCGGATCACAAATGGTCCTTCAAATCCCCATTTAAAGTTTTTTGCTCAAAGCCCTAATTTTCTTTATTTATTACCCGAATTCAGAGAATTAATGGAAGATTCTTTTGATAAATTCATGTATTTAACTCATAAAACTTACTTTCAATTTATTCCCAACGAAATCCATTCAAAACCCTCGACAAAAGCTCCTAAGCTCGCTCAAAAATGGTGGAAATGAGCTGGGGTTCGCTGATGAAATGTTTTAAAACATTCTGCCCAGGCATATTACTCATTGCGATCGCGGGAATTGCTCCGCGATCACGGAGAACAAATTTTTGGCCCAAAATTTACCCTTTGCGATCGCGGGTGTCACACCTCCTTTTGGCGCTAACCCGCGAGAGCGCGATGGAGTTTTTCCAATTAAAGGACAATCGAAACGGGATTTATTTAATTAATTCAGAGTCGCCACTTGGGAGATTTATGGTGTCCCAAGCCACCGATTGAATCCCGAATCGAGGAAAAGAATGACTCTGTTTAACAGTCCGTGATCCAGAAATCCGGATAAGGAATTCTGTTAACCCGGGAGAAGGTGTTAGGCATTCCCGAGTCCCGTGGTTTTAGCACGGTCGCTCAGTTATCACACTTGGCTTATTTTAATTACTAATTTTAGAACCTATGTGCATTTATCTTTTTACCGCTTTTAATTACGTGAATTACTCGCATTTAAAGAAATTAATTACGCGAACGTATATTCATTCTTTTTGACGCGTCAAATTATGCCACGCGAACGTATCTACAATTAATATCGCTTTGTTTATTTATTAAGAAAGAATTTAGTTGAATTTACGCTAGGAAATATTTGTCATTTATATCCAATCTATAAGAAATTAGTACAAGGGCCATATATATATGCGATTTAATGGTGGGTGGCGCCTATTGCTAAAACATAAACCACAGTAGGATACACATCAATGAGTAAAAAATGAGAAAATGCTGGATCCGAGGATACTTTCGTTTATTTTTTAACTGTAAATATGGCTGTCAGCACTACCTTTCTGTTGATGAATATAATGTTACCTTTCTCCAAAAAGAAAAAAAAAACAAAAAAAATAAAAAAATGAAATAAAAATGCCTTAGCTTGCGACAACACCTAACATACAAAAATTTGATCTATTAATCAATGTACTGACCACGTATTTTTATGACATCAAACTTATTGTCAACTCCTGTGACTAACATAATTTGAAGTGCACGTTATTAGAGAATAAAAAAAAAATAAGTGAACTAGCATAAGCTTCGTTTCCTTGTTTCCAATCTAATTATTTGTCTCAACTCTCAACAATATTTTCCTAAATAAATAATTACATCACATTCTCATAAACAACATTGGCAAACGAACTAAAACCACTACTAGAAAATAGGCCTAAGGCAACGCCACAACATCCGTTGCCATAGTAACGACAACCGTTGCGATAGAGATAGTGGCACGGTTTAGCGTCTGTTGCGGGAACTTGCGTCGCCATTGGTCAATTGCAACGGTTTTAAGCAACGGTTTAACAACCGTTGCCATAGGAACATCTAATGCAACGGTTGTATCATGACCAAAACCAACAGTTAAAAGTGAGATATGGCGACGGTTTTGAACCGCCGCTATTTCGATATTGCAACGACTGAGAACCGTTGCTATAGGCATCACAACATTTTATATATTATTTTGTTTTTCCTGTTGGAACGGTTATTACAGGCTGATGCAACGGTTATGTTGAGCTACTGCAACGAATATCCTGAGCTACTGCAACACGTATCCTGTGCTACTGCAACGCTTATCCTGAGCTACTGCTACGCTTATTGGAAGCTATATAAGGGTATCGCAACAACATAAATATATAATACACTGAAATTAATACATAACTGACGAAATGAAAATATATTCATCAATAGAATCATAATTCAAAATATACAACTGCAATTATCCATTTATAAAAGCAAAATATACGATAAAAGTGTTTAATTATCCAAGAGTTGGAATACATAAGTTTGCAAAATAGTTACAAAATAAAAACATTCCTAGATTGTCTGAAGATTCTTCGACCAATACTTTTAGGTATGGTCTTCACTGCTTTCATCTCCCCCTTGATCATTTGGTTCACCTGTAAATTCAACAAGAACAGAAATAGTTAGAGGCACGAAAAAGATGTTAGAGGCAAGAAAAAGAAATAGTTAGAGGCAAGAAAAATAGTTACAGGACCATTCTGCCTAATAATCTGCCGTTATGCCTAACAAAAGGTGTGTAGGAAACATTCAAATCTGCCTAACAACATACAACAGCACATACATGGCGGATGGACACCTGATTATCACATTCAAAACAAGTACTTGAAAGGGAAAAGACCTGTATCAGTACATGAACGATGGTTCATCCAGTTTTGATCCCAAGATCATAAGCATTCTTAACTGTAACTGTAACGACTAAGAAATAGCACTGTAATGAATAAGAAATAGCACCGTAACGACTGTAATACAACTGTAATGAGCATTGTAACGACTAAGAAATAGAATTTTGTTTAAAACCTCGGCTTTAGCCATTGGCATATAGTCGTCTTGCTTATCTGTTTTAAAATTTCAGTAGCACAATGAAACACTAGTAGATCAATTAATTAGAAGTAGCAAAGGATAGTAGTTTGAGAGAAACAGATGGTGCACACAACAAAAGAGGAAAAGAGAGACCAATTCTCTGTTTTTAAGTGATACAGATTGCGCACACAACCAATCTATAACTAATATCGAAAAGAAATCGAACCTTGATTGTTGCTGCCAAAAGATGGCTTGTTGATTGGTTGAATAGCTGCTTGTTGTGCGGACGAAGCTTCTCCTGGCATAAGTTTGCTATAACATTAGGATCGACTGTAATACAACTGTAACGACTAAGAAATAGCACTGTAACGACTGTAATACAACTGTAATGAGCACTATAACGACTAAGAAATAGCATTCCAAACGACCCTCGGCAGTGTTGACATATAATTCAAGAAATAGCATTCAAACGACCCTTGTGGACTAAACCATTGGAACTTAATTATCTGCAATGCTGTCTCTGCCTCCACTGAGAAACAGCAACACAATTAGTGGCTATTCCCTTATACATATTCTTAAGAATCAAAGTTATACCCGAGATCTAACAATGTTCAATAGATCTCAAATTCAGACTTCAAAGTGAGATGTCACATTATGCAAAACTGTATAATACAACTGAACTAAAAAATATATAAGCACTTTGACAATATGAGCTTGAACAGTTACTCGATAACAAAAAATAACACTTATCTGTTATTTTAAATTATGTCAGCAGCAATAGGATTAACCTAGAAATAACACTTATCTGTTTGAGTCATAGTTATTTTAAATTTTTGCAACCAGCTCTCCTATATCAGAATCCAACCAACTCTTCTATATCAAGCTACGGGTAAAACAGAATCCAATTGTAGGTTTATCTCAAGCTACAGGTTTTTGCAATAAAAATGGACTAATTGTCGATGCATGATTCAGTGGATGAAAACCTGTTGCTACACCCATGGAGCCGAATCATAAGCTTACTATAGTAGATTATGATAACCAGTCTAATACATCAAAGGAGCACCAGTCTAGGGATACAACTCAGGAAAAGGGAGAGACATAAATGCTTACAAGCCTCTGTAACTCAGATTAGGCATCCTGCCCTAACACCAGAAAGTTTGTGACAGGATATGTGATCAAGCTGGGAGATTCTCTATAGAAGTATGGCAACTGCAATGACAGAGATTATCTGGATGGTTGGTTTATTGGAGGAACTAGGAAAAAAAATGCAAACGCCAGTAAGTTTGCACTGTGATAGCGAGGCAACTATGCAAATAGCTGCAAATCCCATATTTTATAAAAGGACTAAACACATAGAGATAGATTATCATTTTGTGAGGAAAAATCTAAAAAGGGGATTGATCACACCAGAGTATATTTCCACAAAAATGTTACTGGCAGACCTTATGACTAAAGGGTTGGGAACATCACAACATCAAACGCTTTTGTCCAAGTTGGGAGTTGTATGTTTTCCACTCTCCAGCTTGAAATAGCATTCCAAACGACCCTCGGCAGTGTTGACAAATAATTCAAGAAATAGCATTCAAACGACCAAGGAATGGTCTATAACCAAGGATGCATGTTCCACATGTAAGGCATGTCAACTGAAGAAAGAAACTGGTAAAACAGAATCCAACCAGCTCTCCTATATCATTGCCAGCAGCAAATTTGCTGGCTGGACTGAACCATTGATAGCATGTCTAATTATGTCTAAGCATACAATCAGGTCATCAAGTGATACAGATTGCGAACACAACCAATCTATAACTAATATCGAAAAGAAATCGAACCTTGATTGTTGCTGCCAAAAGATGGCCTGTTGATTGGTTGAATAGCTAGAGTTTACATGATCTTTTGACTTTCTAGGCATATCCAATAAAGTACCAAGTAAACTATCACATATGTTCTTCTCGATGTGCATTACATCAAGATTGTGTCTCAATTTGTTATGTTCCCAATACGGCAATTCAAAAAAGATTGATTTTTTCTTCCATGGACCTTCATTACCCCGACGCCGTTTCTTTTGACCCTTTCCAAAGACATGATTAAATTCACGCAATTCTTCTGACACATCTACACCTGACAAGGGAGTAGGTGCTATTCTATGATCCTCTTTACCATCAAATGATTTCTTATCTCTTCGAAATTGATGATCAGGAGGCAAAAATGCCCGATGACCCAAGTAACACATCTTACGACTATGTTTGAGATACTGAGAGCATGTTCCATAGTTACAAGTCGGGCATGCGAGTCTCCCCTTGGTGCTCCTTCCGGAAAGCATTGCTAGTGCTGGAAAATCACTAATTGTCCACAACAAGGCTGCACGCATTTGAAACATTTGGTCAGATTTAGCATCATATGTTTCTACCCCTGTTTCCCATAGTTCCTTCAATTCAGCAATCAGTGGTTGTAAGTACACATCTATATCATTTCCTGGTGAAAAAGGACCTGGAATGATCATTGACAACATTATATACTCCGGCTTCATGCAAATCCATGGCGATAAATTATAGTTCATTAGCATAACAGGCCATGTGCTATGGGAAATGCTCATGGTTCGAAACGGATTAAAACCATCACTTGAAAGACCCAATCTAACATTACGAGGATCCCGAGAGAAATCCTTGTGCAAGAAATCAAAATTCTTCCACGCTTCCCCATCAGCGGGATGTCTTAAATTCCCATCATTGGGTCGTTCGGTAGCATGCCATCTCATAGCTGCAGCTGTTTCAGAGCACATGAATATCCTCTGAAGCCTAGGCTTTAAGGGAAAGTACCTTAAAACCTTTGCAGGGATTTTGGAGCTTGCATTAGTCACGCCATCAACAACATTCTTCCATCTAGAAGTTCCACATACAGAGCAATTATCATTCTTCTCATTTTCATTCCAAAAAAGCATGCAATCCTTAGGGCACGCATGTATGTTTTCATAATGAAGACCCAAATCTTTTATCATATTTTTTTCCTTGTAAAAAGACTCGGGTAGCTTAGCAAATGGAAATGCCTCTTTTAACAACTCTAACAAGTCTGAAAAAGCAACATTACTCAATCCATGAATGCATTTGATTAAGTACAATCGAATGGTGAAACTCGGTTTAGAAAAATTCTCACACCCCGGATATAACTCTTGTTTTCCTTCCTCCACTAATTTAAAAAATTTCTTTGCATCTTCAGATGGTCCCTTTCGCACGCCTTCTTCATGGCTCGTGTCACCCTCAACATTTCTAAAAGTGTCATGAAGTAGTCCATCAATATCATCGTGCATGTTGGAAGATTCATCGCAATTGCTTGGATGTGGATTATTTCTCGAGGAAATCTTTTCCCCGTGGAAAATCCATTTGGTGTATCCTTGAATAAATCCATAACCAACCAAGTGGTCCTCTACTACATTTCTAATATGCCAATAACAATTAGCACATTTTTTGCAAGGACATAATATTTCATTGCCTTGGGAAGCCCGTTCAAATGCCCTATCAAGAAAATCATTCACGCCCCGAATATACTCATCCGTGGATCTTCGGAGACCCATCCAACTTTTATCTCCATTTTCCATTGAATATTAAATCGCCTATAGGTCACAAATGCGAATCAGAAAAATTAAGATCCAAATAACAAATTCCACGAATTACTGGAGATACATAATTATATCACTTAATCTAAAGCTTTCTCTATTGCACAAAAAGAAAGAGATGCAAGTAGATTCCTGGTTATATCATCTTCCATATTAATTCGATCATTTCAGTAAGTAGATTTCATCAAATAAGTGTTAAATTCATCACTGAAACCAACTCACACTTAAACTTTTCATTGAAATATGCTAACATAATCAGAAATCAACAGAGGAATATTTCCACATGAGGTTGACAGAAGATAATTTGAAGAGATCCAGAGGTTAGAGAAAGTTGTAGCTTAGATTTCCAGGCCAAATATTTCCACACCACTAGTAACACAGATTTTCAAGATACCTTTGTTATTCTAAACAGATATGAAAACCAAAATTTTATAGCAAATACAACAGTAAATGCAAACGACAAAAAAAACTTCTGCAAATTGCTAAACAACTTTTCGTGGCTCATGCTTGTACTTCTCATAAACAATTAACAACACACTAACGCTTGAAGCCAAAAGATACACTAATCGGCAATGAAACGACAACAAAACAAAGAAATCAACAAAAGTCTAAAGTCGTAATCACAAACCACAACGATTTATAAACTAATTAGAGAGAATTATCCTAAATGAAATTAAAAACATGTTTAGGAAGGCCGGCAAAAAGTCGATGCATGTCAATTGAAGTTGATATGTTTAAAAAGTTACTAAGCAAGTTTAAAAATCAGACATACCTTAACAGGATTGTACTTGTAGAATATTGGAGAAGCAGGGCTGCAAGATGATAAATCTGATCAACCTCGACTAACAAAGGCTCTGTCACATCTGCAAATGATAAAAGGGAAATATCACTATTCCATTGAGTTTTTTCAGTATATGCCTTTAGTATGCTACTATTTCATGCATTACAGATGAAAATAGAAACTTTTTACAGCATGTAGAGACTATCTTAAAATCTGTCCAGATAGACGTACCAGTGAACTCTTCCGATTTCGGATAAATTTATTGCAAAATCACTCTATTCGCAAAGTCGACATGTTCTTTCTACGGAAATATAATCAAAATATCCAATGTACGAATGAAAATCACAATGGCTAAGGCCATCGACAAAACCTTGAGTTCAACTCTTAACCAAATCTCCAATATACGAAAGTAACATCTGTATTGGATTTTCATGTAACTACGGTTACATATCAAAATTAGTCGGAAACAAATACCATAGCATCAGTCAAAATCATACCTAATCCATGTTTTACCTTCCAGTTACCAAAAAAAAACATGCTCACCTATTGCAAACCAGCGACTGTTCTAAGATATCATTCAAATAGAAGATGTATATTGAATTCTGATGTTGAGTCGCTAATTATCCCATTTTTGGAACAAACCGGGACAATTTGAAGTAACAGAGATGGACTTTAACATTATTATTAACTTAATCCTAGACAAAAGTCTTCATACATCGAATCACCCTAAATAGGAAAAAGAAATCTTGAATATACCAGATTTTAGCATTCATATCCATATGTCTTTACTGAAATCGTTTCACCCTAAATAGGAAAACATTTCATCTAAGTTCATGTGCTGAAATAGAAAGTGACAAACGAACCTTCACACTTCCAGATAGCCGAATAAACCAGTCGAAGGAATTTTCAACAAAATCTTTTCTCCGTAAGCTTTTCTCTGTGGTTGCTTGAGTGTGGACAGCAAGTGCTTGTAACAAATTTAGGGTTTTTGCTTTTTGTATATGTGTTAAAACTTTTTGTTTTTCTTTTAGAGCTTTTCTCGGTTGCTTTTTGTTTTTCTTGTCTCTGCTTTCCGAAAAACTGGGCGCGAAATATTTAGGGCCGGGAGAGGGAAAACAGGGAGGGAAAGTAATACATACGGTCCCACTAGCACTATTTTTTCAGGAACCGTTGCCAAAGACAGTCTATTGCAACGGTTTCTTAATCCGTTGCAGTACGTAAGTCTATAGCCACGGTTTTTTCCCTAATGCACCGGTTTATTTTACTACCTATCTTAATAGGTCTGAGAGGATTATGCGACGGTTGTAACCGTTGCTATACATATTTTATTGCAACGCTTGTGTAACCGTTGCTACAATACTGTTGCCATAGGTCTATTTTCTGGTAGTGAACTAAGGTGATTCCATGGACACATTCCACGTAAAGATAGCCAAGGAGATAAAGCCAAACAAATAAACCAACTATATACAAACACAAAATCCACATAAGAACATAAAAAGGAATCAAGCCAAAGTAATTGTTATTGCAGCTGATATAAAAGGAACTAAGTGGGAAAGTTAAAACACTGAACCCTCACATAAAAATTTCTTCGATACATATGATGCAAAGGCTGTATATTCTTCGCTTCTCAAGTCAAAAGCGGCAACAATTCTCATTTAGTAATAAACGTAAATCAAATCTCTAACAAAGATACATGCCTTTCATTGCCATTTCAATCATTATAAAAATCTAGAGATCTATTAACAGTATAAGAACCCAGCAAAATCAACACAGAAGGTGATTACTTATGACAGTGTAAAAGACTGATGGATCTACTAAAGCAATAGTGAGTATTTACACTTTAAAATTTCCCCAATTAAGCTTCATTCAATTTGAATCTACACATCACTCAAAGTGAGATGAATACCTGAAAATGAGAATAAAGAGGAGTGAGATGCAGCAGTACTACGAGCGACAACAGCAACAATATAACAGTATACCAACAGCCGCCCAGATTTGAGATCAACAGCGAGATACCAACAACAATGGAACAATTAAAATAGTCACAACGAGTTCCAAATTATCCCAAGTGTGAAACCAGCAAATCCAAACACAATTAAACACCAAAGAAACTCGAAAATCAAAAGTTTAAAAACCCCGAACAGACAGTAAAATGCTGCTGTTTTTTTAGTTCCCAAAACCTCCAATTCTATCTCTCTTTTTTAGTAATCGGTTGTCCCTTTTCAGTCACCCCTTGCATCCCCTATGTGTGAAACTCTCTCTAATTTCAGAATATTTTCTCTATCTACGAAACTCTCTGCCTGTCTGTTTTTTTTCTGTCTCCCTATTCTGTTTTTCAGATTCGTATGCCTATCCCCTTTGATCTGTTATCTCCCCTCTCTATTTATATCCAAACTTTTTCACATTTTCCTGCTCCTAAAAGGCTTTTAATAGGGTGTCAATCCACTAGTAATCCCCTTTTTCTATTCAAATCTCTTACTTTTCAGCTGTATATTCCTTTCCCACATGCAACATCCTATCTTGTGCCCAAAACAGACCCTTTTTTACTTCTACCATGTGCTAGCATCTTCTTGAGTAGGTGAGATTCACTTTTTATTAAATAATTCTTAGACTTGAATTAATTTCTCCCTCTTAAATCTTTAAACCAACAGAAGACCAAACTATTCATACTTTCCTAACTATCTTCCAAGCACGTTATTTCACAAGCCAAAACCTGAAAAATGGAAACTAATTCTTCCATATCACCACTCTAACTCTCTGTGTTATTATTCAAATATCCAAACATGTTAATGCTATGTATGTTAAAGCAAGACCATTTTCAATCCATTCAATACCTCTATAATGATTTCCAAACTCATTCAAACATGAACTTACTAGGGAAAAAAAACTCAACTGGAATGTAATACAATACAGAGTGACAAAAAAGATTGAACAAAATTACAGAGACCTAATCGACGCAATCCAAAACGAAAATATTAACCAAACGATTCATCAAATATGCAAAATAACACTTCTGAACACGACAGAGAGCAAAAAACTGACTAACGACATATATCCTCCTAGAGACATAACTTGTCATGACCACACTGATCAACAACACCAAGAATATCAAGAACGAATTCAGTAAACTCAAACCTAAGCTTGACAATGATTTGTAATAGTTCTCATTTTTCATTGTAGCTTCCATACCTGAGAATGCTAGTGATCTTTTTGCAGAGAATGGTGTCGAATTGTTTTCAGAACTAATACTAGATCGATGGGTATGAATCAGATAATGTGCAACTGACCTACCCCAATCTCGCAATCTTCTTATAAAGAGGACCCGTAGGAGCCCATCCCTTTGCTCGCCGGCACACGCTGCAGTTGCAAATTCCTCGACAAGCAGGACAAATCCAGTATGGATTCTTTTTCTCTTCAAGTACATGTTCTCCATATCTCCTATACAAGCAATCTCCACAAAATTGTCTTTGAACCAGGTTGCATTTGCAGCAATGAGTTTGATGACCAAGAGTTTTCTGTCGAGATTTCATCCGCGTTCTCTACTATGTGTGCGTGATACCTGTGTGTGTGCGCTCCTGGAAGATGAGGGACCAGGAGGTTATTCGTGACTGGAGATGAAAGTGGTCGTTCATCGCTGGTTGGTCGAAGGAGAAGAACAGCGGCGCTAGCTGTTCTAGGGCTGGGGTGACGAGCTACTGTGATTTTCTGTTGAAGATGGTGGTGGCCGGCGGCGGCTGACTGGTGGAGAAGAGAAAGAGGTGCTGGAGACGAGAAGGGCAGGTCGTTGGGGTGTTGGGTGTGGCGGCTTGGGGCTCCTAGGGTTTTAGGGGAATCAAAAATGAAAGAAGAAAAATGGGGGTCATTGGTTTAGGGGACAGACCGGGTCGGGCATGTGGGTCGGGTTAATTTTGGGCTGGACTGGGGCGGTTTCAAGTGTATTTGATTGGGTTTGGGTGAATTTGGCCCAATTCCGGTTTTTTCTTCTTTTTTATTGATTTCTTTTACATTTCTTTACCAAAACTAAAATTTTAAAAATCCTAAATTAAATTACAAAACTAGATTAACCTATCAAAATACTAATTAACTTCTAATAATAATTATCACACATAATTAAATAACAATAAAATCGCACAATTAGGCCATTAAATGCTAAAAATGTAAAAGTACATATTTTGTGATTTTTTTTCGTTGTCGTAAAACAAACTTAATTACTATTAATTGTGAACTTGAATCTTATATACAAATGCAATATATTTTGTATTTTTATTTATTTAAACAAATAGACAAGGACACACAAATGCAAACAATAAGAGAAAAAGTAACATAAAATCCATAAACATTGCCAACAACACAAAAGTATTATATTTTGAATTTTTTGGGAGTAATTCTCGTATAGGGCAAAAATCACGTGCTCACAGCGGGAAAAGCGATCGCGATGAACAAATTCCGGTTCCTCTGGATAAGTTTCAGTATAATGGTCATAACTTTTTGCACACAACTCCGAATGACGAATGGTTAGATGTTTTGGAAACTAGACACGTAGGGATATACCTTTAATTTGTTGCTCATTTCCTGAGTATTTATACATTTCGAGATATAACCTTCCCAATTTATACATATGTATTAGAGATTCTTCTCAGACACCCAATAGTGTAACATCCATAAATTTTGACACAGATGTCCAAATCCAGATTTCTTTAGCTTTCTAAAAATTAGACACTATGAGCTACAACTTTAATTTTTGAATAACCTCGAAATTCCTTGAAGATAAAAAGCTATGAGCTTCCGAAGTAGGGTCAATGCAACAGAAATTTCCTTCTTCGCAATCGCGGAGCATTTCACACAATCGCGATTCATCAATTATTCCCGCACATTTTACTTTCCGCGATCGCGATCCATTATCCGCGATTGCATAAAACACTGCTACAAACATAAACCGATAGTTAAAAATGGCCTAGAAATGGTCCGAAACCACCCCGAAACTCACCCGAGGCCCCCGGGACCTCAACCAAAAGCACCAACACGTCCTATAACCTTATTCAAACTTATTCCAATCATCAAAACTCTATCGTTAACATCAAAATCGTCCATTTTCAACAAATTCAAGCTTAAGCTTAACTTTAACTTTCAAAATTCATATTTGATCTGAAACCCAACCAAATGACGTCTGACTGACCTGAAATTTTGCGGACAAGTCCAAAATCACTTAACAAAGCTACTACAACTCTCGGAATTCCATTCCGACTCTCGGATCAAAATCTCACCTATTGATCGGATTTTTCCAAAATTAGAACTTAGCCAATTCAAGCCTATTTCTACACCGGAGCTCCAAATTAAACTACGATCGCTCCCCTAGGTCACAAATCACCTCCCGAAACTAACCAAATCATCAAAATTTGATTCCAAGCTCTCTAACCACATAGTCAACTCCGGGTTGACCTTTCATAAACAAGCTTTACTCAAAAAGGCTATATGCCTCATTTTCAACCAGAATCATTCCCAATTCACCCGATAGACTCTAACTCATATATAGAGACATGAAACAAATAAATGAAGGGGTAACAGGGTGATAACTCTCGTGACGACGGGTCGGGTCATCACACTTAACTTTTAGCTAGCATATCTGTGACGACCCGGTCGATTGTCACGGTAATTTCCACCATGTTACCTCTTTATTTATATGTTTCATGTTTCTATATCGATGTTAGAGTCTATTGGGTGAGTTAGGAGTGATTCTGGTTGAAAATGAGGCATATAGCCTTCTGAAATGAAACTTATTTATGAGAAGTCAACCTGGAGTTGTCTATGTAGTTAGAGGGCTCAGAATTGAATTATGATGATTTGGTTAGTTCCAGAAGGTGATTTGTGACTTAGGGGAGTGATCGGAATTAAATTTGGAGGTCCGGTATAGAAATAGGCTTGAATTGGCTAAGGTTGAATTTTGGTGAAATCCAAATGGTAGGTGAGGTTTTGATCTGGGAGTCGGAATGGAATTCCAACAGTTTTCGTAGATCCGTTAGGTGATTTTGGATATGTCTACAAATTTTCAGGTCATTCGGACATCGTTTGGTCTGGTGTTTGATTGGATGTTGTTTTCGAAAGTTTTAGTTGAAACTTAGGCATGAATTCACTTTGATTTAATGATTTCCGTGTTTAAGGGTGTGTTTTTATGATTGGAACAAGTTTGTATCGTGATTTGGAGTAGGTTGGTGGTTTTTGTTGGGGTCCCGGGGGCCTCGGGATGATTCTGGGAGGTCAAACGGAAGGTTTTTTGTGTTATGGAATTGCTGTCATGAATTACAGCAGTGATTCCACTTCTGTGGATGGGGAACCGTAGAAGCGGAACCGTAGGAGCGAAGACTATCTCGCAGAAGTGAGAATGGACCTGACCGGACAATTCCGCAGAAGCGGCTAGTAGAACGCAGGAGCGAGCTCGCTTCTGCGAACCCATGGCCGCAGAAGCGAATTGGGGCGGTTAAGTAATGGATCGCAGAAGTGACAATATTGTCGCAGAAGCGGACTTGCTTATGCAAATCCAGTATCGAAGAAGCAAAAAACGTATCAGGGATAAATGAAATAGAAGGTTAACACTTCAGAATGTTATATAACGCTAAGGCATAAACTAAGAGGCGATTAGGGGCGATTTTAAGAGGAAATCGAAGGGATTCTTTAGGTAATCATTCATGGACCAAATTTATGTTATTATCTTGCTAAATTATGGAGTTTAAACATGAAATTGGAAGAATTGGGGGTGTATTAATGGAGGTTTTTACTCTAAGCTTGGGTTATTGAAAATCATCAATTTGAATGGGCAAACAGAGTCCGATTTTGATAAACTTTATATGCATGGACTCGTGTTGAGATAAGGATTCTAGAAATGTAACTTTTGTTATTTTTTGAGAAGCGTACCGAAAATCAGATTTTGGCAACTTTGTGGTTTTTTGTGTAATTCGAGTTGTTTCGATTGGGTGATGTCCCCGTAGCCTATTTTAATGCATTTCTATTGATTTTGATCAGATTCTACACCTGTGGGGGCCGATTCTTGTGGCAAGGGAATTGCGAACTAGTCTTCGAGCCGAGTCGAGATGAGTAATGAGTGTGGGTGATAACCAACGGGTTTGAAACACCGGTATATCACTATGTGACACTGTATTGAGGTGAGACACGTACTCTCCTGTGAGTGTGGGGTCGAATGTAATTGGGGACTATGGCTTAGTCCGACCTATTGATACTATACTGTGTTGTTGGCTATTATTGAGCGGGTGAACCTCCTACTTGGATGGTTGTGCATATCTTTGGGCTGTGAGCCAGTTATTACGATCCCGCGAGGATTGATGCTATTGTTTCTATGACATTGACATGTTATTTTGATACCAGTCCTGTGCTATTATTGTCTAAGATGGTTTTCCAAACTCTAGGATTGCTGAAATACTGTTTCTACTGAAAAATGATAAAAAGAGTTTTCAAATACAATTTTTGAGCCTGTGAGGCTGCATTGCATTATAGCTGACTGGCAGTGGATCGGGCTGCGCACCGTAGCATATCATGATATTTTGCTTGGGCTATAGGAGCCCCTCCGGAGTCTGAACCCCCACTGTGAGCACGGGTACCCAAATGAATCGGGCTACGCGCCATAGCGGTCATATTCATGCATTAGATTGCATTTAGCTATACCTGTTATGTTGTTAGCTGATATTGTTGGTTCTGATATTACTGGTTCGGATATTGTTCATGTTGATACTGATGTAGGGTATTGTGTATAGTTTTACTTAGTGTTGTATTGGGTATTCTTACCTTCGCTGTCTTACCCCTGCTTATCACCACTGAGTCTGGAAGTACTCACTTTACTTCCTGCACCTCGTGTGCAAATCGAGGTACATCGCAGCAGAGTTGATATTATAGCTGCTCAGGAGGTTGCACTTGGACAGTCGAGGTAGCTGCCAGCGTCCGCAAGACCTGACTCTCTAGTTATCCTTATTTTGTTCTGTTTGTCCCACACTTGTGCACAGTTGTATACACTATCACAGTTTATAAATTTTTGGTAGAGGCTCATAACTTGTGACTCCTATTCCGTTGGGAGGTTATACTGGTTTGGGATGTCTAATCCCAATGTATTGAATATTTTCATTATTATACTATCACCGTTTATGCTTAAACGGGGTTAATTGTGAGCTGATAGCTCTGTATTTCTGTTAATTGGTCGGGATAGCCTATCCGTGTGCTGGGCACCATCACGACCGGGTTTGGGGTCATGATAAGTCGGTATCAAAGCCTAGGTTACTGGGCCTCATACGTCTTGAGCTGGTTGGTAGAGTCTTGTGGATCGGTACAGGGACGCCTGTACTTATCCTCGGGAGGCTGCAAACCTTTAGAAAACACTTCACATTTCTTGAACTCTTTCGTGCGATCTTGTTGTTCTGAGAACTGAACTTCTGTATTCTATTCTCTCGCAGATGGCGAAAACTCGAGCTTCAGAACGAGGTGGACGACCACCATTGCCACCTACTAGAGGCCGTGGGCATAGCCGTGGTCGAGGTAGAGGTAGGGCAGCTAAGGAAGTGCCAGCTAACCTGCCCGTTGTACCTATTCAGGAGCAACCCCCAGTGGTTGATGCTGTAGCAGCACCAGCTCAGGCATAGACGGTGTCTATTGTCATTCCTGGTCTTCAGGAGACTTTGGCCCAGATATTATCAGTATGTTCTGGATTGGCTCAGGTAGTAACACCTACCGCTACAACAGCGACATCCCAGACAGAGGGTGGTCAGTAGACCCCCGCAGCTCGCACACCTAAGCAGGTGGTACAGGGACTTTCAGACGCTAGAGGCAGTCCCAGATCAGACAGTTGCTCCAGTTATTCCAGCTGCACCAGCCTTAGAGCATATGGTACAGGTTATGCTCGACGACGAGCAGCGTCGCCTAGAGAGATTTGGTAGACTCCAGCCACCTCATTTCAGTGGTACTGCGGGTGAGGATGCCTAGGGTTTCTTAGATAACTGCCAGAGGATGCTACGTACAACTGGTATTCTTGAGTCTAGCGGGGTTTCATTTACTACTTTCCAGTTTACTGGTCCAGCGTTCGATTGGCGGGAGGAGTTTGAGAGGCGTAGGACTGCGGGAGCAACACCTCTTACCTGTCAGTAGTTTTCTACTCTCTTCTTAGAGAAGTATGTACCTCAGTCCCGCCGTAAGGAGCTTCATCGCCCGTTTGAGTGGTTAGTACAAGGCGATATGTAAGTGACACAGTATGAGCTGAGATATACCCTGTTGGCTAGGCATGCCATATGGATGATCCCGGCAGATCGGGAGAGGATTATGAGGTTTATTGATGGCCTCAACTACTCCATTCACATTCTGATGACCAGAGAGAGAGTACTATCATTATCTTTTGAGCAGGTTATGGATATGGCACGCTCCATTGAGGCGGATCGTCGCCGGGAGTGGGAGGAGCGGGAGGCCAAGAGGCCTCGAGGTTTTGGTAGCTTCAGCGGTGCTCCATCTAGAGGGCAGTTTCAGCAGGGTAGAGGTTGCTCATCTAGAACTTCTCATTCAGGCTGCCCTGAGCAGAGCAGAGCTTCTTCTTCTGGTCGTGGCTGCCAGGGATTCCAACAAGGATAGTCTTCACTTAGTGCCTTCTTAGCTCATAGTACAACACCTACTACTTCTTCATCCCAGGGTTCGTCTGCGGCGAGGGGTTCCCTTCAGTCCCCTTCTTCAGCACCAGGTAGTTGTTTTGAGTGTGGCGAGTTTGGCCAAATGAGGAGGCAGTGCCCTTAACTTTGTAAGGACATGTCTTAGTAGAGGGATCATCCCTCCTCTTCAGCACCATCTCAGGCTAGTAGATGTGGAGGTCAGTCTTCTCGTAGTTGCCCCAAAGGTGAGGAGCGCTCCAGTGGGGGTCAGGCACGATTCTATGCACTCCCTGATAGGTGTGATGCAGTTGCCTCCAATGCACTGATTGCAGGTATCATTTCTGTCTGTCATAGAGATGCATCTGTTCTATTTGATCCCGGGTCCACATATTCGTACGTGTCTTTGTATTTTGCATATTATTTGGGTGCGACCCGTGGTAGTCTTGATTTACCTGTTCATGTATCCACCCCAGTGGGTGATACGATTATTGTGGATCATGTCTATAGATCCTGTGTTATTTCTATTGGGGTCTGGAGACCCAGGTCGATCTGTTATTGTTAGGGATGGTGGACTTCAATGTGATATTGGGCATGGACTGGCTGTCTCCATGCCATGCTATATTAGACTGTCATACCAAGACCTTTACATTGGCTATTCCTGGTATTTCTCAGATTGAGTGGCGGGGTTCGACTGATTACGTCCCTAGCTGTGTTATTTCATTCTTAAAAGCTCAGAGAATGGTTGAAAAGGGGTGTTTGTCGTATTTAGCATTTGTGAGGGATATGGGAGCTGAGTCTCCTAGTATTGATTCTGTACCTGTTATGAGGGACTTCCCAGATGTATTCCCCTCAGATCTACCGGGTATGCCACCAGAAAGGGATATTGATTTTGGCATTGACTTGGTGCCGGGCACTCAGCCCATTTTTATTCCTCCTTATCAGATGGCACCAACTGAGCTAAAGGAATTGAAAGAACAGCTTCAAGAGCTTTTGGATAACGGATTCATTCGCCCTAGTGTGTCCCCGTGGGGTGCACCAGTGTTATTTGTTAAGAAAAAAGATGGTTCTATGCGGATGTGTATTGATTATAGACAATTGAATAAGGTAACAGTAAAGAGCAAGTACCCTCTACCGCGCATTGATGATTTATTTGATCAGTTACAGGGTGTGAGAGTGTTTTCTAATATTGATCTTTGTTCAGGCTATCATCGGCTGAAGATCAGGGACTCTGATATATTATGAAGACTGCATTCAGGACTAGATATGACCACTATGAGTTCCTTGTGATGTCTTTTGGGCTACCAATGCCCCAGCATCATTCATGCATCTGATGAACAGCGTGTTCATACCATACTTGGATTCATTCATGATCGTGTTCATTGATGATATTCTAGTCTACTCCCGTAGCCAGGAGGAGCACGCTCAGCATTTGAGCATTGTGTTGCAGAGGTTGAGGGAGGAGAAGTTGTATGCTAAATTCTCCAAGTGCAAGTTTTGGCTCCAGTCAATAGCATTTCTGGGTCATATGGTGTCTTGTGATGGTATTCAGGTTGACCCGAAGAAGATAGAGGCAGTTCAAAGTTGGCCTAGACCGTCCTCAGCTACAGAGATCAGGAGTTTCCTTGGTTTGGCAGGGTATTATCGCCGATTTATTCAGGGATTTTCATCCATTCCTTCTTCTTTGACTAAGTTGACGCAAAAGGGTGCACCATTCGTGTGGTCGGATGAGTGCGAGGAGAGCTTTCAGAAGCTCAAGATAGCTTTGACCACAGCTTAAGTATTAGTGTTGCCATTAGCTTCAGGTTCATATACTGTATATTGTGATGCCTCAAGAGTGGGGATAGGTTGTGTATTGATGTAGGAGGGTGGAGTGATTACTTATGCTTCTCAGCAGTTGAAGCCTCATGAGAAAAACTACCATGTTCATGATTTAGAGCTAGCTGTCATAGTTCATGCCTTGAAGATTTGGAGGCACTATTTGTACGGCGTGTCCTGTGAGGTGTATACCGATCATCGTAGTCTCTAGCATTTTTTCAAACAGAGGGATCTTAATTTGAGACAGCGGAGATGGCTTGAGTTGCTCAAGGATTATGACACTACTATTTTATATCATCCGGGGAAGGACAATGTAGTGGCCGATGCTTTGAGCTGAAAGGCAGTCAGTATGGGCAGCTTGGCATATATTCCAGCTGAGGAGAGATCATTTGCTTATGATGTTCAAGCGCTAGCCAATCGGCTAGTGAGGTTAGACATTTCAGATCCCAATAGGGTGTTGACTTGTGTTGTCTCTCGGTCTTCTTTATATGATCGTATTCGTGAGCGCCAGTATGATGATCCACACTTGCTTGTCCTTAAGGAGAGAGTTCAGCATGATGATGCCAGAGATGTCACTATTGATAGTGATGGTGTATTGAGGATGCAGGGCCAGATATGCGTGCCCAATATTGATGGCTTTCGTGAGTTGATGTTGGAGGAGGCCCATAGCTCGCGTTATTCTATTCATCCAGGTGCCGCGAAGATGTACCAAGACTTGAAACAGCATTATTGGTGGAGAAAGATGAAGATGGACATTGTGTGACATGTAGCACGGTACCTCAACTGTCAGCAGGTCAAGTATGAGCATCAGATGCCCGGTGGTGTGTTTTAGCGTATTGATATTCCCGAGTGGAAGTGAGAAAGGATCACTATGGACTTTGTTGCTGGACTCCCTCGGACAGTGAGGAAGTTTGATTTAGTTTGGGTGATTGTGGATAGGCTGACCAAGTCACCTCACTTCATTCCTGTGTGTACTACGTGCTCCTCGGAGGTTAGCTAAGATATTCATTCGGGAGATCGTTAGATTGCATGGAGTCACAGTTTTTATCATATTAGACAGAGGTACTCAGTTTACCTCACAGTTCTGGAGGACATTTCAGTGTGAGTTGGGCTCCCAGGTTGAGTTGAGTACTGCATTCCATCCTCGGACAGACGGACAGTCCAAGCATACTATCCAGATCTTGGAGGATATGTTGAGAGCTTGTGTTATTGATTTCGGTGGTTCATGGACTGATTATTTGCCTCTCACAGAGTTTTCCTATAACAACAGCTACCAATCCAGTATTCAGATAGCGCCGTATAAGGCTCTATATGAGAGATGGTGTAGATCTCCAACTGGTTGGTTTGAGCCTAGTGAGGCAAGGTTATTGGGAACAGAGTTAGTCCAAGATGCTTTAGACAGGGTAAAGGTGATTCAGCAGAGATTTCGCACAGCTCAGTCGCGCCAGAAGAGTTTTGCGGACCAGAAGGTTCGGGATGTTTCTTATTCTGTGGGTGAGAAAGTCTTACTAAAGGTTTCGCCTATGAAAGGTGTCATGAGATTTGGGAAGAAAAGAAAGCTCAGTCCGAGATTCATTGGCCCTTTTGAGATCCTCAGAAGGATTGGAGAGGTGGCATATATGCTTGCTTTGCCACCCAGTCTATCAGGAGTTCATCCAGTGTTCCACGTATCCATGCTCCACAAATATGTTGGCGACCCATCACATGTGTTGGACTTTAGCACTATTTAGCTTGATGATGACTTGACCTATGATGTGGAGCCTATAGCTATATTGGGTGGTCAGGTGAAGATATTGAGATCCAAGGACATTGCATTAGTAAAGGTTCAGTGGAGAGGTCGACCCATGGGGATGCCACTTGCGAGATTGAGCGGGAGATACGGAGCAGATATCCTCACTTATTTGAGTCTCCAGGTATGTTTCTTGACCCGCTAAAGGATGAGCGTTTGCTTAAGTGGGGAGAATGTGATGACCCGGCCCATCGTCATGGGAATTTCCACCCAATTACCCCTTCATTTATATGTTTCGTGTTTCTATATCGGTGTTAGAGTCTATCGGGTGAGTTAGGAGTGATTCTGGTTGAAAATGAGGCGTATAGCCTTTTGAAATGAAGTTTGTTTATGAAAAGTCAACCTGGAATTGATTATGTAGTTAGAGGGCTCGGAATTAGATTCTGACAATTCGGTTAGTTCCGAAAGGTGATTTGTGACTTAGTGGAGCGATCGGAATTGAATTTGGATATCCGGTGTAGAAATAGGCTTGAATTGGCTAAGGTTGAATTTTCTCGAAATCCGAACGGTAGGTGAGATTTTGATCTGGGAGTCGGAATGGAACTCCGACAGTTGCAGTAGCTCCGTTAGGTGATTTTGGATATGTCTGCAAATTTCCAGGTCATTCGGACATCGTTTGGTCGGGTTTTTGATTGGATGTTGTTTTCGGAAGTTCTAGTTGAAACTTAGGCTTGAATTCGCTTTGATTTAATGATTTCCATGTTTAAAGGTGTGTTTTTATGATTGGAACAAGTTTGTATCGTGTTTTGGAGTAGGTTGGTGGTTTTTGTTGGGGTCCCGAGGGCCTCTGGATGATTCCGGGAGGTCAAACGGAATGATTTTTGTGCTATGGAATTGCTGTCATGAATTGCAGCAGTGATTCCGCTTCTGCAGATGGGGAACCGCAGAAGCGGAACCACAGGAGCGAAGATTGTCTCGCAGAAGCGAGAATGGACCTGTCCAGACAATTCCGCAGAAGCGGCTAGTAGAACGTATGAGCGGGCTCGCTTCTGCGAACCCATGGCCGCAGAAGCGAATTGGGATGGTTAAGTAATGGATCGTAGAAGTGACAATATTTTTGCAGAAGTGGACTCGCTTATGCGAATCCAGTATCGCAGAAGCGAAAAACGTATCAGGGATAAATGAAATAGAAGGTTAAAACTTCAGAATGTTATATCACGCTAAAGCATAAACTAAGAGGCGATTAGGGGCGATTTTAAAGAGGAAATCGAAGGGATTTTTCAGGTAATCATTCATGGACGAAATTTATGTTATTATCTTGCTAAATTATGGAGTTTAAACCTGAAATTGGAAAAATTAGGGGTGTATTAATGGAGGTTTTTACTCTAAGCCTGGGTTATTGAAAATCATCGATTTAAATGGACAAACGGAGTCCGATATTGATAAACTTTATATGCATGGACTCGTATTGAGATAAGGATTCTGAAAATGTAACTTTTGTAATTTTTTGAGAAGCGTACCGAAAGTCGGGTTTTGACAACTTTGTGGTTTTTGGTGTAATTCGAGTTGTTTCGATTGGGTGATGTCCCTTTAGCCTATTTTAATGCATTTTTATTGATTTTGATCATATCCTACACCTGTCGAGGCCGATTCTCGTGGCAAGGGCATTGCGGACTAGTCTTCGATCCGAGTCAAGGTGAGTACTGGGCATGGGTGATGACCAGCGGGTTTGAAACCTCGGTATATCACTATGTGATGTTGTATTGAGGCGTGACACGTACTCTCCTGTGAGTGCGGGGTCGAATGTGATTGGGGACTATGGCTTAGTCCGACCTGTTGATACTATACTGTGTTGTTGGCTATTGTTGAGCCGGTGAACCTCCTACTTGGATGGTTGTGCATGTCTTTGGGCTGTGAGCCAGTTAGTAGGATCCCACGAGGATCGATGCTATTGTTTCTATGACATAGACATGCTATTTTGATACCAGTCCCGAGCTATTATTGTCTAAAATGGTTTTCCAAGCTCTGGAATTTCTGAAATACTGTTTCTACTGAAAAATGATAAAAAGAGTTTTCAAATACTATTTTTGAGCCTGTGAGGCTGCATTGCATTATAGCTGACTGGTAGTGGATCGGGCTGCGCGCCGCAGCGTATCATGATATTATGCTTGGGCTGTAGGAGCCCCTCCGGAGTCTGAACCCCCACTGTGAGCACGGGTACCCAAAAGGATGGGGCTACGCGTCGTAGCGGTCATATTCATGCATTGTATTGCATTTAGCTATACTTGTTATGCTGTTAGCTTATATTGCTGGTTCAGATATTGTTGGTTCGGATATTGTTCATGTTGATACTGATGCAGGGTATTGTGTATAGCTTTACTTAGTGTTGTATTGGGTATTCTTACCTTCGCTGTCTTACCCCTGCTTATTACCACTGAGTCTGGAAGTACTCACTTTACTCCCTGCACCTTGTGTGCTGATCCAGGTACATCGCAGCAGAGTTGATTCTATAGCTGCTCGGGAGGTTGCACTTCGACAGTCGAAGTAGCTGCCAGCGTCCGCAGGACCTGACTCTCCAGTTATCCTTATTTTGTTCTGTCTATCCCACACTTGTGCATAGTTGTATACACTATTACAGTTTATAAATTTTTGGTAGAGGCTCATGACTTGTGACTCATGTTCCGTTGGAAGGTTATACTGGTTTGGGATGTCAATCCCAATGTGTTGAATATTTTCATTATTATACTATTACCGTTTATGCTTAAACGGGGTTAATTGTGAGCTGATAGCTCCATGTTTCTGTTAATTGATCGGGCTGGCCTAGCACTGTGCTGGGCGCCATCACGACCGGGTTTGGGGCCGTGATAATATCTCTACGTTATAGAACTCACTTAACATAGATTTAGGATCAACAGCTGAACAAAATTTTTAATGTTCTTGAAATATGATAATTTTTGCAGCAGCATTTCATATGAAAATTTGAAACAAGATCAAACCTTTAAAGCAAGAACCGAGTGAACCAAAATAAACTACAATTGAAAAGAGGCAATGATAATCATCTATTAACGACAAAAAAATATTTTCCATAATAAAGTTATAATGTTTATCAGCTTTAAAAAAACTTGCAAAAGTAAAGATTATACTTTAACCTTTGACAGACCCAAGTTGACATAGGAGAGAGCAAATAATTACTACAAAGTCTTCTTACACTATATTTCCAATTCTTTCGATCAAATAAAGCCACGATAACTGTCACACCTTTTTTTTTATATTACACGGAGCTCTACTGGATAAGGAGAAATGTGTATTTCTACACTTTACCCGTGAGGGCGTAGAAGGAGTTTTTCCATTTTAAGGAAAATCAGAACGGGATTATTTATTTAAATTTTCAGAGTCTCTACTTGAGAATATAATGGTGTCCCAAGTCACCGGTTTAATTCCGAACCGAGGAAGATTTGACTCTGTTACTGTCCCCGAAATAAAATCCTGATAAAGAATTCTGTTAAGCCGGGAGAAGGTGTTAGGCACTCCCGGATTCCGTGGTTCTAGCACAGTTTCTCAACTGTTATTTTGATTTTATCTGATTTCAAATGGTATATTTTGATTATGTGCAAGTATACTGCTTTTTAATTTTTACGAATTTGCAACATCGTGAAAATAAATCCTCCACACCATACCAGTACGCCTGTGGCTTTGAATATATTTCGACTTCGTTGAGAGTAGGATTTGGGTCACATAAATGTGCACCCGTTCATAGGAATATATATTAAATTACGCTTAATGATGTCTACTCTTGTTATATTTGGGAAAGATCGTGAAATTGTCTAAACGATCCTTCCGAGTCTAAAGTTTTAGTTATTATTTGGGGGCCCTGTGTGTTTTTATCTTGTAACGAGGCTCGTCTCTTTTGATTTTTAGAAGGTCAAATCTATTTGTGCACTATATTTTCTACTTCTGTTTTTCCCCCTAATATAACTGTTTTGAAGGAGTTTCTTATTATTAATTATTAGAATCGAGGCCATTATTCATCATTGGGCCCACACTTTGGACAAGCTTAACAGTATGCACCAAGGTGCAACTGGACATCTGGAGCCCAACTAACACTTTCATTTCTGTCCACAGGCATAAATGCCATATCAATTTGATCTGGGCCTGGATTCGCGATCAGGCCCAAATCATTTATATATAAAGCAGGATTAGGGCTAATTAGCATTTTATAATAGCACTATGACCAAATATTACTCAGTATTAATAATTAATTGTTTCTATTAACGCAGTTTACATTTTGAACACTAATATTATCAACTAATTAAGAACGTTGACACACAGTTTCAATCAACTCGTTATTGTTTAACCTCTAAATTAACAGAGTCTGATTATGAGTTATCTATCTGTTGAGAAACTATTTTGCAGAGTTATTTTGTTCTTATTTAACTAGAAACAGTATTCTAAATTTTCAACCAAAACATGCTCGAATTACCACTGTCATTACAATCATATTTAGATTACCATATCACAAAGTTTAATGCAAATGTTGTAGCTAAACCAATTTCAATAGTGATAAAATAGTAACACGGTTTAAAATTTAACTATTCATTCTTTTTCGAATTAATTGTCTCTGATTCAGAACTTAATCAACGAAACATCTAAATACTAGTATTACATGTTTGATTTTATAATAGTTATAAATCTAGGTTTTAACCAGTTTTAGTTTTAGATCTAAGTGAACACTTAACTAACCTGTTTAATTCATTTTCCTATATTATTTTATACTACTACTAGAATTTGAATTTTGTTTATTTAGTTCAGTACTTATTACAATCAATTCCTAATGAATTACAAGAGATTTAAGCATCTATAACTACAAAACGAAAGAACAGATATACAATTTGCAAATTGAAGCTAATTAACATCTCATTCCTTCAAAAGCATTTTAATTACAGCTCCAGGATGTAGTAGTGTACCTGATTCAAATGAGAAACAGTGAGTTCTAAGGTTGAAGGCGAAGAGAAATAAGCAATAGCAGCAAGCAAATATCAACAGCAGCAGGTGCAAATTATCACAGCAGCGAGTATGACTTCGGAATAGAGGACTCAGCAAGTTAAACCAAGCAAATAGGTAAAACCCAGCAAGACTCGATCAAAACAAGTAGAAATCCCAGCAATTCAACCAAGCAGGTAGAAAAGCCCAGCGAATTCGATCAAAACCAGTGAAGAACAACCAACAGAAATACCAGAATACCACTCGAACTAACAGCGATTGAAAAACAACAGTATCTCTGTATGTATTTAGGGTATTTCAATGTATAAAAACTTCTCAACCTTGAAATAAGGCCTGAAGGGGCCTATTTATAGAGTAGAATGGGAGGAAAATTTGAATTCAATATTCAGATTTCCCACCCCTACTCTTTTTGATTTATTTCAGTTAAGTATAAGCTATTTTTGATAAGAATACACTTGAATCCCTGCTAGAAGGTTCTAGTGTATTCTATATCATTCTTTTAGTCGTTAATGCTCTTATTACCCTCACTTGTTAAGGCTTATTACCTATTTACCATTTAACTATGCCTGAATTGCCCCTTATTATTCAGCTAATTACACCAAAACCGGGCCCAATTGTCTTTTATGCCCTTATTATTTCTAAGTTATCTTTAGAAATACCCTTTTCTATTCCCCTTTTACCCCCTATATATCTCATATGTATTTACCCGACCTACCCTTAGGTCTGTTAAGACCTGGGGTAGTCAAAAGTATTTAAATTATAACCCCTGAGACTTGACTTTATATTTTAGCCAATTTAGACTAAGTAACCTTTAAGAATTAACCATTCTTACAAAGATAGCCACAAGTAAACTTATACAAATCAGAAACCCAACTGTGTTGTAATGATAGCCACATTAATCATTTGCACATATAGCCCTAATGTGACTAAGTAATCAGAAGTTCAGAATAGCTAAACATTTAACCGTATTGCAATAATAGTCAGTTTTAAGTAATCTTGCAAAAACAACCCTAATTATGACTAAGTCTTTAATTAATCAGAATTCAGAGAAACAGATTGATAATGGTTGAATCCTAATTAACCAAAACATTTAATTAAACAAGGATCTATTAATCAAGAATACTAAACGACTAACAGTATGCGATTTAACAAATAGCTACAATCAGAATAGGAGAATACTCAGACAGTTTAAGTACACAGAAGACTTTGACCATGGAGTAGGTTTAGCAATTAAGAAAGATAGAAGAATGAAGCACAGTAGAGACAAGAATGGTTTCAAGGTACTTAGCTTTGACGTTTTTTTTTCCTTTTTCTTTCTTTCTTCTTTTTTCTTATTTTTCTTTGTCTTTCTTATTTTTCTTCCTTTTCTTCTTGGTTTTCCAGTGATTCAGAGACTTTAAGTCTCTTTTGACCTTGATCTTCTAGACATACTCTTGGAGTCTCATTTGGATGTTAAAAATAGTATTTAAGGGTCTTAGGGTTAGATCTTGAAAGGTTTTGGGTTTTGAGTATCCGCCGGAGTAGGGTTCCGACGGAACATTTTTTAATATTTGTCACACCTCCTTTTTACCGCACCCGCGAGAGCGCGAGGGAGTTTTTCCAATTAAAGGACAATCGAAACGGGATTTATTTAATTAATTCAGAGAGTCGCCACTTGGGAGATTTATGGTGTCCCAAGTCACCGGTTAAATCCCGAATCGAGGAAAAGATTGACTCTGTATTACAGTCCGCGAACCAAAAATCCTAAGTAAGGAATTCTGTTAACCCGAGAGAAGGTGTTAGGCATTCCCGGGTTCCGTGGTTCTAGCACGGTCGCTCAACTGTTGTATTTGATTTTATCTGATTTCAAAAATACGTTTTAACTTATGTGCCTTTTATTAGTAATTCACTTTTAATTTTTATTTTTTATAAGAATTGCAACGTCGTAAAAATGCGTTTTGAACCACGTCGCACCAGTGCACCCATGGTTGTCAACATATTTCGACTCGTTGAGACTTGGATTTGGGTCACATAAATGTGCACCCGAGTTTAAGAATGTATTATTATTAAACACGCGCCTAAAGATACTAACGCGTTGTTATTTTGGGAAGGCCGTGAATTTGCCAAAACGGCCCATCTCGAAGCCTAAGTATTTTAATATATACATTTACTGATGGCCCCACAATTTGTGCATTTTATTTGGCGAGGCTCATCTTATTTTATTAAAGGCCAATCCTAAAGTGACTACGATTTCTACTCTACCCTTGTCTCAAATAATAAAAGCAATATCCTAATTGATAAATAAGTTGGATTGTACCATGTAAAACTATATATGCAAACTTTAAATTAGGCCTCAAATCAGATTATTCCCTCATGGCCAATGTCATTAAAGATATAATTACAGTCAACTTCGTTATCAATCCCAAACAAGAAATACCCAACAATAAAATCATTCTAACAACATTACTCAAAAGTAATTCAATATCAATCTATGAGGACATTGCAAACACGAGCAATTAAACCCAAATAACAAGAAAGAAGCAAAGTAAACAAGATATATTCCATGAAAGTATAAACCAAATCTTCGCAAATAGTTAAAACAATAACATAAAGGATAAGGAAGAACCGACCTTAAAAGAAGCTTTCTTTATATTTAGCCTTTGTTCGGATGTACGAGTAAGCAACGAAGATGAGAAACTAAATGGAAAATCAATGAAACATCAACAACGGAAATGACGAGCAATATACTCGGAACCTCGGATTGGACTACGAACGGGATCGGAACCTCTTGGTCGAACACGAACATCTCATTGCAAATCCAATTTTGTTTCGATTTTTTCTTCCTTTTTGTTTCGTTTTCTTCTTTTCTGTTTTTGTTCTTCTTCTTTTCTATTTCTTTTTCAATCCTTTCTTTTCTTCTTTCCTTCTGCCGTTTTCATTCTTTTCTTTTCTTTGTTTTTCTCCTTCTTTCTTTGTTTTTCCTTTCTTTCTTTGTTTTTCGTTTTTCCTCTCTTTGTTTTCCTTTGTTTGTTTTTCGTTTCTCTTCTCTTTGTTTTCCTTTGTTTGCTTTTCGTTTCTCTTCCTCTCTTCTTTTTTTCGTCTCCTTTTTTCTCTTCTTTTTTCCATGTTTCTCCCGTCTCTTCTTCTTGCTTTAAGAAGAAGAAAAATCACAACCCCCTCACATGTAGTGTTATCCTTTAGGTGTAAAGTGTAGCTTCTTAGGTGTGTTCATGTGATTATGTATTGTGTGTGCATGTGAAATGTATTGTGTGTGCATGTGAAATGTCTTGTGTGTGCATGTGAAATGTATTGTGTGTGCATGTGAAATGTCTTGTGTGTGCATGTGAAATGTCAAGACCAAAATGGGGGCTTACATGGGTTATGGTTGTATTTTGTCCGTGTTCCCCATGTGCGGACTCGGACTATTACGGGCTAGGTCCGAAAATAATAAAACCGGGTAGTTTGAACCCGAATATTATTCTTTGCTCGGAACCGAGAATGAGAACACGATTTATTTGATTCATCCTATATAAGCAAAAATAACTAGAAAACTCATAATTAAAACAAAACTATTTTTTTTTTATTTTTTATTTTTTCCAAGATTAAAATAACTACAAAATGTTAATGAAATTATTTTTGTAATTTTCGTCTTTTTTTTAATAAAGATAAAAACATAAAGTGCTATTTTTGTATTTTTTCAAGTTTAAAATGACTATAAACCAAAAACTATTTTTTTTGGAATTTTCGTTTTTTTTTTTTTTAATAAAGATAAAAATATAAAGTACTATTTTTGTATTTTTCAAGTTTAAAAATGACTACGAAACATTAATAAAACCATATTTTTGTTATTTTTCATTTTGAGGTAAAAATAAAGTAAAAGAGTTAAATTTAGCTAAAAATAGCTATATTAAAACTAAACTAAATATTTTACGCTAAAAATATAAAAAATCTCGGGGAGGGTCAAAAATCACGCGTTTACAGTGGAGAGCTGAAAACACAAAGAGTTTTCAGACAAAGAACGACTAGACAAGTGTTTTTGACCCGACCCTTATTTAAAGAGACTAAACTAAAAAGAAGAGGATGTGACCGAGCCCTTGTATCTGAGCTGCCTACATATCCTTAGCTATAAAGGAATCAGGCCACGTGTAGTTCAGAAGTGAGTAAGAATATGGAGTAACCGAGGTGGAGAGCCAGTCGAGGTGTCGTTCCGTCGAGGTTCCGTTCCATCGAAGTTCCGGTCCGTGGTCCTGCTATTACATCAAAAATCAAAACATGAGAAAGACTAACTAAGCCTATCGGCTACTAGTTACAAGATTCCTATCTATAAGTCTTCTGAAGCTTGATCTTGAGTATTGGTTGGTGCTTCATGCGGACTCTAAATTTGAACCTTGATACTTGCTAGTTGCAGGTGCTGCTTTTCGAATCAAGACTAGGTATACAATGCTTGTGACCTCGGCCATGTCTTGAGCATGCCACATCTTTCATCAACTTCTGCATTTTGGATTGGCTTCATGCCTCCTTTTTTTTTTTGTTTATTGTGACTAAACTTCTGTTGATCCCCTCGGACTGTTGACTCGCATTCCGGTTGCCTTCCTTCTGATTCATGCTGGGGATTTCCGTTACACTCTGCCGCTTTCCTTAAACAACTTCAAAATAAATCGCCACTCCATTCTTCAGGCGGGCTCCCTGACTTCAACTACAATTTCAAAATTAAATCGCCACTCCATTCTTCAGGCGGGCTCCCTGACTTCAACTACTACTTCAAAATAAAATCGCCACTCCATTCTCCAGGCGGGCTCCCTGACTTCAACTACAACTTCAAAATAAAATCGCCACTCCATTCTTCAGGCGGGCTCCCCGACTTCAGCTACTACTTCAAAATAAAATCGCCACTCCATTCTTCAGGCGGGCTCCCTGACTTCAACTATAACTTCAAAATAAAATCGCCACTCCATTCTTCGGGCGGGCTCCCCTGACTTCAACTACTACTTCAAAATAAAATCGCCACTCCATTCTCCAGGCGGGCTCCCTGACTTCAACTACTACTTCAAAATAAAATCGCCACTCCATTCTCCGGGCGGGCTCCCTGACTTCAACTACTACTTCAAAATAAAATCGCCACTCCATTCTCCAGGCGGGCTCCCTGACTTCAACTACAACTCATTAACTCCATCCCATCCTTTCTTCCGAATTACCTTGTTTCGGAATTGCTTTCCTCCTAGGTCGTGTTATTTTTCCTTGACTGCTGGGGATATCTTTGGAATTGTTTACTTACCTGCTGAGGATAATGATGCTGGGAAAATTTCCTTCATTCCCTCCCTTCCTTTGACTCATGCGCTTGAATTTGCGTTGGGAACTCTTGTTGTAACTCTCTGCTTTATGGTGGGTTACTGCTTTCAAGACCTGCAGTGTAAAGACTGAAGACTTGCCTTTTGTTATACAGGTAGGCGCCTGCTTTTAGTAGCAACCTTTGAATTAAAAATGCATTCTGGCAATAATTTATGAAATATGCAAAGGACAATGTAAAATAAAACAAACGTAAAATATCCTATTCGAGGGCGGATGGTCCCGTCGTATTCTATTCGAGGGCGAATACTCCCATTGTATCCTATTCGATGGCGAATACTCCCATTGTATCCTATTCGAGGGCGAATACTCCCATCGTATCCTATTCGAGGGCGAATACTCCCATTGTTATCCTATTTGAGGGCGGATACTCCCATCGTATTCTATTTGGGGGCGAATACTCCCATCGTATCCTATTCGAGGGCGAATACTCCCATCGTATCCTATTCGAGGGCGAATACTCCCATTGTATCCTATTTGAGGGCGGATACTCCCATCGTATCCTATTCGAGGGCGAATACTCCCATTGTATTCTATTTGAGGGCGAATACTCCCGTTGTATCCTATTCGAGGGCGAATACTCCCATTGTATCCTATTCGAGGGCGGATACTCCCATCGTATCCTATTCGAGGGCGAATACTCCCATTGTATCCTATTCGAGGGCGAATACTCCCATTGTATTCTATTCGAGGGCGAATACTCCCATTGTATCCTATTCGAGGGAGAATACTCCCATTGTATCCTATTCGAGGGCGAATACTCCCATTGTATCCTATTCGAGGGCGAATACTCCCATTGTATCCTATTCGAGGGCGAATACTCCCATTGTATCCTATTCGAGGGCGAATACTCCCATTATATCAATGTGAAAGTGAACAAACCTGAGACGTCCTCTTCGAAGGTGGACAACCCTGAAACATCCTATTTGAAGGTGGACAAACCTGACACGTCATTTTGAACTGCCTTCCTCGTTTCTCTGAGAAAATTTTCAACAACGGCAGAAAATTTTCTGCCCCAGTATTGGTGTTCTTCCTTGTGGCATGACTTTCTGTTATCAATAGCACTTTCTTTCCCTGTTTCAAATCAAAGAAAATTTGTTAGTTCAAAACATTGTGAGCGGTTGTGCCGCTCCTGTGGGGTGGTTTTTTTTCTTTTCTCCTTTCCCTCGCTCGGGGTTCCCAAAACATTGTTGGGGAATGATTTCATTTGCTGGAGATGATATTCCTGCTGGGGATGGGTTTTTCCATTTATCCCTTCCCCGTTCTGTGTTTCTCAACTTGCTGGGGGTTATTTTGTTGAATGTGGGATCTCCTTTCTTCCTTTACCCTTCTGTGTTGTCCGACCACCTCGGAACTTGCTGAAGATAACATTGTTGGTGGATTTTCATTTCCTCAAAATTGGTGTTTCATTCTTCTTGAAGGCTGTTGGAGATGACACTGGTTCGAAGACCATTTCCCTTAAGGCTTGTCTTATCTTCCTTCTTCCCCAAGTACAATTCGACTTCCAGAAAATTTTCAAAGTAAAAAGAAAATTTTCTGCCCCAGTTTAATAATCTTCTTTGCACCACACTTCTCTGCCGTCAATGGCATTTCCTTGCCTTGCATAATAATTGGAAAGTTGGTGGCAAGTTTTGAAGTCATTTCTCACTATGTTTTGACTAGACCGACTTTGACGGGGGAATTTTTTTGACAAAAGGAGAAAGATAAAAAAGAAACAACAAATAGAAGACAAAGGAGAACTGACTCTCTAACAAGAAACAACTATAAAAAACTTTATCAAACGTGGATACCAACTCTACTGGTCATGACATGCACATATGGCCTATCCTCCGTCGTTAATTGCCTTTCACGATTTCTGTTTCGTGATTTCCATCTGATTATCACCTTTATTCGACTTGTAGTGCCCGAAGGGTTTTCACTTTCAAGCCTCTCTCATTTTGATTTTCTCTCAGCTTTCGTCGCCTTACTGTGCCTGTGAAGGTTTTCACCGGTAAGACTCTCTCATTTGTATTACTTTTAGCTGGGGATTGGGGTGTCCTATTCTGATGAGACACTCGTATTTGCTTGACATGGCCTCTTTTGAAGACTGATCGGAAGGTCTTTCTTTGGACCGTAATGTGGGATTTGGATAGGGCTAGAAAGAAAGGGTATTGAAGGCTCATGACAAAATCAATTTTGGGTTCAAAATTTACAACCTTCGGACCTAAATTTATCAACACAATTTTTCTTTGCCCCAGTTTTTTACTTGGGGATTTTATTTCTTTATTTACATTATGACCGAGCTGTGAAGCGCCTACGTATCCTCTTTAAGGAATCAGGTCAAACGTAGTTCCCAAATCCCTTTTTTTCATTTTTTTTTCATTTTTTTTTCTTTATCTCTTTTTGTTGTTTTCTTTTTCTTTATCCCTTTCTTCTCTTGTCTTTCAAACTTGTGTTTCTAGTCTTTGCAACTAATTCCGAAGGAGGGGTATAAAAGAATTTAAATTAAGGCTCAAAGGGTTGACGATGGATAAAGTGTTTGGATAACAGAATGCCTTCGTCATTCCAATCTTCAAAACATGCCAAGTCCAAACAACATATTCACGACATCTTCTGTTTGTGCCCTGATTGATAACCATATCGTCCATTCGCCTTTTCATCTATCATTTTAAAGTATTGCTGGACGACACTTTCATTTCAGTATCACGAGCGAACCCTGTCTTAGCATGTCCAATTTTCCTTTAAGGGTTTCTTCGTGTTTTACCTGCCCTAGTCTCACATGATTCGGGCTCCAAATAATCTCAAATCGCTTTTATTTCTTTTAAAATGTCCCGATTATCTTCCAATTTCTTCATGATTAACCCTTAATATTAGGCCAAAATTATGTGCGATGCCATGTCATTAGAATCGGTATTCGAACAAATGACAAATCCGAAGATAGAAGAACTAAACAAAAGGACGACTGGGTAATAAAAGACCTAAAGTTCCATTAAACGGAGAAAAAGGTTCAAATACAAACAAGCAAACCAAAAATACAAACCTAAAATGAAACTTGATAAGACTGGGCAAACTGAAATGACCAAAAAATAGAAAGAAAGAGGGTTTCACTACAAGACAAAATCTAGGTCACAACCCTGGAAACAACTCGGACAAAAGAAATGACAACAAAAACAAACCACCGAAAACTCCTCCTGATTACCAAGCATGACTTCTCATATACCAACTTCTGCCGATTGGTTTTGCTTTGGAATACAGATCGGGCTTCTTAATTTTCCCTTCTCTTGTGTATCAATTTGATCACATGGGTCTAAGGGTGAGTTGGCAATGGATTCTGATTAATGTTGGGTGCCTCTGGTGTCTGAACCTCGATCTTATTGGTGTCAATAAGATTTTGCACTGCATGTTTCAGTTTCCAACATTTCTCGGTATCATGTCCGAGAGCCCCTGAACAATACTCACAGCTTACTGAGCGATCCACATTTGGGGGTAGGGGATTTGGCAATCTTGTCTCAACAGGACTCAACAAACCTATATGCTTCAATTTGTGGAACAGAGCAGTATAAGTTTCTCCCAACTCAGTGAATGCTCTTTGTGTCTTTTCCTTTCTGAAGGCATGATTCCCTCGGAAACCTGGTCCTAGAGGGTTATTGTAAGCCCTTGGTGGTGGATATGTGTTTCGGGGAGGGTGATTAGGGTGATTTGGGTGGTAGGGTCCGGCTTGGTAATGAGGTGAAGGACCTTTCGATCTGGACCAAGTACCCTCCTCTACCGTTGCAACTTCTTCTCTTCTCTTCTCTTCTTCCCGAATGCAACCCCTGTGCCATTCTGAATAGCTTGAGTCGTTGCTTTCAACGCGGAATAGCTCAAGATCTTATTGGACTTAAGTCCCTTTTCTATCATTCCGCCCATTTTGACCACCTCATTGAAAGATTTACCAACTGATGTCACCAGGTGACTAAAGTAAGTTGGCTCCAGTGTCTGCAAGAAGTAATCTACCATCTCGTTCTCTCTCATCGGGGGATCTACCCTTGCTGCCTGTTCCCTCCAGCGGAACCCAAATTCTCTAAAGCTTTCGGCGGGTTTCTTTTCTAACTTTAGCAATGATAAGTGATCGGGGATTATTTCAAGATTATACTGGAACTGGCCGATGAATGCTTGAGCCAAGTCATCCCATGTAAACCATCTGCTGGGATCCTGCCTGGTGTACCACTCTAGTGCAGACCCTCCCAAGCTCTGACCGAAGTAAGCTATTAGAATTTCATCTCGCCCTCCGGCTCCTCGCATTTTGCTGCAGAAACCTCAGAGATGGGCTACTAGGTCACCATGCCCCTCGTATAGATCAAACTTGGGCATTTTGAACCCGACTGGCAACTGGACATCTCGGAATGGACACAGATCTTTGTAAGCGACACTGACTTGGTTGCCTAAACCATGCATATTCCTGAATGATTGCTCCAGGCTTTTAAGTTTCCGAATAACTTCCTCCTGCTCCAAACTTTTGAAGTGCTTTTCTGGCTTTGCCGGGTTATCCCAGTGAGGGGTGTGTGAATGCGGTTCAGGAGCCTTAAAGGTAGGCTCGGGATCATAACAATGATTGTCATGTATTTGGAAAAGTGGTTCACTGGACGATTTCTGTAAAGTAGCAGGTGGAGGTGCCACAAAAACAGGGGTGACCGGAGGAGGAGGATTTCGTCTAGCTGGTGGAACCTGGGATGTATAAGGGTTTTCCCCTTGATAATATGTATAGATCGGTGCACTTGTCGAGGGGTCAATGGGCGGACGCTCTGGTGCTGGTGTAAGAGTAGGAAGGTTTGGTGATGACTGTCCCCTAGCCCAGGCTAGGTGCATCTCTGTTATTTGCTGTCTCAACCGGTCCACCTCCTCTTTCATGATCTGTATCTCTGTTTTCTCTCCATCGAGACTTTTGCCGGAACTAGACATGCTTGCTGGAATTGGACCTTTTGATCTAGTACGGTAATGGTGATTGACCAGTATATTCTGTCAAGTCAACCGCTAAACTTTCGAAAATGCAATAAACTTGTAAGCTCACAGAGTTTAACACATATGTTATCGCACGTAGGATGCAATGCACCTAGCCAGTTAACCATATACGTATTCACCACATGCGTCATTCCAGTTTTTCCTTTTCAATTATCCTTGAAAACCTTGCTGGTTATTAACTTCCCTTTTTCTTTTTTTCTTTTTTTCAAATTGGAATAAAAAGCTTGGTTTTACAAACACGGCCTTTCAGCGCCTCGGGGACGAAGATTATAAGGCTGTGAGGGTCAATTGACCAAAAAATCTACAAAATGACCCAAAATTGGCCGTTTAAGCAAAGTCAGCCTTCCGGCGTCCCTTTCGGGTACATTCGGCTATTTTTGAAAACGGCATCACTCAACTTATTTACAACGAAAAATTAATTTATATATTTTTGGCTATTTTTGGAAAAGGGGAGGTTGGACTCGATGAAGGTTGCCTACGTATCTCACACCATGTGAGAATCAAACCAGCGTAGTTCGGTCAAATAAAAACAAACTACATGTGGAAATGAAACAAATTACATATTATTATTATTTAATCACACATTTTTTTTTATTTTACAACAAACTTTTTTTCTCTTTTTAAGTAAAAAAACAAACTATTTTGAAACTATATATATATTTTTTTTAATCACATTTTTTTTTATTTTACAACAAACGTTTTTTTTTCTTTTTAAGTAAAAAAAATAAACTATTTTGAAACTATTTTTTTTTCATTTTCCTCAATATAAAAAAAACGGTTAGCCTGCAAGTCTAAAACAAATAAATGCGTAAAACAAAGAGGATGTAGCAGGATGGTCTTTTCATTTCAGGTCACCTGTCCTAGACGAATCCAACCCCTGTGTTGAGTCCCCTAAGTCAAATGCAACATGATGCAAATAAGCGTTCCTACTAGGAATCCGGCATGAAGTCACGTTATTCTAAGTTCAAAACCTCGGTATATGATCTAGACTGTGTACCCGAGCGGACAACTCGAGCTGAGGAAGGAGCTCCTTTCCGGGAACCAAAAGGCCAGCCGGCTTAGAAACTTTCCGAACCTCTTTCTTATTTCAGGGTATGACACTAACAGAATAGGGAGTCTCAACGAGAGAGCACATCCCCGGGGGTGAGAAAAGAATGGTTTCGGCACAATATATATATACAGTTCAAACAATATTAAAGCGATAAAAAAAATATCATTTTGCACATTTACACCCAAGATAATAAACCAAATACAACAATTATTCAAAGTCGAGTTCTAAAACCCTGATCCAGTGGTTCTGGGTTCATCATCTTGTTGAAAAATGTGTCTAGACTGGCTTTTACTCGAGCGGACAACTCGAGCCGAGGAGTGTCAGTGCACCGGTAGCATGGCTTTCCGGCTTACTTGACAATGCTCCCCGCCTAAACACTTGTGACTACAAATCCTTCACCGGGTGCCAAGCACCACAACTATCTTGAGAAAACGGGCTATGTCCAGCAAATGCCCAATATTATTTTAAAGAGACTCAGAAGAAGAAAAATGAGTATCGGCACAATTTATATACAATTCACAAAATATCAAAGCAGTAAAAACAATATTTAGCACATTAATACAAACATATAATAAAATCAGATAATAAATAAGCCAAATACAACAATTATTCAAAGCTCGAATTCTTAAACCCCGAACCAGTGGTTCTGGGTTTGTATCATCCCCAGCAGAGTCGCCAGAGCTGTCACACCTCCTTTTTCTGCACCCGCGGGAGCGCGAGGGAGTTTTTCCAATTAAAGGACAATCGAAACGGGATTTATTTATTTAATTCAGAGTCGCCACTTGGGAAAATAATGGTGTCCCAAGTCACCGGTTTAATCCCGAATCGAGGAAATTTATGACTCTGTATTACAGTCTGCGAAACTAGAAACCTGGATAAGGAATTCTGTTAACCCGGGAGAAGGTGTTAGGCATTCCCGGGTTCCGTGGTTCTAGCACGGTCGCTCAACTGTTGTATTTGATTTTATCTGATTTCAAAAATACGTTTTAACTTATGTGCCTTTTATTAGTAATTCACTTTTAATTTTTATTTTTTATAAGAATTGCAACGTCGTAAAAATGCGTTTTGAACCACGTCGCACCAGTGCACCCATGGTTGTCAACATATTTCGACTCGTTGAGACTTGGATTTGGGTCACATAAATGTGCACCCGAGTTTAAGAATGTATTATTATTAAACACGCGCCTAAAGATACTAACGCGTTGTTATTTTGGGAAGGCCGTGAATTTGCCAAAACGGCCCATCTCGAAGCCTAAGTATTTTAATATATACATTTACTGATGGCCCCACAATTTGTGCATTTTATTTGGCGAGGCTCATCTTATTTTATTAAAGGCCAATCCTAAAGTGACTACGATTTCTACTCTACCCTTGTCTCAAATAATAAAAGCAATATCCTAATTGATAAATAAGTTGGATTGTACCATGTAAAACTATATATGCAAACTTTAAATTAGGCCTCAAATCAGATTATTCCCTCATGGCCTATGTCATTAAAGATATAATTACAGTCAACTTCGTTATCAATCCCAAACAAGAAATACCCAACAATAAAATCATTCTAACAACATTACTCAAAAGTAATTCAATATCAATCTATGAGGACATTGCAAACACGAGCAATTAAACCCAAATAACAAGAAAGAAGCAAAGTAAACAAGATATATTCCATGAAAGTATAAACCAAATCTTCGCAAATAGTTAAAACAATAACATAAAGGATAAGGAAGAACCGACCTTAAAAGAAGCTTTCTTTATATTTAGCCTTTGTTCGGATGTACGAGTAAGCAACGAAGATGAGAAACTAAATGGAAAATCAATGAAACATCAACAACGGAAATGACGAGCAATATACTCGGAACCTCGGATTGGACTACGAACGGGATCGGAACCTCTTGGTCGAACACGAGCATCTCATTGCAAATCCAATTTTGTTTCGATTTTTTCTTCCTTTTTGTTTCGTTTTCTTCTTTTCTGTTTTTGTTCTTCTTCTTTTCTATTTCTTTTTCAATCCTTTCTTTTCTTCTTTCCTTCTGCCGTTTTCATTCTTTTCTTTTCTTTGTTTTTCTCCTTCTTTCTTTGTTTTTCCTTTCTTTCTTTGTCTTTCGTTTTTCCTCTCTTTGTTTTCCTTTGTTTGTTTTTCGTTTCTCTTCTCTTTGTTTTCCTTTGTTTGCTTTTCGTTTCTCTTCCTCTCTTCTTTTTTTCATCTCCTTTTTTCTCTTCTTTTTTCCATGTTTCTCCCGTCTCTTCTTCTTGCTTTAAGAAGAAGAAAAATCACAACCCCCTCACATGTAGTGTTATCCTTTAGGTGTAAAGTGTAGCTTCTTAGGTGTGTTCATGTGATTATGTATTGTGTGTGCATGTGAAATGTATTGTGTGTGCATGTGAAATGTCTTGTGTGTGCATGTGAAATGTATTGTGTGTGCATGTGAAATGTCTTGTGTGTGCATGTGAAATGTCAAGACCAAAATGGGGGCTTACATGGGTTATGGTTGTATTTTGTCCGTGTTCCCCATGTGCGGACTCGGACTATTACGGGCTAGGTCCGAAAATAATAAAACCGGGTAGTTTGAACCCGAATATTATTCTTTGCCCGGAACCGAGAATGAGAACGCGATTTATTTGATTCATCCTATATAAGCAAAAATAACTAGAAAACTCATAATTAAAACAAAACCATTTTTTTTTATTTTTTATTTTTTCCAAGATTAAAATAACTACAAAATGTTAATGAAATTATTTTTGTAATTTTCGTTTTTTTTTTAATAAAGATAAAAACATAAAGTGCTATTTTTGTATTTTTTCAAGTTTAAAATGACTATAAACCAAAAACTATTTTTTTTGAAATTTTCGTTTTTTTTTTAATAAAGATAAAAATATAAAGTACTATTTTTGTATTTTTCAAGTTTAAAAATGACTACGAAACATTAATAAAACCGTATTTTTGTTATTTTTCATTTTGAGGTAAAAATAAAGTAAAAGAGTTAAATTTAGCTAAAAATAGCTATATTAAAACTAAACTAAATATTTTACGCTAAAATTATAAAAAATCTCGGGGAGGGTCAAAAATCACGCGTTTACAATATTCAAGTAGCGGGACTGATATTCAAGGGGTGGGACTTAGAGGGGGTGATAGAGAATTTCAAGGTGGTTCTGGGGTGTAAATGAAGGAGACTGGTTCATTGGTTGGTGGTCGCCGGCTAGGGTTCCGACGACCGGAGTTTCATGATCTGGAGAGATGGTGGGGTATTTGGATAGGATTAGTGGGATAGGGTGGTAGAGGAGGAAGAGGAGGATCAGGGGCTGGTGGCTTTGGTCGGAGAAGATAAATAGTAGCAGACCACCGGTAGGGTTCCGGTGGCCTGTGGAGAGGAGGAAGAGATTGGGGGCGGCTAGGGTTTGGAGTCTTTGAGAAGGAGTGTGTTTAATGAGGGATTAAACCGGTGATAGTATAGATATATATCAGAAATGTGACATTGATTCTCAGCCATTAGATTAGATGAGATGAATGACCAGGACCAAATTGCCCCTTTAACGGTGCCGTTTGATTTAAATGTAACCCTCTTCTTGTCCGTTAGATTACTTACTTGGACGGCTGTGATTTATTCAATTAGGCGGTGTCATTTGGCTTAAGTGTGACACTGCTGACATCTGTTAGATCACTTAATTGGATGGTTGTGATCACTTCAATCAAGGACGTTGTTTCATTTATTCATCAACCGCTTATTTTGGTTCGTTTGATTGAATTTATCAACGGTCTAGATCTATTCTCTTGATACGTGTCACGACCCTAGTTCACCAATTGTGAACATGTCGTGATGGCACCCAGTCCCCAAGACTAGGTAAGCCTAACACGTTGCGGAATCTATAAATTTTAATTACTTAAATAAGAAACAGCGGAAAAATAACTTAAAAGATATGTAATCCGTGCCACTTGGCACATACATCCGTCACACAATAAATAAATACTACCAAGATCCGGAACCCCACGGTAACACAGACTAAAAGAGAAATACAACTGTGGCTCTATGTGTAAAGAGTATCTAACAACGAAATGAAGAAAATGTCAACTAGTAATGCTAGAATAGAAGGGAAGCCTCTGGATCCGCAGACGTAGCAGATCATACCTCGAAGTCTCCCAGAAAGCTGCAGAATCACCTAGTACGAACCTGCTCTGATGTACCTGGATCTGCACAACAAAAGTGTGCAGAAGAGTAGTATGAGTACACCACGGCGGTACTCAGTAAGTGCCAAGCCTAACCTCGATGGAGTAGTGACGAGGTAGGTCAGGGCCCTACTGAGAAAACAATAATATAATGATGACAAAAAAATAAACAGTTTAAATGATAATAATTTCCGAAATAACAACATTATGATGATTACTGCAACTGTCTACAATTAAGCTAACAACAAATAACCAACTCAAATAAACAAATCCAGGATCCGTGGGAATTGAACCCACAGTCCCATTCTCAGTACCTCTGGGTCTCCGGGAATCGAACCCGCAGCCCATGTCTCAATAATATCTCAATAACTCAGGATCTCCGGGAATCGAACCCGTAGTCCCTACCAATAACTCAGGATCTCGGGAATCGAACCCGTAGTCCCTACCAATATCACGCCGGGTCTCCGGGAATCGAACCCACAGCCCTGGGTCTCCGGGAATCGAACCCGCAGTCCACAAGCACAGCCAATAAAGGAAATCCACAGAGAGAATAATTATGCTTAACTATAACTTCCCCAAAAAATAATAGTGCCAATAATTATCAAGGAGTTCAAACAAGGCAATTAGACAACTAAACAGTTAAGTGCTACCTAATCATGCTTTTCTAACCATTACCGGATAAAAGTATCAAATTAACAGCCCAAGACAGGAATATCGCTCATCGAACATTTGAAATAAAGTACGTGTTCAACAACCAGCGCATGTACACGCCCGTCACCTCGCGTACAAGGCATTTAAACTATCACATAATATCCTAGGGGTGAAAATTCCCCCACACGAGGTTAGACAAGCCACTTACCTCAATTCCGGTACAAAACCGCTAAGAAACAACCCTCTTGCCGCGAATGTCGGCCTCCACAAGTGTAGTATCTGATAAAAAATCAATAGAATCACATCAAAATAGGCCAATTGGGCATTACCCAATCAAATTAACTCAAAATACACCAAAACCCACAAGTTGCCAAAACCCGACTTCCGGTACGCTTATCGAAAAATCACGAAAATTATATATTCGGGTTCCTTATCTCAATACGAGTCCGTGCATATAAAATTTATCGAAATCGGACTCCGTTTGCCCATTCAAATCAAAGATTTTCTAACATTTAGGCCTAGGGTTCAAACCCACCTTTAATCTTCCAATTTCAGTGAAATAATCATGGATTTCATGATAAACCAACGAATTAAGGTCAAGAAACTTACCCCCGATGATTTCCGGTGATATCCCAGCGTTTCCCCTTCAATTCCCTCTCTTGGAGCTCAAAAATGGCGTTTTTGATTTATGGGTCGCGGCTGAAATGTTTCTGGACTTAAGTCACTGCCAGACATTTTTACTCTATGCGATCGCATGACACCTGTTGCGATCGCGTAGCACAAATTTTGACCCTCGCCAGACTACTCTATGCGATCGCATAGTCCTAAATGCGATCGCAATGCTCACCAAAATATACCTATGCGATCGCATACCCTGCTCCGCGATCGCATAGAACAAAAGCTGGACCTGGGACCCCTCTTCTCTATACACTATGCGATCGCATAGGTCTGTACGCGATCGCAGAGAACACTTTGCAGAACTATGCGATCGCATAACCTTGCCCGCGATCGCATAGAACAAATACTTGGCCTCTCCAAAACCTTCTATGCGATCGCATCAGCCCATTGCGATCGCATAGAGCATTCGTCTGCAGCACACACCAGTAGTTAACAGCATTTCCAAAATGCATGAAATAGCCCGATTGGACCCCCGGATTCATCCCGAGACCCCGGGATCCCAACGAAAACCACCAACCTATTCCAAAACATGATACGAACTTATTCTAATCATCAAAACACGTCTAACAACATCAAAACCCATAATTCACATCGAATTCAAGCCTAAATTTCTTAAAACTTTCCGAATTGCATATTCGATCAAAAACCCGACCAAACGACGTCCGAATGACCTGAAAATTTGCGGACATATCCAAAATCACATAACGAAGCTACAGAAATTGTCGGAATTCCATTCCGACCTCCGGATCAAAATCTCACCTATCGTTCGGATTCGCCAAAATTTCAACCTTCGGCATTTCAAGCCTAATTGAGCTACGGACCTCCAAAATACATTCCGAACGCGCTCCCAACCCCGAAATCACCTAACGGAGCTAATGGAACTATCGGATTTCCGTTCCGAGATCGTCTTAACACTGTTCCGGCTACGGACCGTTTTCTAGTTTCAAAGCTCTTATTTAGGGACTAAGTGTCCCAAAATGCTCAAATTTTCGAAACCGACTCTCCCGGCAACCCACAATAGCAGAAATGAACTTAGGGGAACAGTTAAATTAGGGATTGGGGCGTAATTTTCTAAAACGACCGGTCGGGTCGTTACAATACGTCATCGTTTGGCTTTGTATAAGGGTAGGCCAATTCAATTTAATTTGGGCCAGGTCTGTTTGGGGTGTTAATTGGGCTAATACATTTGAGATTTTGTCTCAAAACCTTGTATTTTTGTATTTTCTTGTATTATACCTTTTTTGTACTTTCATATTGTATTTATTTAATTATTTTCTGTATTTCCTTGTATTTGTTTTCCTCATTATTTTATTCCTAATGTATTTATCCCTTTGTATTTTGTATTTCGTATTTTTTCCTTTTGATTTTCTAAATTTCTTTAGTAATTATCTTATTTTTTGACATTTTCAAATTAATTTCATTTTGTATTTTTGTTTTAATTTTCTTCACTTTATTTTCAACAATTAAAAGCAAACGCTAATGCTTCTACACTATAATCAACAAATTTCAATCAAAAATCATCTTTGTTTATTTATTTTGGAATTAATTGCTTGGGGCAAAAATCACGTGCTCACAGCTGCCCCTCTTTGCTAGAGAACACGAAGAGTTTCAGTGCAAAGACAAGTAAGCAGTAATAAGGGATTTTTGCACACTCGCATATTCCGTATGAAGCATTTTTTGAAAGTTTTGACCCTATCCTGCTTCAAGGATTGCCTACATATCCTGGGCTAAACAGGAATCAAGTCAGTGTAGTTCTGGAATGTCTGGTAGTTGAAACTACCAGAAAGCTGTGACTCTATTGTTGTTGCTTGTTATTGATGCATGCTGATCTCCTTATTACACCGTGGTAAAAAGAAAATAAGCTAAACTATAATCCTAACTATATCTTTCAACTAATTCTTGTTTTTCATTTGCATCTTCCATTATTTTGAGAAGACTCTTGCTTGCAACTTGCTTCAAATATATTCCCTTATTCTTCAGGTGGGCGCCTGCTTGCGAAACTTGAAATGTATTCTCTTGTTCTTCAGATGGGTGCCTGCTTGCAAAACTTCGAAAAATGTTCCCTTGTTCTTCAGGTGGGTGCCTGCTTACTATAAAAACAAAGAAAACTTTCTGCCCCAGTATGGGGCTTAAATCTATCATGCTATTAAATGTTAGCTTAAAAATAAGAATTTCATTTTGAAAAATATTCCCTTGTTATCCAGGTGGGCACCAGATTGCAAAAAATTAAGAAAAATATTCCCTTGTTATCCAGGTGGGCGCCTGATTGCAAAATTAAGAAAGATATTCCCTTATTATACAGGTGGGCGCCTGATTGCAAAAACTAAGAAAAATATTCCCTTGTTATCCAAGTGGGCGCCTGATTGCAAAAACTAAATAAAATATTCCCTTGTTATCCAGGTAGGCGCCTGACTGCAAAAACTAAGAAAAATATTCCCTTGTTATCCAGGTGGGCCTGATTACAAAAATTTGAAAAAATATTTCCTTGTTATCCAGGTGGGCGCCTGATTGCAAAAATTTAAGAAAAATATTTCCTTGTTATCCAGGTGGGCGCCTGATTTCAAAAAACTAAGAAAAGTATATCCTTGTTATCCAGGTGGGCGTCTGATTGCAAAAACTAAGAAAAATATTCCATTGTTACGCAGGTGGGCGCCTGATTGCAAAAACTTTAAAAATATTCCCTTGTTATCCAGGTGGGCGCCTGATTGAAAAAATTTAAGAAAAATATTCCCTTGTTATCCAGGTGGGCGCCTAATTGCAAAAATTAAGAAAAATATTCTCTTGTTATCCAGGTGGGCGCCTGATTGCAAAAACTTAAGAAAAATATTCCCTTTTTATCCAGGTGGGCGCCTGATTACAAAACTTTAAGAAAAATATTCCCTTATTATCCAGGTTGGCGCCTGATTACAAAACTATGAAAAATATTCCCTTGTTATCCAGGTGGGCGCCTGATTGCAAAAACTAAGAAAAATATTCCCTTGTTATCCAGATGGGCGCCTGATTAAAAAACTAAGAAAAATATTCCCTTTTTATCCATGTGGGCTCTTGATTGCAAAAACTAAGAAAAATATTTCCTTGTTCTCCAGGTCGGTGCCTGATTGCAAAAAACTAAGAAAAATATTCCCTTGTTATCTAGGTGGGCTCCTGATTGCAAAAATTTAAGAAATATATTCCCTTTTTATCCAGGTGGGCGCGTGATTGCAAAAACTAAGAAAATAACGAAAAAGAATTATGCCCCAGATTAATACCTGGGTGTAACATTTTTAATTTTGAACTGCAAAGTAAAACTTCCCTTATTATTCAGGTGGGTTCCTGCTTACTAACTCTTTCATCGTAGATTCCTTCTTCCATTGTTGCTTCCTTTGAATTGTTTTTCCTTATTTTCCAAGCGGGTGCCTGGTTTTGCCAAACTTGTGCTCCCTTGTGTGTCCATATTGGTCACATTCACTTTAAAGTGATTAGTAAGAATTTGAATCTTTTGTCCCCGTTTTAATCAGTGAACAACTTGTTAGTATAAAAATGGTGGTTACCATCTGGCATTCTTGTTGGCCTTGCTTCCACTCTTGCATTTGCTTCAGCTTTCTTTTGTGATACCTTGTTGTGGCTCCTGGTTGTTTTCCAACAATTTTCTGAACTCAAACTTTTCCTTGTAATTCCCTTTTGTTGTTTCTTCTTCTCTTTTAATTCCCTTTGGCTATCTGACTGCCATATGTTGTTTTATTTCTGTTGTCCTTGAAGGACCCAATCTTATTGTGCCTTTTAACTGAGAAGATGGTAATTAGCTTGCAACTGGCAATGTCTTGTAGACAGATTTTAAGAAAAATGAAATACAATGACCCTGAATTTTGAGGGTAGGAATATTTTCAAAGTAAAAGGAAAAGACTTATCTGGGTGGGAAGGCTGATTCCTTTGATCATGCCATGCATTCGGCAAGCCGACCCAGTCTGTCCAACCACATTTCTTGCCAACTTATTTCTCTTTTTCACCAAACTCAAACTTTACTTGCTTTGCCGCTCGCATTCCACAAAATTATTTCTCACTTTCGCCTTATGGTACCCGTAAGGGTTTTCATCAATAAGACTCTCTGATTTCTCTCAGCTTACGTCGCCTTACGGTGCCCGTGATGGTTTTCACCAATAAGTCTCTCTCATTTTTATCTCTCTCAGCTTACGTCGTCTTACAGTGCCCGTGAGGGTTTTCACCAATAAGACTCTCTCATTTATATTTTTTATTTCCTCCATCTTCAAGTATCCGGGTGTTGTCCATAATATGTTTTTCTTCACTTACTTGTACTGCCATTTTCTTGAAATTAATCTTAAGGTCTTTCTTTGGACCGTAATGTGGGCTCAAATTTCCAACTTGGGTTTCAAAATTACAACTTTCGGAATCATATCCTTCATAATTATCATAACTTCTACCCAGTTTCAATTTTCGGGGAACCTTGGACTTTCTTTCTGCTATGACTGAACCTTAGTGAGGCCGCCTGCGTACCCTTTCGGGATCAAGTCAAAACATAGTTTGGATCATAAGCTCGCTTCATTGTTGTGATTTTGACTTTTTTCCAATTTTTCTTCTTTTTGTTTTATTTTTCCTTCTTCTCTTTTTTTTTCTTTTGTCATTTTTTTCTTTTTTTTTTCAACTTCCTTTCCTTTTCTTTTTCTTTTGCTTTTTCCTTTATTTTGTCATTTCATCATTCATTTTTTACTTCATTGTTTATTCCGAAAGAGGGGTATGAAAAAATAATACAATAAGGCTCAAAGGGATAGCAATGGGTAAAGTGTTTAGATAGAGAAATAAAATGCCTTCATAATTTCAATTTAAAAAATATGACAAATACAATTAGACATGAAAGAAATCATACATAGTATCTTTTGACTGCATCAGAGTTAATGGCAGTGTCTATGCATTTCCCTTCGGTGTCTGTCAAACATAATGCTCCATTGGACAACACTCGAGATACCACGAATGGTCCTTGCCAATTAGGGGCGAACTTCCCTTTTGCTTCCGCCCAATGAGGTAAGATACGCCTCAACACCAATTGTCCATCCTCAAATTTCCGTGGATGTACTTTCTTGTTATATGCTCTGGCCATTCTCTGTTGATACAGTTGTCCATGACATACTACTGCCAATCTCTTTTCATCAATTAAACTCAATTGTTTTAACCGGGCTTTTACCCATTCATCATCATCCATCTCAGCCTCCGCAATGATTCGAAGGGAGGGTATTTCAACTTTTGCAGGTATCACTGCCTTCGTGCCATACACCAATGAATAAGGGGTTGCTCCAATCGAAGTGCACACAGTAGTGCGATAACCCAACAAAGCAAAGGGTAATTTCTCATGACATTGCCCCGATCCTTCCACCATTTTCCGTAGGATTTTCTTGATATTCTTATTTGCGGCTTCAACTGCTCCATTCTCTTTAGGCCGATAAGGCATAAAGTTGCGATGCATAATTTTAAACCTTTGACATGTCTCCGCCATAAGATGACTGTTAAGGTTGGCTCCATTATCTGTAATAATCACCTTTGGAATTCCAAAATGACAAATGATATTTGTATGTACGAAATCCACCACTGCCTTCTTTGTTACTACTTTGAATGTCGTTGCCTACACCCATTTGGTAAAATAATCAATGGCAACCAGAATAAACATGTGCCCATTAGATGCTGCTGGCTCTATTGGACCAATGACATCCATGCCCCGAGCAACGAAAGGTGGTGCCGACATCGTGTGCAATTTATATGGCGGAGAAAGAATCAAATCCCCATGTATCTGATGACATTTTTGTACATATCTAATACAATCTCGTTCTATAGTAAGCTAGTAATATCCAGCCTTGAGTATTTTCTTTGCTAAAACATACCCGCACATGTGGGGTCCACAAGCTACTACGTGTACCTCAGTCATGATTGTAGTAGCCCGCTTTGCATCTATACATCTTAACAAACCCAAATCCGGGATTCTTTTGTATAAAACCCCTCCACTGAAGAAAAATCCACTCGCCAATCGTCTTATGGCTCTTTTCTGATCCCCTGTAGCTTGTACCAGGTATATCCCCATTCTCAGATACTCTTTGATATCATGGAACCACGGTTCGCCATCAAGTTTCACTTCTACCGTATAATAATAAGCATTCTAATCATGAACTTGGATTTGTAATAGATCCAAATAAGCTTTATCCGGATGGTGTAGCACAGATGATAGAGTAGCCAGAGCATCGGCAACTTCATTGTGCATTCTTAGGATATGTTTAAACTCTATGGATTGAAACCGCTCACATAGTTTATATAGACATTGTCGGTACGGTATGAGTTTCAAATCACGTGTCTCCCATTCTCCTTGAATTTGATGTATCAAGAAATCCGAGTCACCCATGACCAAAATCTCTTGAACACTCATGTCTATTGCCATCCTTAACCCTAATATACATGCTTCATATTCAGCCATTTTGTTGGTACAGAAAAAGCAGAGTTTAGCGGTAACCGGTAATGCTGACCCGTTTCTGAGACGAGTACAGCTCCAATTCCAACTCCTTTGTTGTTGACAGCCCCATTGAAGTATAACTTCAAGCCTGGCTTTTCATATTGTTCCAATTCTTTGGTGTTCATGATCGGCTCCTCATTAGGGAAATATATTTTTAGTGGTTCATACTTATCGTCGACTGGATTTTCTGCTAAGTGATCAGCAACTGCTTGCGCTTTCATCGCAGTGCATATTACATAAACAATATCGAACTCTATGAGTAGAATTTTCCATTTAGCAAGCCTTCCCATGGGCATAGGCTTCTGAAAGATATACTTCAGCGGGGCCAAACGAGATATGAGATAAGTGGTGTAAGTCGACAGGTAGTGTTTCAACTTCTGCGCAACCCAGGTCAAGGAACAACATGTTCTTTCCAACTGAGTGTATTTTACCTTATATGATGTAAATTTCTTACTGAGATAATAAATTTCTTGCTCTTTCTTCCCTATTTCATTATGCTGCCCAGTAGACAACCGAAGGAATTATCCAATACAGTTAAATAAAGGATCAAGGGTCTTTCGGGTTCTAGAGGAACCAATACAGGCGGATTGGCCAGATAGTCCTTAATTTTATCAAATGCAGCTTGACATTCATCAGTTCATTTTACTGCAGCATCTTTCATCAGTAACTTGAAAATAGTCTTACAAGTTGACATCAATTGGGCAATAAATCTGCTAATATAATTCAACCTTCCCAGCAAACTCATCACTTATTTCTTGCTCTTTGGTGGAGGCAACTCCTGAATAGCTTTTATCTTGGACGGATCCAATTCAATGCCACGCCGGATTACCATAAGCCCCAATAATTTCCCTGATGGTACTCCAAAAGCACAGTTTGCTAGATTGAGCTTGAGATTGTATCTCCGAAGCCTTTGGAAGAACTTCCTCGGGTCTTTAACATGATCGTACTACTTCCTGGATTTAATAATGACATCATCCACATAGACTTCAATCTCTTGATGTATCATGTCATGAAACATGGTAGTCATTGCTTTCATATATGTGGCTCCAGCATTTTTCAATGCAAATGGCATTACTCTGTAACAATATGTTCCCCACGGGGTGATAAAGGCTGTCTTTTCTGCATCTTCTTCGTCCATTAGGATCTGATGATAACCCGCATAACAATCCACAAAATATCCAATCTCATGTTTGGCACAATTATCAATTAGTATGTGGATGTTTGGCAATGGAAAATTATCCTTCGGACTTGCTTTGTTGAGGTCTCGATAATCAACACACACTCTAGTTTTTTTGTCTTTCTTCGGAACAGGTACAACATTAGCTAACCATGTGGGATATTTGGTGACCCGTATGACCTTTGCCTCAAATTGCTTGTTAACTTCCTCTTTTATTTTCACACTGATGTCTTTCTTGAACTTTCTTAACTTTTGCTTGAAAGGCTGACATTCTGAATAAATGGGCAACTTATGTACCACCAAATCAGTACTTAGCCCTGGCATGTCATCATATGACCATGCAAATATGTCTTTGTACTCATGTAGTAACTTTATCAAATCCTCTCTGAGTGAGGCTTCCAAATGAACACTAATCTTTGTTTCTCTAACGTTTTCCTCATCCCCCAAATTAATAGACTCCGTCTCATTCAAGTTTGGTTTGGGTTTCTCCTCATAGTAGCTCAGAGCTTTACTAATTTCTTCCAAAACTTCCTCATCCTCATACTCCACTTCATTATTGTATTCAATTTCTTGTATTACTATTTGATTATCAAGACTGGGCTGGGAATTCCTTATGCATGACGCATCATTGAAATCAGCGAAAAACAGCATGTACAAGAAAAGAAAAGAAAGATAAATTAAGGCTATCAGAATGGAGGAAGAAAGCAATTGCATTTCATTAAAATTTCGAAAAATAACAAGGTTTGACACGTCCAATTGGATGGAACATAGAATATGTATTACAGCCTTAAAATAAAATAGATTTTAAGAATGAAACATCAAAGCTAACTACCACAACTCCCTTCTGGTCGGAAGAGGAGTAGCTTCCCAGTTTTTTCAGCTTGATCTGGGATCCAAAAAACTGGACGTCCATTTTACTTGTACCCTCAGCTACCTCTACCATGTTCACATTTTCGAACAACCTTTCAAATCTTTCTAACAGCTCATTGTCAGGCCTTATCTCTGCTCGGCTGGGCATGACCGTTGCCGGACGTCTTTTTGTACCAGGCTTGACGAATGAATGGGAGAGTTTAGGGATAGGCTTAGGGAGGGTCCATCCTTTCCTTTTCAGTTTTCGGGCTTTTTTTATGTCGGCAATGGTTGGCTTGAAACCCAATCCAAAAGTGTCAATGATACCTGAAAGAGATATTGGCTGTGTTATTCCTTGCAGTGCAGCTCCTAAACCTTTCCCAGGGAGAAACCCGTTTTTCAACATTTCTGTAGTAACCATGACTGGCGCAGAAACTATCTTGGGCATTGGAATGTTTTCGCCTTCAGATATTTTATCCATAGATATAGTGTCCACTATTTGGTATACCCAGGGACCTTTATCACCCTCGACTTCTTCAAACGGCGTGATGATATTGCAGGAATTATCTTTACCATGAACCACTATTTATTGACAATCCCACTCAAATTTCACCATTTGATGGAGTGAGGAAGGTACAGCCTTTGCAGCATGAATCCATGGATTCCCCAGTAGGAGATTATAAGACACGGCAATGTCCAAAACTTGAAATTCCATGGTAAACTCTACTGGTCCGATAGTGAGTTCCAATATTATATCTCCAACGGTGTTCTTCCCACCTCCGTCGAATCCTCTCACGCATATACTGTTCCTATGGATTCTTTCATGATCAATCTTTAGCTTGCCCAAAGTAGATAAAGGGTAAATGTTGGCGTTTGACCCATTATCAACCAGTACGCAGGTCACCACTGACTCCTCACACTTTACCGTAAGATATAATGCCATGTTGTGCTCTGTCCCCTCCAATGGCAGTTTATCATGTGAAAATGTTATTTTGTTTGCCTCGAAGAATTTATTTGTGATCTTCTCTAAATGACTCACTGTGATCTTTTCTGGTACATGGGCCTCATTCAGGATCTTCATTAACGCCTTTCGGTGTTTATCAGAATGAATCAACAAGGACAGCAAAGATATATGCGCTGGTGTTTTCCTCAGCTGCTCAACTATAGAATAATCCCGAGCTTTCATTTTCTTCATAAATTCCTCAGCTTCTTCTTTAGTGACAGCTTTCTTTACATTGTCCGAATTATCTTTTGAAACTTTTGCCTTCTTCAATTCATCTGGTGCAAAACATCTTCCTGACCTGGTCAAACCGTGGGTTTCACAAATCTCCTCATTAATTTCCTTTCCTTTATACATGACGGTTAACTTGCTATAATTCCAAGGCACAGATTTGGTATTCACTATGGCCATTTGAGTGACTGGCTTGATAACAACTAGCTCTAGTTGCGCTTCTTTTACAGTCAATACGGGCTTTGCACTGACTCCTGGCATTGTCACCTTTACAGGCTCAGGTTCTGCTACCACTACTGGCTTGCTCATAGGTGGCTTGACTGGCATTTTCTCACTTATGGCTTTCTCCTCTGTATTTTCTTGCAATTTCCTCCTTGTATCACCTCTATCATGTGAGTTTCATGGTGCACAAGCAAAGGGTTCTATCTTATATTAGGAGCCTCGGGAGCTTGAATCTCAATTCTTCTAGAGTCAATAAGCTCCTGTATTGCAGACTTAAGGTGCCAGCATTTTTCAGTGTCATGCCCTAGGGCTCCTGAACAATATTCACAACGGACAGATTGGTCCGAATTTCTCGGTGGTGGATTGAGGATTTTGTGCTCTATGGGGTTTAATATCCCGAGTTGTCTTAGTCTATGGAAAAGACTGGTGTATGACTCACCCAAGGGAGTAAATGTCTTCTTTCTTTGTGTTTTGTCATTCTTGACTCCAGGGTTAGGGAGGAAACTTGTTCCATTGGGATTTTTGTATGTTTTTGGTGGTGGGTATGTGTTTTGGGTGTGGTAAATATTTTGAGGTGCTGGAGTTCGCCATGGAGTAGAAGGTGGTGGGTAGGCTTGGGCTTGATGTATAGAAAATTGTGGACCAGGAGGAGGGTAATAGTGTTAAGGTGGGCTACATGGTGTTGGTGGGTAGGGTTGATGCGGGCGAGGCTAATAGTAATATGGATTGGGATGGACCAAGACCTCCCTTCTATGACTACCACCTCTTCCTTCTTTTTCTTCTCGATTGCTCCACTGTACCTATCTGGATTGCCTGGTTCATAGCTTTGATGGCTGAATAGCTCATGATTTTGTTTAACTTCAATCATTCCTCAACCAGGCTTCCCATTTTAACTACCTCTTTGAATGTTTTTCCAATTGCAGATATCAGATGCCCATAGTACGTTGGTTCTAAGGTTTGCAGAAAACAGTCTACCATCTCTCCCTTCTTCATTGGTGGGTCTACCCAAGCAGCTTGCTCCCTCCACCTAAAGCCATATTCTCGAAAACTTTCTCCTGGCTTTTTCTCCATCTTTGTCAATGTCAGTCTATCTGAAATAATTTCCAAATTGTACAGGAAATGGTTCGCAAATGCCTGGGCTAGATCGTCCCATATAAACCATCTGGTATGGTATTGCCGGGTATATCATTCAAGAGTTGAACCACTGAGACTTTGGCTAAAGTAAGCCATCAGTAATTCATCTTTCCCACCAGCTCCACGCATCTTGCTGCAGAACCCTCTTAAATGTGCTACTGGGTCGCCGTGGCCATCATACAAATTGAATTTTGGTAGCTTAAATCCTGCTGGCAGTTGCACTTTAGGGAATAGACATAAATCCTTGTAAGCTACGTTTACTTGACCACCCAAGCCCTGCATATTACGGAATGATTGCTCGAGGCTCTTCATCTTTCTAGCCATTTCTTCATGCTCAGTATTTTTAGTTGGTTTCTCCTCTTCAGCCATATTAATGAGAGGGTTATAGGAATCATGTTGTCGAAAAGTAGGTTCCGGGGGGTAATAATGGTTATCTTGGACGTGGAAAAGTGGTTCACTAGAGGATTTGTGCAAGATGGCGGGTGGTGGAGCCACATATACAGGAGCAACATGTGGAGGTGGTGGTGGAACTTGTTTAGGGATTGGAGGTGGTGCTTGTGATGTGGTTGCGTAGTAGGGTGGATATGTAGGATAAGTGAAGGGTGAATTCATAGTGAGTGGATCTTGTGTTGGGACTGGTGGAGGGATGTATGTGGGGTTGGCACGGTAGGTGGATAAAGATTGTCCCTTCGTCAAGCCTGGTACATCTCATCCATTTGTTGTTTGAGCTTATACATCTCCCTTTTCATGCTATTCACATCCACTACCTCGTCCTCTTGCACTTGATCCATAACTTTTGCTTCAATTTCTTGAGTAATTGCCTTTGTCATATTCTTGGAATGAGTGTTGTAATTGTGAGTTGCCAGAATGCCAGTTACTAACCACTTTATTTGTTACTCAACAACGACAAAACTTGTTAGTGGTTAGTCCATAATAGGTCAAAATTACAGGTTAAGAACACAATTTTGCCCGGAAATATGCACCATCTCGGCCTTGTTGTCTTTCTTGATTTACCAATTCTTTTGTGTTCGGATTTTCTTTTCCTTATATTTACCACTGACGTTCCTTTTTTTCTTTTTTTCATTTTTTCATCATTTTTTCTTTCTTTTCTTATTGTCCCCTTTTTTCATTTTTCATTGATCGGTCCTACATATTTGCTTTTCGCACAAGTATTTATGGAAAAAGAATAATAATGACAAATTTGGAAATTCTCAATTTCATTAATACCCAATCATTGATTACAAAGATAACATTCTAATGATAATTGTACTACAACCTTCTAAATGCAAAAAACAAAATACAAAAAAAAATGCATGTCCTAAGAATACATTAAAGACCCTAGTGCTCGCGAGACATCGTTCGGTCTTACCGCGGTCCTATATGCTAGTCCCCTTTGGAGTTTATCCAAATCTCTCATTACTTGCTTTACAAATATCATTACTGAAGCGACAAAGGTGGACTGGGTCATATCTTCGCATATCTGGCATTTCCGACTGATATAATGAGCAATGCTGACAATTCTCTCTCTAATCATTCCTTTCTCTTGAAGCAATCTCCCTATTTGTTCGGCACGAGCATCCAGAGTCTGTTGGCTTTTCTCTTGAAGCTGCTGCAGTTCCATTTCTAACTGGTCCATGGCCATATAGCAGTGTTCTCTTTCTATGTCAAACTCTTTTACTTGTTTGCTACTTTTGACCTCGGCCGTGACAATCTTTTTTCTTAATCGGGCAACTTTAATATTATGTTCTTCTTTCAATTGTTGGATCATCCGAGCCCTTTCTTCAACATTTCTAGCCAATTGCTTTCGAACCCCGATTAATTCTTTTTCGGCTCTGTCTAGATCAAAACTGTAGTCGTTCACCTTTCGCCGCAAATTATCAATCAATTTTTCATCTCGGGCATGTCGAATAGGGGTTTCAGTTACTGTTATCATTTTCAGAATTTGGGCTTTTAATGCCTCATTTTCATTAATCAGTTGTTTCTTTTCACCCTCATCTGCTGCTGCTTGTAAGTTGCTTTCAAACTTGAGGTCCTGAACTTGCTTTTATAACATACTGATTTTGGCTCGATATTTGTTCTCCTTAGACAACCAATCCCATTGCTCCTTTGACAGCTCGGCAAATTCTTGAATGTGAGGTCTCTTCATTGGTCTTTCATGCTCATAATCTCTTCTGTACCATGCAGAATAACCAGGTGACACTTCACCTCTGGCCCGATCCCTTACACAAGTGTCCACTTTCGAACATTGACACTCATTCCATATCTATCGGACTTTTGCCTCTGGAAATTGCCCATCGGGACTAATCTCTATCACTTAAATGCTGAGATCTCCATCTTTTGGCACTATTTTGATATATTTCGAGATGTCGTAATACTCGATACAGTGCATAAGGTTGGATACTTTTGAGTCCCATTAAAAGAAAGTGAGATCCTTATGCTGGCATGTATATGACTTCATTGATGGGTGGCCACCCGAATGCCCATTCGATCTGACTAGCAGTAAGTGATCGGAAGTATGTGATCCAACCTTTAGACCCCTCCGGCAACTTGACCCATTTTATTCTCGTGTATAATTCTTCGATGCAAGTCTTTTCTGATGATCCATGACTCAGAAATTGAGGGCGATGTCATAAGTGCTCGATCATCCACATCTGTAATAGCAGATTGCATCCCTCAAAGAAATCTTCTCCAGCTTTACAAGCTGTGAGAGCACGAAAGATATCGGCCACTATAATCGGTGCCAAAGTACTATTGTCCTGTGTAAGGATAGTACTGACAATCCCAGCAACTCTGATGTCGATGTTCCCGTCTTTCCTTGGAAATATTATCAAACCCAAAAAGGATACCATGAAAGCAAAACGCCTGTGCTCCTCCCATTTAGCCTAGTTTGCTTTACTATAGAGTTTGTTCGTTGGGTCGTTAAATCCTCCAACGTGACCATATCTACGGTATATGAAATTCATAGTGCAAAACCCGTGGACCAAATCTTCATTGTGAACACTTCGGGCTATTTTCAAGGAATCCAGGAATCTGTGTGCGGTGATGGCTCTTGGGGCAACCGGATATTTATCTTTTAGAGGGACCTCATTTTTACCGATGTAATTAGCAATCTATTCTAGTGTCGGAGTGATCTCAAAGTCTGAAAAGTCGAGCACATTGTGTGTAGGATCCCAGCAGGTGACCTAGACTCAAATAATGTCTCCCCGGGGTATGATATCTAGCAACCCGGTAAGACCTTTTAAGTATTTCTTGACCTCATCTTGTCCATCTTGAACCAAGTCATTCCACCAATGTCGTAACTCCAAAGGGATCTTATTCATTAGTGAAAAAGGTTCATTTTGCATTGTGCTCATCCTGCACATTTATTAAAGGTGATTTAATCACATATTAAAGGTGATTTAATCACATATTAGTGAAAAGAGTTCTTTTCCTTTCAACACTTCTTCCAAAGATTTTAAGGGTGTATTTATTATTTAGTGAAAATGATTCAAAAGTGGCCATTTTTGCGCAAATAGCCTTCCGGCGTTCTTGCGGAACATTCAGCTATTTTTAAAAATAACATCACTTTGATTTATTAATATTTATAGTTATTTTTTGAAAAGGGGTGGTTGGACCGGTCACGGGTTGCCTACGTATCTCGCCTAGTGGTGAGAATCAAACCAGCATAGTTCGGTTAAATTATTTTTAGACCGACTATTTTTAATTTTGACAAAACTGATTTAACCCAACTATTTTTTGAAAATTCCTTTGAAATTTCGAACTTGTTTCGTTAGTATTTAGGCATTGGTTTTTCTAAAAATTGCTATTTTTCTCTTCTTTTCTTCAAGTATTTAGTCGGCCAGCATAAGGGCCCAGGACAAATAAATGCAACACATAATCATGCTCGGTCTTTTATATCCGGGTTACTTGTCTTAGAGGGACCCAACCCCTGCGTTGAGTCCCCTAAGTTAGATATGATGCAAATAATCGCCCTAATTCTAGGCTCAATATCTTATTTTTTATTGGTACTAGACTATGTACTCGAGCGGACAACTCGGGTCGAGGAGGGGACTACGTACCAGGGACATGCGGGATCGTCCGGCTTTGTAACTTTGCCGGCCTCTATTTCTTATTTGGGTATTGACTTAACAGAAAGGGGAGCCTCAACCAGTAAGCACATCCCCGGAGGTAAGAAGAGAAGGGTTTCAGCTAGGGGTGTACATAGGTCGGGTTGGTTCGGATTTTACAATTATCAAACCAAACCACATGTATCGGGTTATTAAATGTAAAGACCAAACCAAACCAATAAACTCGGGTTTTTCACTCTCGGTTTTTCTCGAGTTTTTTTTGGGTTTTCGGGTTTTTTGGTTTTTTTCGGGTTTTTTCCGATAAAATCTCCCTAGAACAAAATATATAAATTGTGCTCAAAATATTTCTTTAATCCTAGTAAGATACAACTATACAAAGTATTTTTCAAGAAAATAATACAAAATATGAGAACTATCATGGCATTATCCTAAAATATTCAACGATAAAGACAATAAAATTATGTAATATAAATATTGTTAATTAAAAAGCTATAATAAAAATAAATATAATTTAAAAGTAATAAGTCATGATAAAATAAGTAGACTAATAAGGGAGTGTCAATCACATGACTAAACACTAATAAAGAAAAAATAAAAATATGTTATGCATTTTTATCTAAATTATTGTAAAATAAAATATAAATATTCAATACATTCTCGTTCATAGTATTGAATTGAATGTCTTTTGTTAGCATTAATATTGATTTGATATAAGTTTAGGCTTTTGTTAGCATTATTTAGTTTACTAATGTTAATAGCTATAAAACTTATTGGAACATTCAAAATTTTTAAATCCAATCTTAAAAGATAAAATTATAAATTTTTATAAGAAATATTTATAAATTACATCACAATAAGTATATTTATATATTAAAAATATCTAATATTTCTATATATGTAATGTCGGGTTGGTTTGGTTTCGGTTTGACTTTCTTTAGTCAAAACCAAACCAAATCAATTATGGTCGGGTTTTTTTCCCCCACACCAAACCAAATCAAACCAAACCATAGTGGGGTTTTTTTTCTCGGTTTGATTCGGATTATCGGGTTGGTGCGGTTTGTCGGTTTCCTTTGTACACCTCTAGTTTCAGCATAGTTTTTTATATACAATTCATATAATATCAAAGCGGTAAACATATAGCACATTCATGAAAGCATATAATGAAATCAGATATAATCAAAACAACAATTTAAATGAGCTCAAATTCTCAAACCCTGAACCAAAGTTCTGGGTTCTTATCCCCAGTAGAGTCGCAAAAGCTGTCACACCTCCTTTTTTATATTACACGGAGCTCTACTCGATAAGGAGAAATGTGTATTTCTACACTTTACCCGTGAGGGCGTAGAAGGAGTTTTTTCACTTTAAGGACAATTGGAACGAGATTAGTTATTTAAATTTTCAGAGTCACCACTTGAGAATACAATGGTGTCCCAACTCACCAGTTTAATCCCGAACCGAGGAAGGTTTGACTTTGTTACAGTCCGCGAACTAGAAATTCGGATAAGGAATTTTGTTAACCCCGGAGAAGGTGTTAGGCACTCCCGGATTCCGTAGTTCTAGCACGGTCGCTCAACTGTTGTTTTGATTTTATCTGATTTCAAATGGTATATTTTAATTATGTGCAAGTATGCCGCTTTTTAATTTTTACGAATTTGCAACATCGTAAAAATACATCATCAACCACACCGTACCAGTACGCCTGTGGCTTTGAATATATTTCGACTTTGTTGAGATTAGGATTTGGGTCACATAAATGTGCACCCCGTTCATAGGAATATATATCAAATTACGCTTAATGATGTCTATTCTTGTTATATTTGGGAAAGATCGCGAAATTGTCTAAACGATCCTTCCGAGTCTAAAGTTTTAGTTATTATTTGGGGCCCCGTGTGTTTTTATCTTGTAACGAGGCTCATCCCTTTTCATTTTTAGAAGGTCAAATCTATTTGTGCACTATGTTTTCTACTTTTGTTTTTTCCCCTAATATAACTGTTTTGAAGCAGTTTCTTATTATTAATTATTAGAATCCAGACAATTATTCATCATTGGGCCTGGACTTTGGACTAGCTTAACAGTATGCACCAAGGTGTAACTGGACATATAGAGCCTAGCAAACACTTTCATTTCTGTTCGCAGGCATAAATTCCATATATTTGGGCCTGGATTCGTGATCAAGCCCGAATCATTTATATCCAAAGCAAGATTAGGGCTAATTAGCATTTTATAACAGCACTATGAACAAATATTACTCAGTATTAATAATTAACTGTTTCTATTAACGCCAGTTTACATTTTAAACACTAATATTATCAACTAACTAAGAACGTTGACACGCAGTTTCAATCAACTCGTTATTGTTTAACTTCTAAATTAACTGAGTTATCTATTTGTTGAGAAACTATTTTGCAGAGTTATTTTGCTCTTATTTAACTGAAAACAATATTCTAAATTTTCAACTAAAGCATGCTCGAATTACCATTGTCATTACAATCATATTTAGATTACCATATCACAAAGTTTAATGCAAATGTTGTAGCTAAACCAATTTCAATGGTGATAAAACAGTAACACGGTTTAAAATTCAACTATTCATGCTTTTTCGAATTAATTGACTCTGATTTAGAACTTAATCAATGAAACATCTAAATACTAGTATTACATGTCTGATTTTATAATAGTTATAAATATAGGTTTTAACCAGTTTGAGTTTTAGATCTAAGTGATCATTTAACTAACATGTTTAATTCTTTTTCATGTATCATTTTCTACTACTACTAGAATTTGAATTACGTTTGTTCAGTCCAGTACATATTACAACCAATTCCTAATGAATTACAAGAGATCTAAGCATCTATAACTACAAAACGAAAGAACGGATATGCAATTTGCAAATTGAAGCTAATTAACATCTCATTCCTTCAAAAGCATTTCAATTACAGCTCCAGGACGTAGTAGTGTGCCTGATTCAAATGAGAAACAGTGAGTTCTAAGGTTGAAGGAGAAGAGAAATCAACAATAGCAGCAAGCAAATATCAACAGCAGTAGGTGCAAATTATCCCAACAGCGAGTATGACTTCGGAATAGAGGACTCGGAAAGTTAAGCCAAGCAAATAGGTAACACCCAGCAAAACTCGATCAAAACAAGTAGAAATCCCAGCAATTCAACCAAGCAAGTAGGAACGCCCAACGAATTCGATCAAAACCAGTAAAGAGCAACCAACAGAAATTCCAGAATACCACTCAAACTAACAGCGATTGAAAAACAACAGTATCTCTATATGTATTTAGGATATTTCAGTGTATAAAAACTTTTCAACCTTGAAATAAGGCCTGAAGGGGCCTATTTATAGAGTAGAATGTGAGGAAAATTTGAATTAAATATTCAGATTTCCCACCCCTACTCTTTTTGATTTTTTTCAGTTAAGTATAAGCTATTGTTTATAAGAATACACTTAAACCCCTACTAGAAGGTTCTAGGGTATTCTATATCATTCTTTTAGTCATTAATGGCCTTATTACCCTCAATTGTTAAGGCTTATTACCTATTTACCATTTAACTATGCCTGAATTGCCCCTTATTATTCAGTTAATTACACCAAAACCAGGCCCAATTATCTTTTATGCTCTTATTATTTCTAAGTTATCTTCAGAAATACCATTTTCTATTCCCCCTTTACCCCTTATATCTCTTATGTATTTACCCGACCTACCCTTAGGTTTGTTAAGACCTAGGGTAGTCAACAGTATTTAAAATATAACCCCTGAGACTTGACTTTATATTTTAGCCAATTTAGACTAAGTAACCTTTCAGAATTAACCATTCTTATAAAGATAGCCACAAGTAAACTTATACAAATCAGAAACCCAACTGTGTTGTAATAATAGCCACATTAATCATTTTCACATATAGCCCTAAAGTGACTAAGTAATCAGAACTTCAGAATAGCCAAACATTTAACCGTATTGCAACAATAGCCAGTTTTAAGTAATCTTGCAAATACAACCCTAATTATGACTAAGTCTTTAATTAATCAGAATTCAGAGAAACAAATTGATAATGGTTGAATCCTAATTAACCAAAACATTTAATCAAACAAGGATCTATTAATCAATAATACTAAATGACTAACAGCATGCAACAATAACTACCCAGTATAGTCCCACAGGGTGGGGTCTGGGGAGTGTAATATGTACGCAGGCCTTACCCCTACCCGATAGGGCAGAGAGGCTGTTTCCAATCGACCCTCGGCGAAAGATCGAGAAAAGGAAAAAAACAAAAACAAAACAAAAAGATAGAGCATTAGTGACTCCAGATTAAACCACAAAACAAAACTGACATATTAGAGGGCAAAGTAAACAAAGCAACAGCATGAACAAAAGACATTAGTAATTCTAGGAGTACTCACAGATATATTAACCTATCGGGAACCCTCCCCCTCTACCCATCCCTATCCCATAAAATAATATGAGCCCCTAACCTACAACCTTGATACTAGACCTCCGGACTTTCATATCAAGAGCCATGTCCTCGAAAATCCGCACAATAGTCATGTCCCGCCTAATCACCTCCTCCCAATACCTCTTGGGCCTCCCTCTGCCACAACTCGCGCCAACTACCAACAGCCGCTCGCAACTCCTCACCGGTGCATCGGGGCTTCTCCTCCGCACATGTCCGAACCACATAAGTCTTGCTTCTCGCAGTTTCTCATCCATTGGGGCTACCCCTACCATTTCCCGAATAACTTCATTCCCGACCCTATCCAACCCAGTGTGCCCACACATCCACCTGAGCATCCTCATCTTTGCTACCTTCATTCTCTAGATATGGGAGTTCTTCACTGGCCAGCACTCTGCCCCGTACAACATTACCGGTCTAACCACCGCTTTATAAAACTTCCTCTTGAGATACTGTGGCACTTTCTTGTCACACAAGACTCCCGACGCAAGCCTCCATTTTGACCACCCAGCCCCTATTCGGTGAGTGACATCCCCGTCGATCTCTCCGTCCTCCTGGATTACCGACCTAAGATATATAAAACTGTCCTTCTTGGCGATTACCTGAGAACCAAGCTTAACGTCCCTACCAGCTCCTTCGCTCGACTCGGAGCTAAACTTGCACTCCAAGTATTCAGTCTTAGACCTGCTTTGTCTGAAACCCTTTGACTCGAGGGTCTGTCTCCAAACTTCCAACCTCTCGTTAACACCGACCCTCGACTCGTCTATTAAGACAATATCATCGGCGAATAGCATACACCATGGCACGTCTCCTTGGATATGCCGAGTTAGAGCATCCATCACCAAAGCAAATAGGAGGGGGCTGAGCGCCGATCCTTGGTGAATCCCCACTTCCACCGGGAAGTGGTCTGTGATGCCACCCACCGTCCAAGTCCTTCTTCTTGTCCCTAAACTTTTTCACCAATCTCCTGACGAGGTGGATAGCTTATGTGGTGGATCGGCCCGACATGAAACCAAACTGGTTCACCGAGATTGCGATTTAACAAATAGCTACAGTTAGAACTGGAGAATACTCAGACAGTTTCAAGTACATAGAAGACTTTGACCATGCAGTAGGTTTAGCAATTAAGGAAGATAGAAGAATGAAGCACAATAGAGACAAGAATGGTTTCAGGCCGGTTCAATTTAATTTGGGTCAGGTCTGTTTGGGGTGTTAATTGGGCTAATACATTTGAGATTTTGGCCCAAAACCTTGTATTTTTGTATTTTCTTGTATTATACCTTTTTTGTATTTTAAAATTTTATTTATTTAATTATTTTCTGTATTTCCTTGTATTTGTTTTCCTCGATATTTTATTCCTAATGTATTTATCCCTTTATATTTTGTATTTCGTATTTTTTTCCTTTTGATTTTCTAAATTTCTTTAGTAATTATCTTGTTTTTTGATATTTTATAATTAATTTCATTTTGTATTTTTGTTTCAATTTCCCTAACTTTATTTTCAATAATTAAAAGCAAACACTGATGCTTCTACACTATAATCAACAAATTTCAATCAAAAATCATTTTTTTTATTTATTTTGAAATTAATTGGTTGCGGCAAAAATCACGTGCTCACAATAACTCTTAAATATTGAGGCTACTATGCACCAACTAAAGAAAATATTGATGCTAAAAATCTGTCAGAAGAAGAACATGAATACCAAGAGGTAGTTTAAGCTAACTAATAGCGACTTTGAACCATTGGTTCAGCTCTTTCTCTTTAGCTATAGAATTATAATTAATGTTGTGCCCTTTTATATTGAGTCCATCAAACATATCTACATCTATAATTTTTACTTTAATTCAGAAAAGAACCCAACTTGAGACTTTGCGTTTATATAAGCAGGCAGGGTTAATCCTTCTTCTGCTAATTCTTCATTCCAGCAGTCAGCTTTACAGTTTCATGCATCTTAAAGCTATAAGTTACCATAAGAGACATGTGACTCCTTGCGTCATAATAATTGAATAGTTCAATATAAACAACAACCATGCATTAACTTCCTAGGTAAAAAAAGGACCTGACATTAACTTCATAGTTTTACATTCAAGACTGTTGACACTAATTCAGAAACAAAGCCTTTGTGTTAACATCCTATGTTATATTTAGTTTAGATCGCAATCTTGTTGTGTTGGTAATGTCATGCATTTTTGTTTGCAAGAGTTTAGTGACTACAGTAGCGATGGACATCCATTGCCCCTGATAAAACACAAGCAGAAGTAGAGAAAGCAGAAGAAAATGTTCAGTAGATGCAACCAGTCTCAGAGGCTCAAAACCAAAATACTAAATCATCTTTTGTCCTCAAGGACTACAAACCTAACCCCTACTCATCCCCCTTTGGCATTTTGTTTGTATTTATTTGCAATCATCTTTTGTCCTCAAGGACTACAAACCTAACCCCTACTCCTCCCCCTTTGGCATTTTGTTTGTATTTATTTGCAATCATCTTTGTCCTCAAGGACTACAAACCTAACCCCTACTCCTCCCCCTTTGGCATTTTGTTTGTATTTATTTGCAATCATCTTTTGTCCTCAAGGACTACAAACCTAACCTCTACTCCTTCCCCTATGGCATTTCGTTTGTATTTATTTGCACTAAATTTAATACAATCCATATAAGACACACAATACATAAACGACAGGTTATACCATCTCAAATTACTAATCCATCTCCAAATTTATAATGCCGTAATCCAACCTCTTATAAGTTTGTCACGACCCGAATTTTCTCCCAACATCGGGATCGTGATGGCGCCTACTCGTGGTAGCTAGGCAAGCCTCTTTATTCACACTATCCTATTTTTAACAATATTTCATGCTCAATTTAACATCCAAAATCATAATCTTAATTAAACAAGTGCGGAAGACTTTATAAAAATAGAAATAAGTAGTTTCAAGGTAACTGATACTGAAATCCTCTACCCAAGACGTGGAGTCACCAACTCACGAACTACTATTGAATACTACACATAAAAGTCTGAAAGAAATATAACATAATCCGTTTGTCTCGGAACAAAGAGACTACAACTAGTGACATAAGTAAAGGAAGAGACGTCGGGCCTGCGGACGCCTACAAGCTACCTCGGTCTCAAATATGATCAACTCCCACGCAAAAGACCTACTGCTGCTGCTCCTGATCGAATCCTGGACCTGTGCTAAAATGCACAGAAGTGCAGTATCAGCACAACCGACCCCATGTGCTGGTAAGTGCCTGGCTTATCCCGGCGAAGTAGTGACAAGCCTAGGACCAGACACCCACATAAATCTGTGCAGTTTTATATGTATGTATACCACAAGATAAAGTGAAATAACCAAGTAACAACGCAATATGGAATATCACAGAATAACTCAACAATTAACCATAGTCATTAAATCAACAAGGAAAAACAAGTATAATGAGAACAAGTAATGTCAAGTCAATGAAACAGCAAATAAAGTGCACGGCATCACCCTTCGTGCTTTTACTCTCATCCTCACCAAATAGCAAATAAAGTGCAAGGCATCACCCTTTGTGCTTTTACTCTCATCCACACATCCATGGTACGGCATGATCCTTCGTACATGGTTCAATAACATTGCACGGCATGATCCTTCGTGCATAATCAATTACATGGCACGACATTAACCTTCGTGCATAAACAATAACAAGGCACGGCATTAACCTTCGTGCATAAACAATAAATCACGGCACGGCATAAACAATAAATCAAGGCACGGCATTAACCTTCGTGCATAAACAATAAATCAAGGCACGGCATTAACCTTCGTGCATAAACAATAAATCAAGGCACGGCATTAACCTTCGTGCATAAACAATAAATCAAGGCACGGCATTAACCTTCGTGCATAAACAATAAATCAAGGCACGACATTAACCTTCGTGCATAAACAATAAATCAAGGCACGGCATCACCCTTCGTGCATTATCACTCTTCCTCACCCAAATAACAATCACAGTTAAGGGCAGAGAATGAAAACAATAAATCATGAACCGTCCTGGCTAAGGACACAATAATCATCACAACAAAGTCCCGGCAAGGGCAATCAATATCTCACTTCAACACAAGTCCCGACAAGGGAGAACAATAACAATTCTACAACCTGGAAAGGATTCAACAATTTATCTTCAAATATGTCTCGCAACAAGTATTAACAAAGACTCACGGTCATGCTAGACGCCAGTGTATGGATGCTCGTCACCACAGCCCATACACCGCACTCGATCACATAGCACATAATCCTATTCCCTCAAGCTAGGATAGAACAAACACTTACCTCGAATGTTTACGAACAATTTAATCCGTGGAAATGCCCTTTCCTTTCAAATTTGGCTCCAATCTAATTATATCTATACACAATTGATTTAATATCATCAATACTACTCAACAAACTGATTCATAAGGACAATTATAACTTTTACAACATTCTGCCTGAAATAGTGAATATCGACCCCGGGCCCACATGGTCGGAACTCGGGGTTCGGACCAAAATCCGGTTACCCATTCCCCCACGAGTTCAAGTATATGATTTGTTTCAAAATCGGACCTCAATTCGAGGTCCAATTATCCAATTCATGAAAACCCTATATTCTACCAAAAACAAGAAATTCTACCATGAAAACCTTTGATTTCTATTGAAAAACGTGTTTAATGTTGTTAGGAATTGAAAGAATTAAGTAAAAAGTGACTTACAATTGCTTTGAAGAAGAGGGAGTTCGTGAAAAATCGCCAATGGATGTTTTTGGGTTGTGAAATGTGAAAAATGAAGCTGGAAATCGTGATTTACAAGTCTCTGTGTTCGCATTTGCGAACATGGGTTCACAATTGCGAACCCCGACCAATTTTTGGAGTTTGAAAAATAAGCTAAGGATGGGAAGTTCGCATTTGCGAACTTTTGTTCGCATTTGCGAAGCCAAGGCAATTGCTGGGATGTTCGCATTTGCGAATATTTGTTCGCATTTGCGAACATGGCTGGATCACTGGGGTTGTCGCAATTGCGACCATAAGTTCGCATTTGCGAACTTGGGTTGATCACTGTCAACTTCGCAATTGCGAAGTATTGTTCGCATTTGCGAACCTATGCCCAACCCTGCCCACTTCGCATTTGCGAAGTATGGTTCGCATTTGCGAACCAGGGCCAGCCTGGGACCTCTCGCAATTGCGAGAAAATCTTCGCAATTGCGAAGACAACAGCTGGGTGAAAAACCAGCAGTGCAGAAATTCAGAAATTGATCCAACGGCCTACCAAATCTTTACCCGAGCCCCCCGGGCTCCAAACCAAACATGTAAACAACATCAAAAACACATTACGAACTTGTTCGTGCGATCACATCGCCAATATCACATCGTTTTCATCAAATCAAGCCTCAAGTTCATGATTTTTCATACGTTTGGTTTTCAAAACTTTCAAACTTGGAACTCAAGGTCCAAAACATATCAAACGACATACAAATGTCACCAAACTTTGTAGAAAGCACATATATAATATTTAAGACTTGTACCGGGTGTCGGAACCAAAATACGAGCCCGATACCAAGGTCAATTAATTCATTTTCCTTTAATAATTACATCAAAAACAATTTCACAGAAAAATTCATAACTTGGGCTCTAGGCCTCGAAATTCGACTCCGGACGCATGTCCAAGTCCCATATTTTCCTACGGACCTTCCGGGACCATCCAATCTCGGGTCCGGGTCCGTTTACCAAAAATGTTGACCGAAGTCAACTATATCAATATTAATATCATTTTACTTCAAATTTCTCATAGAATTCATATTTTCTTTCACAAAAACTTTTCGGCTACATGCCCGGATCGTGCACGTAAATCGAGACAATATAGAATGAGGTTTTCAAGGCCTCAGAAGCTCGAAATGATTAATAAAACAAGTGATGACCCTTTGGGTCGTCACAATCTCCACCTCTAAAACAACCGTTCGTCCTCGAACGGACAAAAGAAAGAAGTACCGAGTCAGGAAACAAGTGTGGGTAACGGCTCCGCATATCAGACTCGGACTCCCAGGTCGATGCCTCAGGAGGCTGACCTCTCCACTGAACACGCACAGAAGGATAACTCTTCGACCTCAACTGTCGAACATGCCGATCTAGAATGGCCACCGACTCCTTCTCGTAAGTTAGATCATTGTCCAATTGGACAGTGCTGAAGTCTAACACATGTGTGGGATCGCCGTTGTATCTCCGAAGCATAGATACATGAAACAATGGATGCACGGCTGATAAGCTAGGCGGCAAAGCTAGTCTGTAAGCCACCCCTCCCACTCTATCTAGAATCTCAAATGGACCAATATACCTAGGGTTGAGCTTGCCCTTCTTCCCGAACCTCATCACGCCTTTCATAGGCGACACTCGGAGCAATACTCATTCACCAACCATGAAATCTACATCTCGAACCTTACGATCCGCATAAGTCTTTTGTCTGGACTGAGCTGAACGCAATCTCTCCTGAATAGTCTTGACCTTATCCAAGGCCTCCTGAACTAAGTCTGTACCCAACAACCGAGCCTCTCCCGGCTCAAACCATCCGACTGGAGATCGACATCGCCTACCATACAATGCCTCATACGGGGCCATCTGGATGCTAGACTGGTAGCTGTTGTTGTAGCCGAACTCTGCTAATGGCAGAAACTGGTCCCACGAGCCTCCGAAATCGATAACACAGGCTCGAAGCATGTCCTCTAGAATCTGAATAGTCCTCTCGGACTGGTCATCCGTCTGAGGATGAAATGTTGTACTTAGCTGAACCTGGGTGCCTAACTCCTACTGGACCGCTCTCCAGAACCGTGAGGTAAACTGCATACCCTGATCAGAGATAATAGATACTGGCACCCCATGAAGATGAACAATCTCTCTAATGTAAATCTTCGCTAACCTCTCCGACGAGTAGGAAACAGATATTGGAATGAAGTGTGCTGACTTGGTCAGCCTATCAACAATGACCCAAATAGCATCAAATTTCCTCCGAGTCAAGGGAAGTCCATTAACGAAGTCCATAGTGATCCGCTCCCATTTCCACTCGGGAATTTCAATCCTCTGGAATACACCACCAGGTCTCTGGTGCTCATATTTCACCTGCTGACAATTTAGACACCGAGCGACATACACAACGATATCTTTCTTCATTCTACGCTACCAATAGTGCTGCTGTAAGTCCTGGTACATCTTCGCGGTGCCCGGGTGTATAGAATACCGCGAACTATGGGCCTCCGCCAAGATCGACTCTCGAATCCCTTCAACATTGGGCATACAAACTCGACCCTGCAATCTTAATACCCCATCATCATCTAGATTTACCTTTGTGGCACCTCCTCGCTGTACTGTATCTCTCAAATCACGCAAATGAGGGTCATCAAATTGCCTCTCACGGATACGCTCTAATAGAGAAAAACGAGCGATCGTGCAGGCTAACACCCTGCTAGGCTCAGAAATGTCTAATCTCACGAACCGGTTGGCTAAGGCCTGGACATTTAGAGCAAATGGTCTCTGACTGACCGGAATGAATGCAAGACTACCCATGCTGGCAGATACTTTCTACTCAATGCATCGGCCACCACATTGGCCTTACCTGGGTGATATAAGATAGTAATATCATAGTCTTTTAGCAACTCTAACCATCTCCGCTGTCGTAGATTCAACTCCTTTTGCTTGAACAAGTACTGTAGGCTTTTGTGATCAGTGTATACCTCACACGTCACACCATATAAATAATGTCTCCGGATCTTCAAGGCATGCACCACTGCTGCTAACTCAAGATCATGTACTGGATAATTCTTCTCATGTATTTTTAACTGCCTCGAAGCATAAGTGATAACATTACCATCCTACATCAATACCGCTCCAAGCCCTATACGAGATGCGTCACAATAAACTATATAAGGCCCTGCACCCGTAGGTAATATCAACACTGGCGCGGTGGTCAAGGCTGTCTTGAGCTTCTGAAAGCTTGCCTCACACTCCTCTGACCACTGGAACTGGACACCCTTTTGGGTCAACCTGGTCATCGGAGCTGCAATAGAAGAAAACCCCTCTACAAATCGACGGTAGTAACATGCTAATCCCAAAAAACTCCGGATCTCAGTCACTGAAGCTGGTCGAGGCCAATTTTGAACTGCCTCAATCTTCTTTGGGTCTACCTGAATACCTTCCACTGATACAATGTGACCCAGAAATGCTACCGAACTCAACCAGAACTCACATTTTGAAAATTTGGCATATAGCTGATTATCCTTCAGAATCTGAAGAACCACTCTGAGGTGCTGCTCGTGCTCTTCTTGGCTGCGGGAGTATACCGGGATGTCATCTATAAAGACTATCACGAACATATCCAAGTAAGGCCTGAATACCCGATTCATCAACTCCATGAATGCTGCTGGGACATTGGTCAACCCGAAGGACTTGACCAAGAATTCATAATGCCCATATCTAGCGCGAAAGGCTGTCTTAGGAATGCCAGCCGCCCTGATCTTCAGCTGATGGTAGCCTGACCTCAAGTCTATCTTTGAGAATACCCTCGCTCCTTGGAGCTGGTCAAACAAATCATCAATCCTCGGCAGTGGATACATATTCTTTATTGTCACTTTGTTCAATTGCCGGTAATCAATACACATCCGCATCGAGCCATCTTTCTTCTTTACGAATAATACAGGTGCTCCCCAGGGGGAAACACTGGGCCTGATAAAGCCCTTCTCAAGAAGGTCTTGCAACTGATCTTTCAACTCTTTTAACTCCGGCGGGGCCATACGATAGGGTGGAATAGAGATGGGATGAGTGTCCGGTGCCAGATCAATACAGAAATCAATATCCCTGTCGGGGATCTGCACCTCCCCTCTGAGCTGCGTCTCTAGGACGACCATCAACTGGCTGACCTCTACCTCGCGCTGGACGGTCTCCACCTCTACGGTCTCGACCTCCACCTCTATAATCTCTACCCCCGCCTCTGGCTGGCTGGGCAGTCTGAGGGTCAGCTGGGGCCTGAATCATGGGACGAGGGCCCCACTGATGAGTGTTGTCCATTGCTCGAGGGTAGAACCTGACAAAATGCCCTGGGTCACCACAACCGTAGCAACTCTTGGGCTGATGGGGCTGCTGGCCCTGACGACCTGAATGGCCTCCACGAACACTCTGAAGAGGCCGAGCATTAATAGGAGGCTGATCTGAATACTGCCCACGTAACCCACGATCACCTGGTCCACCCTGTGAAGCCTGAAAGGCGGAATGGAAAGGCCTGGAAGACTGGCCTCTGTCAAAATATTCTCTACCACCAGAAGAAGAACCACTAAACCTGCCTGAATGACGAGGCCTCTTGTCTGAAGAATAACCACCTCCCCGAGCAAGAGCCATATCAACTCTACGTGTTGCATTAGCTGCCTCCTGAAATGAAATGTCACTCCCTACTCCCATCGCCATCTGAAGTCTAATTGGCTGATTAAGCCCATCTATGAACCTGCGGACCCTCTCCCGCTCTGTGGGAAGTATCACCACTGCATGACGAGCCAAATCAACAAATCTCGTCTTATTCTGAGTGACCGTCATAGTGCCCTGCTGGAGGCGCTCAAACTGCCTCCGAAGTGCATCCCGCTGAGTAGCAGGGAGAAACTTCTCCAGAAATAGCTCTGCAAACTGATCCCATGATAAAGCCGGGGACCCTATTGGTCGAGTCAAACAATAATCCCTCCACCAAGTCTTGGCGGATCCTGAAAGTCTGAATGTACAGAAGTCAACTCCATTTGACTCCACGATCCCCATAGTCTCGAGAATCTCATGGCAACTGAATAAGAAATCCTGAGGATCCTCTGATGTGGCACCGCTGAAAGTAGTGGTAAACAGCTTGGAGAACCGATCAAGTCTCCATAAAGAATCGGAAGTCATGGCCGCTCCATCTCTAGCCTAAGCTGTGGTACCTGACTGAGTGGCCACAACTGGCTGAACCACTGGTGCCTGAGGCTGAGGAGCTACTTGCTCCGGTGTACGAGCAATAGAAGTCTGGGACCCTCCTCCAGCCTGAGAAGCGGCTGGTGCAACTGATAATAAGCCTGCTCTGGCAACGCTGTCCATAAATCCCGCTATCCCGACCAAAGCCTCCCGAAGATCCGGGGTAAATAAAGCCTCTCCTAGGACCTGAGCTGGGCCCACTGGAGCTGCTGGGACTGGAACCTCCTCGCCAATCTCAATATGAGGCTCCACCTCTAGAGTAGCTGCCGGGGGCTGAGCTCTGCCCCTACCACGGCCTCTGATACGGCCTCGGCCCCTGCCCCTCACGGGAGCTGCCTAGGGCTCGGGCTGCTGGTCAGCGGACGAAGAAGCTCGTGTCCTCACCATCTGCGAAAGGACATAATATAAGTTCAATCGGTATTTGAGGAACAAGTCGCACGACAAGAAAGAACAAATGAGAGACTCTTTCCTAACTCAATAGACTTTGGAGGACAAGTACAGATGTCTCCGTACCTACCTCTCAAACTCTACTAAGCTTGTTCGTGAGTGGTGAGACCTATGTAACCTAGAGCTCTGATACCAACTTGTCACGACCCGAATTTTCTCCCAACATCGGGATCGTGATGGCGCCTACTCGTGGTAGCTAGGCAAGCCTCTTTATTCACACTATCATGTTTTTAACAATATTTCATGCTCAATTTAACATCCAAAATCATAATCTTAATTAAACAAGTGCGGAAGACTTTATAAAAATAGAAATAAGTAGTTTCAAGGTAACTGATACTGAAATTCTCTACCAAAGACGTGGAGTCACCAACTCACGAACTACTATTGAATACTACACATAAAAGTCTGAAAGAAATATAACATAATCTGTTTGTCTCGGAACAAAGAGACTACAACTAGTGACATAAGTAAAAGAAGAGACGTCGGGCCTGCGGATGCCTGCAAGCTACCTCGGTCTCAAATATGATCAACTCCCACGCAAAAGACCTACTGCTGCTGCTCCTGATCGAATCCTGGACCTGTGCAAAAATGCACAAAAGTGCAGTATCAGCACAACCGACCCCATGTGCTGGTAAGTGCCTGGCCTATCCCGGCGAAGTAGTGACAAGCCTAGGACCAGACACCCACATAAATCTGTGCAGTTTTATATGTATGTATACCACAAGATAAAGTGAAATAACCAAGTAACAACGCAATATGGAATATCACAGAATAACTCAACAATTAACCATAGTCATTAAATCAACAAGGAAAAACAAGTATAATGAGAACAAGTAATGTCAAGTCAATGAAACAGCAAATAAAGTGCACGGCATCACCCTTCATGCTTTTACTCTCATCCTCATCAAATAGCAAATAAAGTGCACGGCATCACCCTTCGTGCTTTTACTCTCATCCTCACATCCATGGTACGGCATGATCCTTCGTACATGGTTCAATAACAAGGCACAACATGATCCTTCGTGCATAATCAATTACATGGCACGGCATTAACCTTCGTGCATAAACAATAACAAGGCACGACATTAACCTTCGTGCATAAACAATAAATCAAGGCACGACATTAACCTTCGTGCATAAACAATAAATCAAGGCACGTCATTAACCTTCGTGCATAAACAATAAATCAAGGCACGACATTAACCTTCGTGCATAAACAATAAATCAAGGCACGGCATCACCCTTCGTGCATTATCACTCTTCCTCACCCAAATAACAATCACAGTTAAGGGCAGAGAATGAAAACAATAAATCATGAACCGTCCTGGCTAAGGACACAATAATCATCACAACAAAGTCCCGGCAAGGGCAATCAATATCTCACTTCAACACAAGTCCCGACAAGGGAGAACAATAACAATTCTACAACCCGGCAAGGATTCAACAATTTATCTTCAAATATGTCTCGCAACAAGTATTAACAACGACTCACGGTCATGCTAGACGCCAGTGTATGGATGCTCGTCACCACAGCCCATACACCGCACTCGATCACATAGCACATAGCACATAGCACATAATCATATTCCCTCAAGCTAGGATAGAACAAACACTTACCTCGAATGTTTACGAACAATTCAATCGGTGGCAATGCCCTTTCCTTTCAAATTTGGCTCCAATCCAATCGAATCTATACACAATTGATTTAATATCATCAATACTACTCAACAAACTGATTCATAAGGACAATTATAACTTTTACAACATTCTGCCCGAAATAGTGAATATCGACCCCGGGCCCACATGGTTGGAACTCGGGGTTCGGACCAAAATTCGGTTACCCATTCCCCCACGAGTTCAAGTATATGATTTGTTTCAAAATCGGACCTCAATTCGAGGTCCAATTATCCAATTTATGAAAACCCTATATTCTACCAAAAACAAGAAATTCTACCATGAAAACCTTTAATTTCTATTGAAAAACGTGTTTAATGTTGTTAGGAATTGAAAGAATTAAGTAAAAAGTGACTTACAATTGCTTTGAAGAAGAGGGAGTTCGTGAAAAATCGCCAATGGATGTTTTTGGGTTGTGAAATGTGAAAAATGAAGTTGGAAATCGTGATTTACAAGTCTGTGTGTTCGCATTTGCGAACTTCGCAATTGCGAACCCCGACCAATTTCTGGAGTTTAAAAAATAAGCTAAGGATGGGAAGTTCGCATTTGCGAACTTTTGTTCGCATTTGCGAAGCCAAGGCAATTGCTGGGATGTTCGCATTTGCGAACATTTGTTCGCATTTGCGAACATGGCTGGATCACTGGGGTTGTCGCAATTGCGACCATAAGTTCGCATTTGCGAACTTGGGTTGATCATTGTCAACTTCGCAATTGCGAAGTATTGTTCGCATTTGCGAACCTATGCCCAACCCTACCCACTTCGCATTTGCGAAGTATGGTTCGCATTTGCGAACCAGGGCCAGCCTGGGACCTCTCGCAATTGCGAGAAAATCTTCGCAATTGCGAAGACAACAGCTGGGTGAAAAACCAGCAGTGCAGAAATTCAGAAATTGATCCAACGGCCTACCAAATCTTTACTCGAGCCCCCCCGGGCTCCAAACCAAACATGTAAACAATATCAAAAACACATTACGAACTTGTTCGTGCGATCACATCGCCAATATCACATTGTTTTCATCAAATCAAGCCTCAAGTTCATGATTTTTCATACTTTTGGTTTTCAAAACTTTCAAACTTGGAACTCAAGGTCCAAAACATATCAAACGACATCCAAATGTCACCAAACTTTGCAGAAAGCACATATATAATATTTAAGACTTGTACCGGGCGTCGAAACCAAAATACGAGCCCGATACCAAGGTCAATTAATTCATTTTCCTTTAATAATTACATCAAAAACAATTTCACAGAAAAATTCATAACTTGGGCTCTAGGCCTCGGAATTCGATATACGGATGCATGTCCAAGTCCCATATTTTCCTACGGACCTTCCGGGACCATCCAATCTCTGGTCCGGGTCCGTTTACCAAAAATATTGACCGAAGTCAACTATATCAATATTAATATCATTTTTCTCCAAATTTCTTATAGAATTCATATTTTCTGTCACAAAAACTTTTCGGCTACATGCCCGGATCGTGCACGTAAATCGAGGCAACATAGAATGAGGTTTTCAAGGCCTCAGAAGCTCGAAATGATTAATAAAACAAGTGATGACCTTTTTGGTCGTCACAAAGTTATGCTTGTGACAATAAATATCACTCAACAAGCTAAACATCGTAAATAATAGCACTAAACTGATACATACAACTATCATATGTGGGCCTCTGTCAATGATATTGGTGGATGGTTTATTCATATTTATGTCTTTATCTAAAAAATTCAAAAGAACATCATAAGTCTAACCTGCGTTGAAAAGTTGAAAGTCATGAACTCTACAACGGGCTTCAGACCATAGTAAGCAGCACCAACTCCAATTGGGGTAAATCCAGCCTATAAAATAACATAAAATATTATTGTTTATCTTCTTAGTTGATTTAAAGCATTGGGCATATGTGTTGAAAAATTCTGAGTGCATAAAATAAGTATATGCATGTAACGTACAGGAAAGCGAGAATAATATTTCGTCAAAAATTAATTTTTTCCTTTCTATATTCTATATCAAGAATTCGAAATACTACCATACCCAAATAGTTATTTAGTAGCTTATTATGCTAAAACAACATCTTCTTCTACTCGTTCCATACATCCTCTTCTACGTCAGTGAAATAACAAGATTTTGAGGATATCTATCGACTTTTACAGATTCAGCAACTAATCAATGTGTACAATAAAATAAACTCTATTGAAATTTTTCTCCTTTTTGAGAAAAAGATGCAAGGCATGGATCGTTTAGTTCAGTTTATACTGTCTAATTGGTAGCAAAAGCAGTTGTTAACATTCTATCGTAGGTCTCCCCAACTATTTTACACTTGAGAAATTAAAGCCAAAATAGTAGTAGAAATCTTTAAAAAATGCCTAATTCATTCAAGAATTATCTCAAACACCTAAAGAGCAAAATGGATGGACATATTAAACTCTCTAAGCAATAAAGCCCTAGAATGCCATAATGATTTTAATAGAGAAACATGGGCGAAGAAAAAGATGAGAAGAAAAACTCACAAGAAACAACGATCCAAACGGGAAAATTCACAAAAGTGCAAAGATAAGATCAACAAAGCTTTTCTGATAATGGTGATACTGAATTTGTTGTTAACCTTTTGATACAAATAACCTGCATCTGTCAAGTATCTCAAAGAGCTGGCTGCCTGGTACCGATAAGAACAAGAAGAGTGAGAAGAGAAAAGCGAAAGAAGTGTCTGCAGAGTGCGGTTATTGCTAATTTTTTATCGATATAACACGCAAGTGAAACATTAAAAATTGGATGAAAAGATAAAATTACCCTTGAAGTGTGAAGCAGACTTGTCGTCTAGGTGCCTGCTAACTCCCTCTTATAAGATAGTAAAATTTAGATTTTATCCCTATTTTAAAAGTTATGCAAATATAACCCCGGAGAAGTTAGGGAGAAATTCAAAAATAGCTAGATTTATAGGTGATCATTCAAAAATAGCCCGGTTTCAAAAGTAATCAAAATCTAGTCACTTTTCCTGTAAAGATAAATCTGAGCGAAAAATACTATTCAAAACCCGAAAAATACACTAGTATATTATGCTGGAGTTCGAGCATAAGCATACTTGAACTCCAATATATTATACTGGAGTTCCAGGATAAGTATGTTGGAACTCCAGCATAATATGATGGAGTTCCAGCATAAGTACACTAGAACTCCAGCATAATATACTGGAGTTCCAACAAAGTATACCGGTCCAGTATAATATGAAGTTCATACACAAGTGCTCGAATCTCCAGTATATTATGCTGGAACTTTTCGTGTATTAGAGTTCCAGCATAATATGCTGAAAGTTCATACACAGGTGCCCCGAACTCCAGTATATTATGCTGGACTGGTCTTCGTTGCAGCAAAATAGTGGTTATTTTTTATTAAGTTGGTAATTGCTAGCTATTTTGAATGACTAGTCCGAGAACTGACTGGACTGTGCTATTTTTACGAGAAATTACCTCTTCCGAATAACTCTATGAGTAAATATTTATTTATGTAATTTAGTTTTCTCACAAAATATTAGATTGTAATTTAATGTTTAACTCGCATAAATTTTTGCCAATGATCTAATACTTTTTCATAAAATTTTCAATTTGCCTTGGGAGAATTTTTAACCATGGTCTAAAAGGTCTTGCAGCTACAAAGATAAATAAAAGAAAGATTATTTACTAAATATCTGATAAAATATTATGACCTGGTGCCCGGGCTCGATTAGAATTTTTTATTTATTTAGTGGATATTTATTTTTGGTCCTGATTAATTCTTATTCGCGTCAAATAGTTTTATTTTTAAGGTAAAAAATTTCTCAATAAAAATGATTACGTTCACTTTTACGGCTTGAACTTGAGATTTTTGGTCAAGAAAGAATGAATATTTTTTGGGATCTTCACATAAATAGTCGGTCAATTCACTATTTACTTTTTTAATCATATATATAAATTAAACATTGATTATATATAATTATCCACGTATAATACATAAGCTATGTATATATATTATATACTCACTGGTTATTTTTAGTTTAGCGTTGTCTGTTTGGGTTATCCCTAAATATACGAAGAATTATTTTTTAGCACTTCACCACAATCTAACCAGGAATATTACGAGTCAACTCACTCTAACTAAGGTGTAACTCGTTCGATACCCATGTGCTGGTTTACAATTTTAGCCAATTTTTTCTGGTAACAAAAATTCCTCATCTCTCTCTTCTCCAATCTGATCCAACACTATTCCACTTGGACTCTCTCTCTCTCTCGTTCTAGCCACCACCTTTTCCAACCTAACAGAATCTTGAGAAACAAATTCTCATTAAGGTAATTCTTAATTCTTTGATCAATCTTTTTCTTTAGCCATGTACAATGTAAGTTCAACTCTTACACTAAAGTGTAATAAAGGGTCAGCTTCATTTTCATCTTATGATCATTCTTATTACTCAACTAATAGATTTAGTATACACCCTTTAGCTTATTCTTCCTCTTTATCATCATCATCATCATCACGTTGTTCTTGTTGTGCTACAAACGCTATATACAGAGTGCCCATTTGCCCTAGTTCTTTATATGGGCTAAGACAATCCACTTTAATTCAATGTAAGAAACTGATCTTGGGGGCTAATTTTGATAGATATAATTCACTATTTCAAGATTATGATGTGGGTAGGAAGTGTTATTATGATAAAGTTTGTTCTTTTAAGGAAAATGGTGTGAGTAGAAGAGGTGGGAAGTGGGGTAACGGGAGATATAGGTGTTTTGTGTTTGAGGAAATGAGTGAAGGGGGTGGTGTTTCGGAGTTCGATGAGGCTGAGGTTATGCTCAGCTTGTTGACTGAGGATGTGGATGAGGAGTTGTTTGGTGTGAGAGAGAGAAATGGAAGGTCATATAAGAGAATCGAGATGGAGAAAAGAAAAAATGAGGGTGGTTCTAATTATGTTGTTATGAAGAAAGGGGATAAATTGGGTAATGTGGGGAGTAAGTCGAGGTACAAGTATGAATCTGAAGTGATTCCGTCAAGAAAGGAGGAGAAGAGAAGGGAGGAGAAAAAGAGGGAAGACGAAAGAGCATCATTTTTAAGGAGAGAGAGTCGAGGGACAAACCGTAAAGAGGAAGAAAGAGCTTCCTTGTTGAGAGAGAGTCATAGAGATCGAGCAAGGGAAGATGAGAGGGCGTCGTTGTTAGTGAGAGAGAGTCGAGGGACAAATTGTAAGGAGGAAGAAAGAGCTTCCTTGTTGAGGGAAAGTCATAGTGATCGAGCAAGAGAAGAAGGGAGGGAAACATTGTTGAGGAGAGAGAGTCGAGGGACAAGGCATAAGGAGGAAGAAAGAGCTTCCTTCTTGAAGGAGAGTCACAGCGAAAAGACAAGAGAAGAAGAGAGGGAAAGTTTGTCGAGAAGGGAGGACCACAGGCAGAGACTAAGGAAAGATGGCTCTAGCTGCTCATCGTACTATTCTGCTTCTTCAAGTGAGCTTGATAATGAAAGTGAAATGCAGATTGAGGACGAGCGCTTTGAGGAAGAACCATCAGGGAAGCATGGAGGAGAGTTAAAGAGTGAAGGTGTTGCTCGATATGATGGAGTGTACGGAAGAGATCAGAAATACACTGCTAAACAGGGGGTTGTCTCACGAAAGGACGATTCCATAGTGGGATTGTATGGTGCAGCTGGTGACTGGAGAAAGAAGTCAGAGAAGAGGCTTACTGACATATCAACTGAGGAGATTGCCTCAAGAAAGGAATCAAAGGAGATGCATTCGAGGATATCTCAGATTCATGCAAGTAGTTCTGAACAGGTTTCTGGTTCCTCCAGGAAATACGACGGTGCAAAACAAGAATCAGCTTCTCTTACAAAATTTGAGGGGCAGACAAGCGGACAACATGGACAAGCAGGACAATCTAATAAAAATATGAAGTATAAACAATTCGTGGATACATCTGAGAGTTATGGCCTTAAATCTAGAACTGCTTATGGCACAAGAAAATCTGTTCATGAAACAGAAGAAACCTCCAATGAGGCTTTGAGTCAGATTCAGCTAGCAAGAGAAGAATATAGTAAGAAAGTTGAGAGCATCATAAAGGAAGATGAATATAGGAGGAGAGCACATAGGCTCAATCAAGAGTCTAATATTCAGAAAAATGACATTAAGAGGGAGTCAGCCATTGAACGAGTCTCTGATACTGAACTCAAAAAGAAGGTATCAAGCGAGCACCACCAATCTAGTCAGATCACTGAGTTAGTGGAGTTGAGAGAAGGAGCTGAACAATTAACTAAAGTAGACGAAAAAAGAACTTACGTCTCGCATGGTAAATCAGAGACAAGGATGAAAAACCAGGAAGATTATACAAACCTTGTCAACAAGTCAGTAGAATCCAAAGAGCACACCTCCCAAGCCAGAATAAGAGACACAAGAAGCACAAAATCAGTAATGGAGTCTCATGAGAAAAAAACTGTATTGGGTGCTTTGAGTACGTCTACTACTCATTATAGTGAAACTACCAGCCTTGAAGTAACAGAGGCAAACAAAAGAGAAGTGAAAGCGTCTTCCCAAGTCTTATCAGGACGCTCATCAATTATGGAGTCAAAGAGTGGGTTTTCAGCTCAAGAAATTTCTGATTCAGGCATAAAGAGAGGGTTTTCACTACAACACGAACACATCTCAGATAGGCCTTCACAACCTGAGCACAAAACACATGGTGAATCCAGAAGGGATGAGGTTCTTGGTCTGCCTTTGAATTTCCCATCCCATGAAGATGCGCTTGGTTCAGCTGACCGATTGCAGAAATCCTCAACTCAGTATGTTGGCGAATTTGTAGAGAAGGTCAGGCATGAGATTTCAAATTCCGAGATTCTGAAGGAGAAAAAGACCTCTGAGTCAAAGTTAATTTACGAGGGAGAGCAGCATAGTGAAAAAGTTTTAGGCCAACATGGTTCTGGTGATTCTCAATCAAATGAGCATGAATCAAGGCACTCCTCTTTGGTTTCAGGGGCAAAGGGACCTTCAGATGAAATGTGGGATGTAACTGAGCCCTCTGTCAGGGAGCCTCCGGAGATAGAAGTGTCAGAGGATGCAGACAAAGAACAAAAAGCTATTGTCAAGAGAAGTGGTAGGTCCTTGTGGAATATTATTGGAGATGTTGTTCAATTGCGATGGATGTCACGTTCTGATCGCCATTCTTCGACATCTAAATCTGGTGGAAGGAGCTCACCTAATCAATCCACAAGTAGTGAAACATGGTTTTCTGGTCATGAAGCAGAGGATAACAATAATGAGAATGCAAAAAACAAGAGAAGGCTGAACCAAGAATCTGCATCTATAGACCGGCATCGGCAGGAAAGGTTGAACCAAGAATCTGCACCTTTCCGGCATCGGCAGGAAATGGTTCGCTCTCATAGTCATGAAGAAGCATCCAGCTCATCAAGCTCAAGGGAACATATGAAGGGCACAAGGGCGGGAACATCAGCTTCACCAATTGTTCCAGAGAGCATTTTACAATCCAAAACTATTGCATTGCCTTCTGCTGAAGACACCCCTGGGAAAAGCTTCGAAGGTACCTTTGGCTCAATTGTTCCAGAAGGAGTGCTTCCGCTTCCTTCAGTTCAGGTGAGAAGATCACCCATTATAGAAGAAATAACAGAAGCTGTACAGGCTGTTCCGTCCAGCAGTAGCGAAGGGCAAGCAGTTTCAGAGACAGCCGCTGTCTTTAGTGAGGTGTCGGGGTCTAAGGTTAAAGATGCTGAAATGAGACAGAGAAGATTTCTGAGGTCCGATCAATATGTAAAAGACAAGTTTGATGAGTGGGAAGAAGCATTCAATCTTGAAAGTGAGCAGCGGAAAATCGATGAAATATTTATGAGGGAAGCACTACTGGAAGCCAAAAAGGCTGCTGATAACTGGGAAGTACCTGTTGGGGCTGTGCTGGTACATGATGGAAAAATAGTTGCTCGTGGATGCAACCTGTAAGTCATGGTGGCTTATGCTTTTTCCTAATTCTTCTTTTGTCTTCCTTAGATATTGGTTTTCACATAAAGATGCATGTTGCAGTGTGGAAGAACTGCGCGACTCTACTGCCCATGCAGAAATGCTTTGCATACGTGAGGCTTCAAACACACTTCGGACATGGAGACTTTCGGTAGTTCTTTACACTTTTATACTCTCTTAAAGATTAAGTGAAGATGCCTCCTAATTTTATGGCTACTGTATAGGTAGGAAAAGGGAAGCAGCACTATCAAAACTTTTGTACTCTTTTACTAAAACTAAATTTAGATGAATGCATTGGCAAACAAGGAAAGAATTATATTAGGCAGACACTCAGTGACACTTTGTTAAATGTGATGTACATGGGGAAAGTATGAGTTGAATTTGATAAATAGATTTCAGCTTTAGGTTACCATAACACTCTTTTCTTCTTTGGTGTGCTTTAGTTTTTTTGTGTGTTTTGATACATTAAATGATTTAATTGACACTTAAGTACTAACATGACTCTGGTAAGTGAAGTAAATAAAAAAAGGAGAAAGGGTGCAACAGTTGCATATTCTTTCCCTGAACATCGAACTTTTCTTTGACCAATAACTTTCAATTCTTTTCTTTTTACAGGATACCACACTTTATGTAACACTTGAGCCGTGTCCTATGTGTGCTGGAGCAATACTTCAAGCTAGAGTTGATACTGTTGTATGGGGAGCTCCGAATAAGCTCCTAGGGGCCGATGGCAGCTGGATTAGGTAAGCAACATCATACATTGTTCATTCGACAGCTTAAACAGTTGTTAGTTAGTGATTTATCATCTACTCTGGTAAGGCTTCGAAAAGTAAGAAATGGAACACATAGTTCTTAGTTTGTAATATAAAAAACTTTTGAAATTCATTCCTATTCGGAACTGGCAATACACGACAGGAACCTATTGCTATGGTTCCTATGGCAATACACTCACAGCAGTAAACGATCTTATTAGACCCACCAAAATAAGAAAGACATGATCTTTCAGAAAATGGGTGCGTATCAAGATTATATCCTACTACAAATTTCCTTTTGTTTCATTCATTAACTTTCTGAATTATCAAACATTTCAAGTCTTTAAGATAATATTTCTTAATCTGAGGATTTTATGAGCTCAAGGAACAGCACTTTTTTGCCTTTCTTTCTGGTAGTACCATAGTGGCATAGTTTACTTAAATATGATGAGTATTCACAGTTTTCTACGTTGATATATGCTGTAATAGTTTTGTTGTTTCATTTTTTTGATGAAGTAAGTAGAATATATCATAAGAGGCATCGGGAAGATGCAAAAGTTACAAAAGAAGTGAGTTTGACAGCTCATTTGCAATTAAGTGCGACAAAACTAAAGAGCTGACAAAGTCCAAAAAAACATCAGAGTTATTTACAGTAGTAAGGTTAGCCCAGTGAAACAAAGTAACCAAAAGTTTCAATAGTTTTCTTGTTTCGTGGTGTAGCATCTAGAATAATTCAACTGTTTTTCTGCTTTTCAGAAACAGTACAATAGATATGATTTATTCTTATTTTCTTTAGTTAAAGAATAAATTTCAAAATATGGAGTTGAAGTTTCATTGGTCCTCAAGAAGTCGTAACTTTTAAACCTCTTCGGGGTTTGGTTTACAGGTTAATTATATATGGATTATATACAAGGATTATTTATGCGGTAATGAGAATGAATGAATTGTTACATGGTGAATTATTATGGATTGATTGTAATATGGTGGTGAATAATGCTGCAGTGGCTGTTATGCAGAGATTGCCTGCTTTAAAGGCACTTTTGTCTTTAGTTGTCATATCCTCGTATTACAATTCTTATTTCACATTCTATCCCGTATAAAATAATCATAGATCCTCGTATAAGTTATACTAGTATTGGTACTCATAAACAAAACAAGCTATACAAGTATTAGTAATATAATGTTTGATTTACAGTGTTAAACTCCGCACCCCGGTATTAAATGTCGTATAAGTTATGCGGAGTTTAATACCTGAAACCAATTGTTGAATTAGCTTTATGGAGATCATATCAGTAAATTTGAGTTCTATATCGAGAATAAAACACTATATAAGTAATTTCTAATTTTATTCCAGGATTGAACATCCCTATCCCTCAAAGCAAAAACCCCTTAAAGTGTCAGTCATGTTCTTAACCGCCAAAATTCTTCTTATTTATATGTTGTAGTTACATACTTACATTAGTTCATTCATGAAGGAAAAGTGAATGAGTATGGATCTGGAAGTTGTGCTGTTTTTCTTCTTTATCGTTCAAGTGAATAATTGTAAGGATGCTTGTCCTATAAGACTTCCTAGTGTATACATGTTTCTCCTTGATGTATTGTCCTCTCCCAAAGTCATGCGTGCAAGCATTCCTCAAGTTCACCTCTTTCTTTCCCACCCAAAGACGTATGGCTAAGCATCCCTCAAGTTTCCGTAAATGCAGCTCTCTGCACTAGTCAAATGCACAGAGTGGTGTAAGTTATGTTCAGGTATTTCCAATTGTGGTTCCTGTGTTTTCGCCGTTCATTATTACTAATTCTTCTTGCTACTCCCCTTAGCATAAAACAAGGTTAAATGAATATTGGATTGCCTATCTTGCCATGTTTGCTTGATATTTGTGCAATTAATAGTACATGCAGCTCGCTCCAGAAGAAACTTTGTATTTTTGTTTTTGAGGTACAGGCCTTATTATTCATAATGTTTCAGGCTTTTCCCTGATGGTGATGAAGGAAATGGCTCGGAACCAACAGATAAACCTCCTGCTCCAGTTCATCCTTTCCACCCAAAAATAACAATCAGGCGCGGGGTGCTAGCATCAGAATGTGCAGATGCAATGCAGCAATTCTTTCGACTAAGAAGGAAAAAGAAGGAAAAGAAGTCAGATCCTCCAACACCACCTTCATGTCTTCCCATTTCAAGCCATCAGCCAAAGTTTCTCAGCAAGATTCACGACGTGTTTCATATCATGTTCTGCTTGTGATATTTTTTTCTGATTTATCTTGCTGTAAAATTGTATTGATAGAACTCTCTTTCCCCGCTCTTCTTTGCGTGTTACAGTTCAAGATCAAGTCACCTACTTCCGTTCTTTTAACATCATTCTAATTAGACAGGATCGATATGTAATATGTGGCCAAACCTCTGAAAGTTAGCAAATTATTGTCATCAGGATTAGAGTTGTAGTCCAATGGTTGCAACTACAGTTTATTTACTTCATGCTGTAAATACTAAGGACTTAATAGTTAAGAGAAGTGGAAATGCCACGTCTATTTTATGACATGAAAGAAAAAAAGCAACCTGTTTTCACTAGATATTTGATTGAGACTAGGTACCAAGGCATAGCTCAAGTGTCAAAATCAAGAATCAGTAAAAACAAGAGAAGTTGGTGGTATTTGCTAACCTTAACCTTAGTATCATAATCATCCCTCATTTTGTGTTCATATGTTTGTTTAGTAATTCAATCTGCCATGTGTATTAGCACCTCAGATTAATAATCATTAATTATAGTTTTGGAAAATAAAAATTATTAAAATATCTAACAACCTTGCCTTTGCTGCATAGCTAAGTATATATAAGCATTCACAAAATCATTTCTATACAATAAATGCAGTTTGTCCAAAAAAGAACATAAAATTGACCAACATAATGAAATTTGGTAACAAAGGGACTCAACTATTATCATTACTACTTTGCTTTTCCTGGAAGAAAAAACTTGCTAAACAAGGAGAAAAGTATTATTAGTACTTTTTCTTTGCAATGATGCATATTTAAAGTTCTTTTTTTTAATCGATTCGATGTTCGAAGCACATATCATTCATTTAACTATTCGATATCCGAAACATACTGGCACATTCCACATACATACTGGGGTAAAGCGCTTCCTACCGAAATGTTCATAATAAGGTAAGTTTCACTTAAATGAACTATGAGAAGATCCCCCTTTTGTTGGAGCTATTGATCGAACCGACAACCTTGGGGTTGTAGGTGGGGGTGCTGATCATCGAAGCAAGTTCAAACTGAACCACCAAGTCACCTACATTTGGTTCCTTAAAGTTTATTTGCTATGTAGATTTAATCATTTATAACTATTTATTGATAGAAAATAATAGGCCAACTAAAAAGCATGACCTACATGCTCCTTTATGCTTGAAATGGTAATTGATAGCAATAGATGACCAATACTATATTTTCCTATGGACTGCAAATCTTCTTATGCAGAAACATACAAGAGATTAAGCACATTTTTGGTGCCAATCTTGACAAATGATGAGAGTTGCTGTAGCATTCACATCAAACTATGTTTCTCCTCAGGCATGTCTACCAAACTCTTTCCTTTCTAGAAGTAAAACAATATTGTTTTGTTGCATATAAGTAGAGAGCTCCTGACAATCAACTCACTACACAATATGGCTTCCTCTGAGTTTGTTTACCTTTCCACTTGCTTTTGCATTTGGCTAGTAATGGCTAATGCACAAGCACCAGCAGCATCACCTTCTACACCTACAACCCCACCTCCACCTACCACAACACCAGTTGCGGCATCACCGCCACCTTCGACACCTCCACCAACCACAACACCTCCGCCTTCTACGATCCCTGTTGCACCATCACAGCCACCAGCAACTTCGGCTGCACCTCCTCCGATATCAGTACCTTCGCCTAAAGTTGCCCCCGTCTCAACTCCAACGACTCCACCACCACAACCTCCACCAACTCCACCCGTCTCAAGTCCATCACAACCACCTGTAATGCCACCACCCGCTCCTGTTGCTTCTCCACCGGCACTCCCGCCAGCTTTACCTCCACCTAAGATATCCCCGGCACCAGCACAAAAGCCACCATCACCAGCACCTTTACCACCACCAGTATCTCCACCTAAGGCCCCACCAGCACCAGCGCCGACACCAGTCACTCAACCACCAGCTATTGTATCACCAGTGGCAGCACCAGAATTAGCACCGTCACCAGCACCAGCTCATGGCAAGCACAAGAGAAAGAAGCACAAACACAAGCACCATCACGCGCCAGCACCTGCACCAACTGTGCCGAGCCCACCAGCACCACCAACAGTCCAAGAATCTGTGGATGTGACACCAGCGCCATCCCCTACTCTGAATTTGGTAACGTTTCCATTAATGTTCCTGTCTGGTAACCATAATTATTCTAACAAAACATAGTGCAGACACATGAACAGTTCTAATATGATAAATTCACTTATTCTCTCACTTGACTGCAGAATGGAGCAACGGTTTTGCTGCAAGGAAGCAGATCTAGAATGTGGACGAATGCTGGTTTGGCGATGACTATTCTTTTGGCCATCATAATCTGAGTTTCCCACAGATCTTACATGAAAAACTGTATGTTTCATAACCAGAAAGATTTTTTTTGAAATGAGATGGGACTAATTATGTGTTTTAGAAGAAAAATAATGTGGAATATGATTGTCATTGTTTTATCTCATTGATATTCTTTTCGTCCAGACATTTACATCAATGTAATTGACTTTTTCTCACCTACAAAATGGCACTACGAATACTATTACTCTCTCGCTAGATCCTACAGGCATATAATCCATAAGCTTCAGTCAGTCTTGATCAGCATCTGGATCCATATTAACTTCATCCTTGAAGTTGTACTCAACCACAAGTCCAAGGTTGTCAACAAATTTATGATACTGAGAGCACCCTGAACACTGAAATGAGAATCTTCAGTTGATACCCAGTCAATTTAAAGATTCTTATCTTTTAATAATAAAAAAGGAGAACAAAAACGGAGGCAGATAAGATAGCTATACAGACGATATGCAAAACTCTACAGCTCATGCTAAACCAGAGGACCAAATGATTGACACTGTAAGCAGTAACACTATTTATTTGTATCACAGACCATCATTTGACTTAAGACCATTGTTAGAAGTACTGATGCAAACAAGTTGTCAAATACTTGTTAAGAAAAGTCACAATGGACAAATGTGCATGAACTAAAAGTTAATATATCCATGCAGTAAGGTAATGTTGAAAGATCCCATATGTCTCTTACAACTAAGTTGGCTCAGATATGCCAATCAGTGCTTGCAAACTTACATATTTTAGCCAATTGTTTTTAGGAAAGATAGTTCCAATTGAAGAGAACAAATGCAGCATTGTACAAAACAAGTTACAGCAAGATGATTACCCATTAATACGTTCAACGGTTAAATCACCTATCTAACACTTCTAGCCTTAAAAAATCAAGCTATTACTCAGTAAACAAATTAGTTTGGCTTTCCAATTATCAAAAGCTTATACACTCAACCCAAGTACCTGTATAAACACTGTCCCTCTTTCATATGCTAATCTGTTTATGAGTCTTTGTGATCGAACACCACAAGCATTACATGTGAACGTCACTAATAGACTTCTTCTTGGTAGTTTCAAGTTAATAGCTCCTCCCTGCCAGAAAAAAATGATAGTTAAGTGGCCAAAGAGCAAGTAGTAATTCTTTAACTGCGAATTAGAAGATCTAGTCATGCTTCGCTAAATAGGGGGTCTAAATGTCCCATCTTCCAATTGAAGCTAAGTTACTCTTTTCTAAATGTCTAGTCTAGGTGATGACTGACAACAACAACAACAATAACAACCCAGTATATTCCCACAAGGTGGGGTCTGGGGAGGGTAATATGTAGACAGGCCTTACCTCTACCCGAGAGGGCAGAGAGGCTGTTTCCAATCGACCCTCGGCGCAGGGAAAAGAAAGGCAAACAAAAGGTGATGACTGACAACCATACATCAAAAGCCAATCTACCCATAAAGATCTAGCAAAAAAGAGGAAGGGAAAACTTAATGTGAGACCCCGTAAAATTTTTGGACTCGAAACCTAGTAACTTGTGGTGTCGACTCCGAACATGTGTTAGAAATGTGTAGAAAGGCTCGCCGCGGTTCGGACCCTTGGTAATGATCTAAGCTTTTAAAAATCAAAAGAACCAAGTTTCCAGAAAATTGCCATTATGCGGTCCAGAATGTGATCGCAGATTAGCTATGCGGACTGCATTTTTGCCGCAGAGTGAAGCAGAAGAATTGTCAAAATTGATGTTGAACATGCGGTCCATTATGCGATCATATAATCAATATGCGGACTGCATAATCGTGGCATAAATTCCTCGAGGAATTGTGGAGGTTAATTCTGCAGTGCAAAATGCGACCGCATAGCAGGAATGCGGACCGCATTCCTGTCGCAGACCCAGGCAGACCTTCGGAGTTTTGGGGGCATTTCTGCGGTCCAATATGCGGACCGCATTTCGATTCTGCGATCGCAGAACGCGATCGCAAATCTTGCTCGGCTTCTATTTTTTTAAATTTTAAAACCCGACCCCATTATAATAAAACACCCCAACCCCCTCATTTTAACGATCTTACTGAACAAATTAAGAGAGAGGAAGATAGGGCCTTGAGAGAGAAAGTCATCTTCTCCAAAATTTGGTTCTTCAAAATCATCCGGGCCGGGGAATTTCAAGCTTATTTCATACCCCCTTTCCTTACCGGTAAAATCTCTAACTTTTCCCATTAAATTTCTGGTTTAAACTAAGAGGGGGGGGTCTCATGCATTAGTCCTTAAAATAATGGTTGAAATCACTCATGCATGTCTATTGAAAACCAAAAATCTAGTAAAAGGAATTGGATAGGGGGGAAGGGGTGATAAAGGAGTGTTCAAAGAGGGATTGATAACCTAAATAAATTAGGTAGCAATTGTGAGCTTAAATTCTAAGCTGTGTATTAATTTGTGACGTTGCTAGATTTTTGGTGAATTGGAAGTAGAAATTAGAAAGGAATTCAGCTCCAGGTATGTATGACTACCTTTAACCTTTGTGAAATCGCCTTGGTTGGTGTCCAAATACTTGGTATGTGATATTTTCATGGATTAGTTGTGAAGTTAAACTCTTGTGAGCATTATGGTTTACTTGTGTGAACCATTTGCGAATTCATGTAAATATTGTGCCTTAGGTGCTGTTGGTTAAGACATCTGATATGATCGTGCAAGTGCATGACAATAAACCAAGTTGTGATTGCGAGTGTGTTATGTGGTAAGAACCGTGGAATAATGATAGAAAGGAATCGAAATTGGTAAAATTGAAATAACTATTATGACATCCCTTGTGGTTAGTCGTAGAAAGTTTTTGTTGTGATCTAAATGGTACAACGAACTGTTGAAAAAGATGGATATGACATGGATAGTCCTATAAAACCTTTGTAAGTTGTGTTGTTGTTATTGTTTTTAGAACCTGTTGTTGTATCCTTGTGAATTGTTATTGTTATTGTATTGTTTGTGAATTGTAATTGCTCGGTGGGATCGGGTTGCGCGCCGCAAAACGAAGTAATAAGGTGTGGGTTGTGGTGATAAGGGTGGCCGAGGTAATAAGGGTGGAAAGTGATTGATATCACTATTGAAATAAAATATGAGAACATTGTGAAATTGAAAATGTGGAAATGATGATGGGGAGAGGAGAGTTTGTTAACTTGTTTGCCTTGATTGTTTTCCTTGTGTGTATTCAATTGTTGTTTCCCTCTATTGTTTATTACTTGTGTATGGCTTGAGGCTACTCAGGGTAAAGTCTGTTATACATGCCAGTACAATTCAAATGTACTAACGTCCCTTTTGCCGGGGGCGCTACATTCGTGTTATGATTGTAGGTGGATCCGTAGCAGGTACTCCAGCCCACTGATCGTAGCTCCCTCTTCGTCTTCCATCAGCTTTTGGTGAGCCCTATTCCTCTCAGGGCCCTGTGTGGCTCAGGCCGCTTGTTCAGGAGTTTTATTTTGATTTCGTGTAAGGTATAGCCGGAGCCTTATTACCGGCAAATACTGTATTATCCTGTCGTGTGGATGTGGGTTAGAAGCTTTTGTATAATCCATGTTTCATTTGTTGGGCAACGAATTGGTAATTTCACTAACTATTATGTATGTATGTTATGTAAAAAGGTGTTCTGAATTAAGTATATGGCTAGTTCTTGGAATATTGAGTAAGGAAAACAGGGTGTAACACGTGGGGTAGGAAAGGCACCTAGCTCCGCTTGGTTAGGGCTACCCGGCCGGGCGCCGGTCATGTCTCTCGAATTTGGGGCGTGACACTTAACACTACAGAACCAACAGAGACAAACAAAACACTCCTTTACGAAGTGCAATTCATAAACCAAGGATTGCTTTAACCAGTTAAGATACAAGACAAATATGTCTCAACTTTACATCCCATCGAAGTGTGTATGTGTCTAACTAATTCATAAAGCATGCAAAGAATGGCAACAATGTACCTTTGAAGAATCACTTGAAGCAGAAGAATTCCCAGATTCTGGTTGTGTTTCAGAAGTATCTTCCACAACACACGAAACCACTGGAACCTGGAACACATGTTCTGATGCTCTCCTCCTCCCATAATTAGAACTCAGCCTGTTATATAAAAAGAAAACATAAAGATGGTGCTTAAACCAACACAATCCTCATAGCGATAACTCAATCACAAACTAGTTGGTTTTGGAGCTAACATATACTCTATATACACTTCCCTCTACTTGGACCCATTCAATTCCACTACTCAACTTTACTGCATTCTCCATAATACAATAATATCAACTAATATGCGTTAATATCAAACTAGTTGAGCTCCGCTATATGGATCCGTTGTATCTATTCCACTTTACGTGGATCCATTTGATTCCGCTACTCAATTCTACTTAGTAAAGGTCAGACTAATATGCGTTAATATCAAACTAGTTAATTCTACATACTAGTAAAATTCAGATTTTTTTTTTCCTTTTTCTTTAGTAACCAGTAAAGTTTCAGATCTTTATACCAAACTACAATACCCATTTCATTTCACTACTCAATATAGTAACATTCAGTTTTTTCTTTTCTTTCTTGAATAGCCAGTAAAGTTCACATTTTTATACCAAACCCCAAGACCCTTTTCATTCCACTACTCAATTCTACATACTCGTAAAAAAAGTTTATACATAGCAAAGTTCAGATTTTTTTCTTTAATAGCCATTAAAGTTCAGATTTTTATACCAAAATACAAGATGGGGATAACAAAAAAAAAAACACATTAAAAAAGAAAGAAATTGAAAAAGAAAAAAGAAACATGGGGCATAAAAGCTAACCTTGTGGATTTGATGCAGTAGCCATAAGAATTAGGTCTGAAGGAAAGAGAATAAATGGGGGCATGGGTTTTGATGCTGGTAACAGATAAAGAGCAAAACGAATTTAAATTATTAATGATTTTGCTGTTTCCTGTTATGGATGTTATAGCCATAGATGATGGGTTTTTGAACAGAGGTCAGAGATAGCGGAGGTTTTGTGGTAAGTGGGATTAAAGAGTTCTTGAAAATAAATAACTATTGGGAAAAGTTTTTAAATGGGTTTTCTTATATATACTTTTTTTTTTATATTCTTCCTGTTCTTTATTTTTTCAGAATTTCATGATATAAATAAATTATTTTTCATGCTATAAATTTTTCATTTATTACCACCTTTATAACGAATTTAAAGGATATATCTGTGTGAATTGAATATTGAAAAGGAACTAATTTCCACTTGATCTTTCCCCTAAATTTAATACTTTTATTCTTTTTCTTTTTATGTTGTGAGCAAGAAGATTTAAATATAATAATTCAAGATTTGGATATGAACTTACAAAAAATAGTATTTTCTTTTCTTCTTTTTTTCAGTGTGCAATAAATTTTTTACTAGTTATGCAACTTTCTTGCTAAAAAAATCTGAAATGTTGCAGGTAGCAATTACTTAAAACAAAAAGGAAAAAAGAATTATGTTGATAATAATATTAGCATTGTTCTCATTCCAATAGTACAAGATTAAAGCAATGAGATTAGATAATAATTCGAGATTGACGCAAAAAATAGGGCGTCATTTTCATTCACATTAGAAGAATTTTTTTAGTTTACAAGTGTGTATTATTTCCTAGAATAGAACATATTACATAGGCCCAACCAAAAAAACCAAAAAAAAAAAAGAAAAAAAAAAGAAGAAGAAGAGAGAATAGAGAACAATTTGACAATTTAATCAACTTGTTCAATGAGATAAGGGTCACAAAAAAATAATTTTGCATGGCCCTTATATTGCAAATTGGAATAATTCAATCTTGTTCATCTACTTCATGAAAAGGAAGTGGCACTGTTTTAACTGCTCTAAATTTCCCTGCATTATTTAGATGCTCATTCTCCAACCTGTTCACATAAAAAATAATGTCCATTAAACAAAACTAGATTTAACTTATATATACTTAACAGTGTAATTATTTGTTATCGCTACAAATCTTTGAGAAAATAAACACAAGGTCAGCCGGTGGCAGGCGCATTAAGCTTCTGCTATGCACGGGGTCGAGGAAGAACCGGACGACAAAGAGTCTATTGTACGTAGCCTTACCCTGCATTTCTGCAAGAGGCTGTTTCCACGACTCAAATCCGTAGCCGGTGCACTAAGCTCCTGCTATGCATGAGTCGGGAAGAGCCGGACCACAAGAGTCTATTGTACGCAACCTTACCTTGCATTTCTGCAAGAGGCTGTTTCCACGGCTTGAACCCGTGACCTCCTAATCGCATGACATCAAACATTACCAGTTACGCCAAGGCTCCGAGAAAATTAAATTACCTGTAAAAATTCCATTGTCCTCTCCTAATAACTTCAAGGGCTGCTAAAAATAGCCCAGTTACTCTGTAGTCTACACTTCCAAAATTATAATGCAGAACTGTTTGCAACCATGCTAGCCTCAGTACAAGGTTCAATCCCTGCACATACAAAATTTCTTAGATCAACCCTTAATATTTTAGGCAGTATTTTTTTTTCTTAGGAAAACCCGCAGTCTGCTCATTGTGCAACAACTCGCAAGAAGTAAATCGCACTAGGCAAGTCCGAGTGCGACCAGTTCTGATTGAGGAGGCTGCTGTGAAAAACACTCACCCAACCAATCTCAGCCAATGCTTGCAGGCAGACAGTAATGTTTTGTTATTGCTTTAATTAACTTTTTTTTGGATAAGAGGATTAGAGTTAATACCATGGAGAAATAGTAATAAATTTTTCGACGAAGCATTAATTCATTCCTTAACCATGGATTCTTGGAATGACCCTGAAGTAAGCCCCAATCTTTAACAAAATCCCAGTATAATTGATATACAGTTGCAGCACTTGACATTACTATAACTAAGCAAAGCCATCCCATATTCTTTTCTTTTTCATATGCAACTTTTGCTCCTGCAGCTAACATTGCAGACACATATTTTCCAAGATTCACTAGGTGGCTTTTGTGTCCTTCGTCGAACCATCTTCGTGCACACTGCAAATATCAGAATCGATTAAAAAATTTTAACGCGAATCATATGAATGTTCAATGTTAAAATCTTGAAAAGGTAAAGTATCAAACCTGCATTGCTCTCCAATAATATGGTAAGAAAGAAACTGCATAAGCAAGGTCTCTATAATATTTTGTTCTCATACAATAACCATAGTCTTGAGTTTTATAGCTTCCAGTTATATAGTAACATGCTACATATTCAAGGTTTCTGAGCATTGGAACCTGTTTCGTAAACGAAAATTTTACATCAGCAAATGTTTGATATGTCACAGAACTGAAAAAAAATACTATACTTAGTATTTTCTGAGTTTTTGCTAACCTGGCTACAAAGTTGATCAGCCATAAAGAAGTCCAACATGACAACTTTATACAGAGGTGATAATATGATGTTCCTTATAACACAAATGAAGCGATAACGGCTAGATTTGTAAATGATGTTGAATGGACACACCAGCAGCATAAGGAAGACCTGTTGTTAACAATTGTGATTAGTTTTACATAAATTGAGTCTAAACAATATTGACTTCTTAGATAGTTTTGAGAAAATTACCAATAATAGTAGGCCAGGGATTGCTTGAGTTTGATTATAAGAGTATCCTTTTGCTACAAGTGTAAGATGAAGAACAAGGACCCCGACAACAGCACTCATCGATGCAGTACACATCAGGAACACATCTCTGTACTTGAGTTCCTTAGTTTGGGCTAGCTCAAAGATGAAGCTATAGTTTACGCGAGTTTTCCGCCACATAAATATGTTGCATCCATATAGAAAGAAGTGCAAGAACATTAAGCTGAACATGCTGCACAATCATTAGTGTAAATCTCCATTAGATGTTTGAAACAAATTACAAAGATTTATTAGTGAAAGTATATTGATTTATTTAAGCCATAGTCTAACACTTGCCTGAGAACAGGATAAACAGTTTCCATGTAAATTGTATCAGATTGAGGTTTATACAGTCCTGTAATATGAGCCATGATCACATATCCGACGAAAAGCGCTAGGAAACATCCTGTGAATAAACCTGTTTTCATATCCAATCAAGAAACCAATGTCAGCCAGTATTCAGTTTGGTAATGTGAAGATATATCTATCATATAACAACAACAACCGACCCAGTGAAGTCCGACAAATGGGGTCTGGGAAGGTTAGTGTGTACCCGGATCTTACCCCTACCTTGGGAGGATAGAGAGAAAGATATAATATCATCTAATATCAAATCTTGTTTCCTTTTTTCATTGTTCTTTCAACATTAGACCAGTGTCACAGGTTTCATGTTATGTTAGTTTTTAACATTTTTTAGATACATGACACTACTCCTATCAGTAAAGAGTCTTGGTTTTGGCAAACAGGAGAGGTACAAAACCTTAGAAAAACTAAGCATTATTGTCTTTTTGAACACTAAAGGGTTATTTAAAGTTTCAACATTTATGGTCAATAACATGATAATGGCCTAAAATGGGACTTGTTTGTCCTCCACTTCTGAAAAAGGTGGACCCTTTAAGTCTACTTTTGTTTTCTTCAGATGGTTAATGGCTGATTCAAGTCCTACTTACAGGACAGGATCCTTTTTATGTTGATCACACTTTGTTTTATCTGGATATCCTATAAAAGAAGTGGTAACTTGGACAGAATCCACTTATATATATATTATATTATATATATATATATATATATATATATATATATATATATATATATATATATATATATATATATATATATATATTATCTTGGTTACTTTCTTTGTGTACTTTCAATTATGAACCAGAAAGAAGCTTATTGGCATGTGACTAGGAAGTTACGGGTTCGAGACGTTGAAACTGCCTCTTGCATAATTACAGGTAAGGTTGCGTACAACAGACCCTTATGGTCCGGCCCTTCCCCGGACCTCGCGCATAGCGGAAGCTTGATGCACCGGTCTAGCCTTACTTTCAATTATGAACCAATTGTTTTCATGGAACTAACCAATGAAAAAGGTAACTGCATCTGACTCTTATTTTTGGAACTCACCGGTAAAAAAAGTAACTGCATGAGACTCTTTTTTCTGGAACTCACCAATAAAAAAGGTAACTGCATGCGACTCTTTTTTCTGAGCAGGTTTGAGGTATTTCATAGCCTTCTTTTTATCATCTTCAGCAAAGTGTTTGATAAAAATCTCTTCAACATCATCAGCCAACTTCAAAACCTGTGTAACAAATGTAATGTGTTAGACAACCATATCTTAGCTTGATTCATGCAAATCTAAGGCCATTGCTTGTGTGGAATAGCACTTCTTTTTCTCTTTAGGATATGACCACTTAATACTGTCCAAGAATAAACTGATGATGATATTTGATAAGATATCTATCTTTCACTTAGTGCCCCACATTAGGGCAGCATGATGCACTAAGCACTCGCTATGAGCAGGGTCCGAAGAATAGTCGAACCACAAGGATCTATCGTACGCAGCCTAACCCTGTATTTTTGTAAGAGGCTGTTTCTCCGGTTTGAACCCGTGATTACATGACAACAACTTTACCAGCAACCCGTGCCCCACATTACTACATCCAATCATCTTCCAATAATCAAACAATGTCATGCTGCTACATTTTCATGTTCAAAAAGATATCTTTTACAAAGATAAAGTTGAACAAATAATTAGCTTTCTAATTTTATTTACTTTACCTTGTCTGAGCTGTTGAAGTAGGAACTCTCCACAACTCTTAAATAAATAGGAAGAACTTGTTTGTTTGTAACCTATGAAAAAAGTAAGAAAAACATGAAAAGTTAACATGGCCATAATAGAAAGTAAAGTTAAAAATTTGCTAAAATGAACTTAGGCTAGTAAAATTTACTTACTTTGTCAAATTTCTTCAAGATCTTTACAAAAGCTAGCATGTTCAAGTTCCTGTAAAGATTTCAACAGTGTAAATTGCTTTGTCATCTCTATTTTGCAGAAAGTAAACAATTATCAATCAAACAAGAAGATAGTTTTCGCGCAACATACCTATAAGTTTTAAGGTATCCTAGTCCTTTGTATAGCTCAATAAAAGCACCCCTAATCATCTTCTCCGCGTGTTTTAGCTTCGTTCTATTGATGTGCAGTTTTCGTCCGTCTGTGCCACATTTCTTGGAGGATTGATTGATCATATCATCCCTAAGCAAATAAGATATAGCTGAGAATGTTCGCGTTGGATTCGTTAGAGGAATGTGGATCTTTAAGCTCTTCCCCTGGATATTGATCATTCGTTCGGATAGAGTCTTTGATTTGCTGTCTTCCCTCTTGATACTAGTTGATTTTTCTTGTTCACTTGATCTTGGAGAATCTGTCAATTGTCCATCATTTTTGTTAACTTCATCTATTGAATTCTCTATGTCCTGTTCTTGCTCTGTTCTGTCTTTTGTTGACTCTTCATCTATTGCCAATTAAATCAATGTTTTAGTTCAAAAATAGGAAATTATCATTAGATAAATGAAAAGTATAAAAGTTTCTACAAAAAAAAAAAAAAAAGAACATTACTCCTTAATTTCTGTTCAATTATGAAAATGCAAACATAATAAAGGACTAGACTGAATACTTATCAAAAACATGAAACAGAGTTAAAACAGGGGAAGCTAAAATATGTAAACAGAATAAAGGACTAAATTAGAGACATCTAAAACATAAACAGAGTGAAAACACGGGAATTTTTTTTTTTTTTTGGTTTCTCACTCGGAGTTTAGTATCCGCATTGAAGCCCGACTATATCCGGATTCACACCGCATAAGGCTCCATTCGGGGAAAGCACTCCCTACCAAAATTTTTTCCATACTCAGGACTCGAACCTGTCAGAACTAAATCCTTTGGTGGTCACGGAAAACAAAATTATGAAAGTGTAAACAGAAGCTAAAATGGAGACATCTAAAACATAAAACAGAGTGAAAACAGGGGAAGCTGTGTACCACAAGAAATGGTTCCTGAAATTGACTCATCTTCTTTTGAGTTTTGGCCTGAAGAAGTTCCAATATCATGATGTTGTTTTAATGCAGCTTTTAACTCAATAAGAATTTCCATTTGCTTCTTCAATGACTCTCCTCTTTCAACAAATTCTTTCTCTTTCGTCCGAAAAAAATTGTTCACTTTGTTAAGTTGAAGATCCAAGAGTGCAAAAAACTCAGCAGCAGCCTCAGTATCAGCAAATTGCTCCAACAATTCAGTCTCATACAAATCGCCCTTACTTAACGTCTGTGCAAGCTTCTTATGAACCTAATCAGTAATCACGATCAAAATCCAACACATTCCACGTTAAAATCAAGAAAACACGTAGAAAAACCAATCAAATGTAACAGAAAGAGAGGAAAGATGACTACTTGAATGACTCCATGTTCGCAACGTTGAGGTCCAAACAATGGCAATTTCCTAATAGAGGAAATAAGATTATTAGTACAACAACTATCTTTGTTCTTGTTTTTGTTAGTTGCATTATTGTCAGTATTGAGAAAAGGGATTTTCTTGAGGTCTTTCTTGAGTTGCCAATAATCAACAAAAGCTTCTTTCCATTCAGGAACTAACTGCCCTTCAAATTGTTTAGAAAACTTCACCATTTTTTTTTCCACAAAATGCAAAGAAAATGGCAAAGGCAAAAGTGATGAATGAGTGTAAGTGTGTTTGGAATGAGGAGAAAGATTGAAATATTTAAGGAGAGGGAAAAGGGAATTTTTTTTAATATGGTACAAGATTCTGAACAGGCACAATTCAAATAATATCCAATGGTTATCCTATGCTCTTTCCACTTGTGATATTACATTTGATATAAGTGTTTATATTCGCCAGAAAAATGAACAAAATATTGCTGGATGTAATATGCATATATACATTCAAATCCCTCTATAACAGTATCGTTTGGTCCGAATATTTTTAGATGTTGTAGGGAAGTGTTGTTATAAAAAATATATATTATAACATAACATAAAAATTGATTCCGGAAAAACTTGACTTTTATAGTGAAGTATTGTTATACAGGGATTGTTCAGAATATTTTTGGATGTTATAGTGAATTATTGTTATAGAAAATATATATTATAAATGAACATAAAATTTTGTTTCGAAAAAACTTGACAATATTATTATATAAATATATTGTTAAAGAGGGATATGACTTTATGACTTCTTAGTTAAAACATGTTGTTATGAACTTCTTTGAAAAAGGTGGAAATTTGAAGAAAAAAAAATTGAGAAAAAGTGTGGGTCCTAAGTCCATTTTTAAGCTAAAAACCAAAATATGGTACTACCTTTTTCTCCTTTCCTTCTTTCTTTCTTTCTTTTCCTTTTCTTTTCCTTTTGTAATTTCCGTTATGTTTTTTTATAACTTTTCATAACGTTAGAAGTACATCACGTAATTCACACATAACTAGTCATGAAGAAATCCACCACAAAGAATGAATAAGATTCTTCAATTCTTAAAAAGAAATCTTGATTTCGAGTTTAGGAAATGAAAATATCTTGATAAAAAGTAATTTTTCTTTTAAATGTTATAGGATCCAAATGATGCTAATTTGAATTAGTTAGGTTAATGAGTTGCCGATACAGAATCGTCATGCCGAATAGAGAAGTTATGAAGAAAAACAACAAGTAGTGGACGATTATTAATATTGACAGATAGTGTAAAGAAATTTTTTACTATCTGATCACCTTTATATGTTTTAGCTAGTAACCTATCTTATAATCTAAATGTTGATGTATTGTCAATGTAAATCCAAGGGCAGATATAGGGTCAAATTATGGAACACGTGAACCTATAATTTTTTCGCTAAACTAAATAGTTTATGTACATATTTTTTAAAATTGATATTTTATGTTGGGTTCCATGCTCCAAAAAATTAAATAGTGCACCTAGTTGAATGTGAGTTACTCTCTCTCTCTATATATATATATTCTACTTAAGTTACGTTTATTGTGTGTATTACATTTTCAATAATACCGACGAAATGAAAGTAGATGTTTAATTAGAAACAAGAGAATTATACTATACTAGTAAAAAGTAGTTGCTTATGTCATTATGTAGAAATTGGAAATAAAAGGCTCATTAATTATTAATATGCTAATCTAAGACCTTCTCTATTTAGCATGCAATAAGGATGAAGTTTCTGTTAATTAGTCAACCTTTCTTCATTGAAAATGTTGCTTATTGGCCCAATAATTTACATAAACACATAGCTTAACTCTAATTAGACCAGCCTGATATCCACTACATTGAAGATAACAAAAATAGTTACTATATTATTTTCATAATCTTACCCCCTCTTCCCCACTTTCACTAACAAATTTTGTTGTATAAAAGTTGGTGTTATTGGCATTATATTCAATGTTTAAAATTTAAAGGCCATATTTCCAATCAGTGCTTTTTTGACAGCCTCTTTATTGACCTCTATCTTTTTTTGATAAGTATAATGGCCCATCAAAATTTATTACTTACCAATGTTGATCACGAATATTAATTAGGTATCTAGTTGGAAAAGAAGTTCCTGAGTGAAATTTGCTTATATAAGTAGGACTACTATTTTATCTTATATACTTGAAAACCCTCATTTTCATTGCACTTGGTAAAGGCCAGTCGTGCACCGAATTATGATTCAATGTCTTTTAATCAGAATTCAGATTATAAGCAGCGACGCATGCACTTACTGTCTGCTTCCCGACCCACAGTAAGGGGTGGGAAAAAAAAGACTTTTTTCTAGTTCTTAGTTTTTCTTGCGTCGAGGGTCGATTGGAAACGGCCTCACCAGAGGCGAACCCAGGATTTAAAGGTAGTGGGTGCACTGTAACAGTACCTTAACAATATTTATAGGCAGTAGGGTCACGACAGAAATAATTACTCGATGGCTTTAGGCGGACTAATAACTAGTGGTTGCATATGAGCTTTGAAAATTAAGGAAGAAGTTTTTTGTGCGGAGAGAGATAATTGTAGAAGAAGCTTTTGATATAGGAATTTAAGTAAAAGTAAAAGGGGTGGGTCCATTGAATAAAACTAAATCAAATACACTATAGTAGGGGCATTGAAATTACCAAATGAGACCCAATCAAAAAAATTAGTTTTATTGTTAAACCTAAGATTTGAACTTGGGTCTTAAAGAAGTCAGTCCACAAACCAACTCTTCTACCCAATCTTTGTGATTGACGGTGCAGCATAATATATTTATAGGGATCCTTCTTGTATTAACTTATATATATAAAATATATATACAATATTTTTACCAAGGCCAACGGGTGCCCGTGTCCCCCACCCCGATGCGTAGGTCCGCCCCTGGGCCTCACTGCTCTATCGGGCAAGGGTAAGGCCTGCGTACATATTATTCCCAGACCCTAACTTGTGGGACTATACTGGGTAGTTGTTGTTGTTGTTGTTTCTGGCTCTTAGTTTCTCCCAAATGTTTAACCAAAATCTTAGTTCTCAATGAGGTTCGTACAGTACTGTAGAATTCTAAATTTATTATTGGTTATTAATATTTTTAGCGCACGTAGTCAAAAACTATTTATATTTGATAGTCAAAAAAATATATAAAATTTAAATAATTTTTGTATATATACCATGTAGAATATATATATATATATATATATATATATATATATATATATATATATATATATATATATATATATATATATATATATATATATTTTTTTTTTTTTTTTACGCGACTATACAATATCATTTTTGCAATGTTATTTCCATCAATATTTCAAATGGTCAAGTTTGGTATATTTGTGACTTGCTAAATTCAACCGAACTTCTCATAAAAATACAAAAATCTATCGTCCACTTTATACAATTGGTTTGGCTTGTTGTGAGACATACTCTAAATGTTTTCAGGTGAATATATGGTCCCACATGCTCATGGGGCAGTCATACTCTAGAACATCTAATAAAATTATAATGTATATTACTTGTATAAAATGTTTGTTTTACACTAGAATTTGATGGGTGTTATTGTCACGACTTAATTTCTAACCCGTTCGTGATGGTGTCTTTCGTGAAGACAATGCCAACCAACTAACCCAAATCGTCTCTCTTTAACAATATTAAACATAAATGAATAGACTGATACAGCTTAACGACAACATTAATAAGTATTAACAACATAACACAACCCCGACTAGAGTGTCACAAGTCACGAGTATCTAAGAAAGTCTGAACACAACTACAGGGCCAACAATATACAGAACAAAAATCTAGAATCAAAAGACGTAGACCGGTGTCGCGAATGCTGGCGGTCACCTTGCTCAGCTACAATAGTAGTAGTACCTTCAATCAACTAATAACCCGTTACCGGGTGAACAACACTTGCAACTGCATGCGAGGTGCAGGGAGTAAAGTTAGTACTCCAACTCAGTGAGTAATAAGAGTAAATAATAACTGAGTAGCAAGAAAACACGTATAACAGATCATCATGCTGTATAGAAACAGTGTAAAACTCCTTTAGAAAATAGGGAAACATGTGAAATCTTTGAAAATTATCTTAGTATAGTTTAAACCTCTTTTGAAAATAATCTTTTCACCAGTTGCAAAATAATCTCAATCACTTAGTGTCGCTATACACAGAACCTCGCCCCTCGGGCCTTATTCTCGTTCATGGTCAAGCCATTACTACCTGACCGCACAGTGTCATTCCTGGTTAGTCGTTGTTACCCGACCAAACGTATAATTCAGTGTCATTGTTACCACTGTCTGAAGGTCGTCCTCTTTATGATTGATCAGATAACACCGTAACAGCAGATAGATATCTCAGGAAATATCACAAACAACAAATAATGAACAAATGCATAAATGCAATGCAATGCATATGATGGTACATTTTAGTACCAACTGCGGCGTGCATTCCGATCCATTTAACGTCGACGACGCTCATGGGGGTGTGTACAGACTCCGAAGGGGCTCCTACAGCCCAAGAGTAATATCAAGGCATCTTGTGGCATCAATCGATTCCTGGTCAATCATTGTTACTTGATCGGTCAGTCATTGTTACCTGACCAATTTATATCATACAGTGTTATTGTTACCACTATTTTAAGTCACATCATACAATGTCATTGTTATCACTGTTTCAAATCACCGCTGCGGCGCGCAACCCAATCCATGCTCAGTCCAAGAAATCATCATAAGCCCCTTGGGCATTTCTAAAATAGTAGTTCTCAGCCCGAATTATCATTTAGAATATCACTTGAGTTTTCAGAACTTAGGACAATAGCTGAGTTTGCAAAATAGTATTTAAAACATTGGACCGAATCCCAATGATATGCAAAATATGCTAAAACATTAATATTAATTCCCGAAGGATACAAATAGTTGACACGAAGCCCAAACAAGGCAATCAACCCAAATTATGATGATAACAAGTAGTTTCAGTTAAATATACGATAAAAATCAATAATCGGGACGGACCAAGTCACAATCCCCAACGGTGGTCTCCCCTACGCTCATATCCGGCATGCAAGTCATCTCAATATAGCACTATGATGTGCGAATCCGGGGTTTCAAACCCTCAGGATATCATTTACAAGTATTACTCACCTCAAACCGGCGAAATCCCTAGCTCGCGATGCCTTTGCCCCTCAAATCGGTCTCCACGCGCGTTGCATCTAATAAAAAACAGAGTGAATACATCACAATTAATATGAACAATACCCAATCGAAAATAATCAAGAAGTAGCAAAAATCTCAAAACTAGCAAAACCCGAGCCTCAGACCTACTTCTCAAAAAATTACGAAACTCACATTACCGGATTTCTCATCTTGCCACGAGTCTATACATATCAAATTTATCAAAATCAGAGTTCATGTGACCCCCTCAAATCCCTAGTTAACTCTCTTAAGTTTCAAGCCCTAACCTCCATTTTAACCTTTAATTCCTTGAGTTTTTCAGTGTTAATTCATGATTTTACACCATAATAACGTATTCTAAGAACAATAATCTATACCTGGTGATAGCCCTCGAGACTCTCTTCAAAATCACCCAAAATCCTCGTAGTCCGAAGTGGAAATGTTATGTTCTTTTAAAAATCCGCGAAGGTTAAATTAAATGCTTCTGCCAGTCCTTTTCGCTTATGCGACCAAAATACCGCTTTTGCGTCATTTCCATCGCTTTTACGGTTTTTCCTTAAATCACCTAGGATTGCTTCTGCGGTCCATAACCGTTTCTGTGGTGACCGCTTATGTGGACTCTAGTCCGCTTCTGCGTAAAATGCGAAAACCCCCAAAACCTCACCTGCGACCTTCCCTACGGCATCTGCGGAACCGCCTCTGCGGTCCCTTTTTTGCAGATGCGGAAATACCAGATACCAGCAACCTTAAAACATGCCAAAACTCGAAAACTCTACGTTTAACCACCCGAACTCATCCCGAGGCCCTTGGGACCTCAACCAAAAATACAGATGTGACCCAATACCTTACTCAAACTTGCTCGAATCGTCAAAACACTATAATTAACATCAAAATTATCAAATTTCGTCCAATCAAAGCCTAAGTTCTACCAAAACTTCTGAAACTCGCATTCGATAAAAAACTGACCAACGACGTCCGAATGACCTAAAATTTTACACACATATCCAAAATCACCCAACGAAGCTACAACAACTCCCGGAATTCCATTCCAACTCTCGAATCAAAATCTCACCTATCAACATGATTTCACCAAAATACTAACTTCACCAATTCAAGCCTAGTTATATACTGGAGCTCCAAAATAAATTCCGATCAACCTCCTAAGTCACAAATCACCTCCTGAAGCTAACCGAATCACCGAAAATCACATCCGAACCCTATAACTCGTAAGTCAATGCCCGGTTGACTTTTTCCAACTTAAGCCTTCCTTAAAGAGACTAAGTGTCTCATTCTTATCAAAACTAATCCGAATTAACTCTAACACCCCACATAACCATAATGAAACATGAAGAAGTACAAAATGGGGAAACAGAGCAGTAACACATGAGACGATGGGTCGGGTCGTCACAGTTATGTTCCATATATTATTATGTCTAGACATGCAAATTAATATTTGTTCTTCTTCTTTTTTTCGCATAATTTTTCATTTTTTCTAGCAATTTCTTTTTAATATTTGTGGAGTTTGTATGATCAGGAGATTACGGGTTCGAGCCGTAAAAATAGTCTCCTGTAAAAAAGCAGAATAAAGTTGTGTACAATAAATTCTTATGGTCTGACCATTCCGGGAACTTCGTGCATAGCGAAAGCTTAATTCAATCGGATGCCCTTTTTTCTTTCCGTTATATTTTACTTCCTCACTTTTTGGTTCACTATCAACCTCAATATTTTATTTAGCTTCAGATTCTTTAGAACTTAATTATTAACAAATAACAGCATAATGTAATAATAAAATATATATGCAAAGGCATGGAGCGAGTGTAAGTACACGTGAGTTCTAGCAATAATTTACTGCTACACTAAGTTATGTCAAATTAAATAATCTATCCAGAACAATTAAAAGCTGCACTAGGCATATATACGTCTTTTATTTAGAAAAAAGGTTAATTTCTGGCAATAACTAATCAAAATAAATGACGTATGATCTAATGCTAGTTCTATCAAGCATATGATAAACTTAATTAGCCAGCCGACTAATGATATGAGAAATTAATTAAGTGAATCAGTAGATTGAGAAATGAGTAATGATTTTTAGGAATATAATCCAAATGGAGCTAAGTGATTATAAAATCTTAATTACTTAATGATAATAAAATCCCTTTTTAAAGTTTAACTTAATAGACAATTTATAATGACAACTTACGTTTAATGGATCTACAAAAGGTAGTATAAACTCAGCATATGCACTTATCTACCCAAAACGAGCTTAAATAAACATATATGTAGTAACCATAATCAGCCCACGCCTGAAATTTAAAAAGGGGAAATGGTAGATATATCAAGTGATTATATTACGGAAAAGTGTCTGATATATCCCTCTACTTTGTTTTATTGTTCAATTCTGTCCCCCACTATACTTTCCGTCCAAATTTACCCTTGCCGTCAAACAAAGTTCTATATTTGCCCTTATTTTAACGGCCGGGACACGTGGCACATTCTGAATACGGAAAGGGCCTGATATATCCCTATACTTTATTTTATTGATCAATCTTATCCCTCGTTATACTTTCCGTCCAAGTTTACTCATGCCCTCCATCAAAGTTCTATATTTGCTCCTATTTTAATGGCCGGGACACGTGGCATATTTTAGGAGAAAGAACCAGTATAGAAAGAAAAAAACTCAAAACCGACTTAGAACCCATGACTCTCATGCTCGTTTTTCCCCTCTTACTTTTTTCCCAAACTTCTCTTAAATAAATACTTTTAATCTGTGTAAGAGATTATCTTAGTTTGACAAAGAGATGAGGTTCAAGACATAAGGTTATGTCATCTCTTTGCTTGTTGCCAATATTTTTTTCTTTACTTCTATTTTCTTATTCCTTACTCCCTTACATTTTTTTCTTCCTCTTCTTATTTTAACAGTAGGGACACGTAGCATATTTTAAGAGAAAGAATCAGTACAAAAACAAAAGAACTCCAAACCGCCATAGAACCCATGACCTGCATGCTCCGTTTTTCCTCTCTTAATTTTTTTTCAAACTTCTTTTAAATAAAAACTTTTTAATATGTGTAAGAGATTATCTTAGTCTGACAAAGAGATAAGGTTCAAAAACTCAATTTTCGGCACCAGCATGACTTTATGAATGGTCTTGAGTGCTTGGTTATGTATGAAATCTTACTATATTTGTTTTAGCCGTAGAAATTACTTTCCTAGCTTCATATAATTGTTCGAAATTGGAATCAACCTCCTATCGTTGTTTTGAGATCGCCGGAGAAAGAATTCCATCAAGCTCGTCTGAAGTTTCAAATTTTCTGCCACACCTATTTCAATTTTTTCTTAAATCAATGAGATTGAAAAAATACATATGCAAAGAATTGTGGGCGACTTTGAGTAGTTTTATTGTGTGGAGTTTCATTCAGTGATAAGAAGAGGAAGAAAAAAATATAAGGGAGTGAGGAATAAGAAAATAGAAGTAAAAAAAAAAATATTGGCAACAAGCAAGAGATGACAAAACCTTATGTCTTGAACCTCATCTCTTTGTCAAACTAAGATAATCTCTTACACATATTAAAAGTACTTATTTAAGAGAAGTTTGGAAAAAAATTAAGAGAGGAAAAACGTGCATGAGGGTCATGGGTTCTAAGTCGGTTTCGAGTTTTTTTGTTTTTGTACTGGTTCTTTCTCCTAAAATATGCCACGTGTCCCGGCCATTAAACTTGGACGGAAAGTATAACGAGGGATAAGATTGAACAATAAAATAAAGTATAGGGATATATCAGGCCCTTTTCCGTATTCAGAATGTGCCACGTGTCCCGCCCGTTAAAATAGGGGCAAATATAGAACTTTGATTAACGGCAAGGATAAATTTGGACGGAAAGTATAATGAGGGACATGATTGAACAATAAAACAAAGTAGAGGGATATATCAGGCCCTTTTCCGATTATATTATTTGGGAATAAAATCTTGATGAAATATTATAAGTTTGGATGAGCATCAAATATTTGAAAGTTTTATTGCTCAAATTCTCCAAAAATATTGTTAGTATTTATATCAAATCCTCTAAAAATGTATTTTTTTAGGTTCAGATACACACTCAACAACATTTAAAAAGTCTGTGCCGTATCGACAAAAATAAGTTATCGTTATGCTGGAACTTGTAGTACTAGTCCGTGCAATATATTGTCAATTTGTGTTGAATCCTCGTACCGTTGGACATATCTTTGATCGTTCTTTCGGCATTTTCACATGCAGCAACAAATTACAGATCAAGTGTCTCGGCTATAAAGCTCCACTTCTTAAATGTCGAGCCCCCGTCAAAGTAAGTGAACAAAATACTACCATTAATTTGACTCGGTGACGTATTATACGTAAAACAATATTTGTTATGAAGTGCAAGAACTTTCTAGTCATTTGGGATGGTTAATTTCTAGCATTTTATAATTATATAAATGGGCGCCTTTGCGTTATAATTTGTAAATCGGGCGTAATAAAATGATACAGTTAAAATATAGTACTATCGTTTAACCTAAAGTAGTTCAATAAAATTAACGATTGAATTTATACTTTTACTAGGCGGGCATGAATAATAGAAAATTTCGGATATTTTGGGATGTATTGGTTCGGAGGAAAGATCTATTTAGATGCTTGTGATCATCATCCAACTTTTGTACCTGAGATGCATTTTCTCTAGCTGCCGAGAAAGATATTATATGAATCGGATTAAAAGGATTCGTCATTCTAAAATTAGGATTCATTCCTTGTCTTCAAATTTAAATTGTAGCATACCATATTTCAATTGATTGAAAGACGATCTCGGGACTAGCTTACTGGTCTTCAGTCTTCGATCGAGTTGACTTCAAATGACTTAGCGCTGACCAAAAAATATTTGCCACATGTTGACTCTTTTGTCCGTCATGCGTTTATTTTCGAGCATCTTTGATCATTTTTTCGACGTTTTCACACGCAACAACAAATTATAGATCAAGTGTCTTGTCTATAAAGTTCCATTTCTGTGACAATTAATTCTCTTAAATGTTCAGCCCCGTCAAAGTAAGCAAGCAAAAAAGACATATTTTGACGGTCAAGCTTTAAATCAATGGGTGGCCTACATAAATGTACCTCGTGCAGCAGTATATTTGTTATCGCATTTGCCCCCTCTTTCCCGGATGAAAATATCACTTTATTTTTTGAAGACGATGAATTCCAAGCTTATATAACAACTTCTTTGATATTGAGATTGGCAATGCCTTGTTGAATTATTCCACCAAAGTATCACTTGAACGAATTTCTTTAATATATATTTCATCATTCTGTTGAAGGTCGTCTCTACAAAGAAAGTTTGGCTAATATGCTTTATTTTGTCTTCTTCAATATATCGTTCTTTCAATTGAGCTATGCAATTAGCAACACCGTCTTCAATATTATTAGAATCTTCTCTTCAAAAAATCACATGTCTCATTCGTGTTGAGTCGCTTAATTTATAAGATGTTAGTATATTTCTATGAGGAACAAACTTCATGTAGTGCCCTAAATTAACCAACAAAACTTTGTCAATAGTTGTTAAAATAAATAAATCTATAGCAAGGATTTCTTTTGCAAGATAACACTAATCGTATTTCAATATTCCACATAGGATTTATATTTTTAGGTGTTAGGACTAACCATCAACCTTTACATTTTTCAAATGAAGTCAATTTTTGTGCCATACATTTTTTATTTGGCCAATCATTTATTTGTTCAAGTTTCATGACAGATTTGAAATCAAGATCCTCATCAATTTTAATAATAGTGAGCGCTATATTATATCAACAATATCGTCGATGATCGTTTTATATCGATTTCATCACCACTCAATAAAGACATAGTTATCGAGATCTCAATAGTTTCAGGTACTTGAGCCTCTCTTATTGTAACGACCCGGCCGGTCATTTTTAAAATTTATGCCCCGATCCCCAATTTAACTGTTCACCTAAGTTCATTTCTGCTATTGTGGTTTGCCGGGAGGGTCGGTTCTGGAATTTGGAGTGTTTTGGGACACTTAGACCCTAAATGAGAGGTTTGTCGTTGAAAAGTGGCTCGTATTTGGAACAGTGTTAAGACTACCTCGGAACAGAAATCCGATGGTTCCATTAGCTCCGTTAGGTGATTTCGGGGTTGGGAGCGCGTTCGGAATGTATTTTAGAAGTCTGTAGCTCAATTAGGCTTGAAATGCCAAAGTTTGAAATTTTTGGAAATCCGATCGATAGGTGAGATTTTGATCCGGGCGTCGGTATGGAATTCCGACAGTTGCAGTAGCTTCGTTAGGTAATTTTGGATATCTGCAAATTTTTAGGTCATTCGGACATCGTTTGGTCGGGTTTTTGATAGCATGTAGGTTTCAGAAGTTTTGGATGAAACTTAGGCTTGAATTCGTTTTGATTCGATGATTTTTGTGTTTAAGGACGTGTTTTTATGGTTGAAGTAAGTTTGTATCGTGTTTTGGGGTATGTTGGTGGTTTTCGTTAGGGTCTCGGGGGCCTCGGGATGAGTTCGGGTGATTAAACGGCAAGAAATTGGAAGTTGCGGCAGGCTGGTGCCTGCCTTCTGCTTTTTTCGCTTCTGCGGAGCTTGGACCGCAGGAGCGAGTCCGTAGGAGCGAGATTTAACTCGCAGGTGCGAGATTTTGGAGAACCAGTTGAGTTCGCAGAAGCGGACGATGGGTCGCTGAAGCGATCCCGCTGAGGCGGAAGGGCTTCCGCAGGAGCGAGACTTGGCCGTTTTGGGATCTTCCGCATGAGCGGACATTTGTCTGCAGAAGCAGAGTCGCAGGAGCGACCTAGAGACTGCAGAAGCGGAATCCCATTTTTTGGCCGGAGTCGCAGAAGCAACCAGCGTTTTCGCAGAAGCGATCTCGCGGAAGCGGATATAGCTCCGCAGAGGCGGAAATCGGCCTGTGTTTAATGAGCAGTAAGGGTTAAAATTTCAGAACCGTCTAATACGCTAAGGCACCATTTGAAAAGGCGATTAAGGGGCGATTTTCAGAGAAATCAAAGGGGTTCTTCAGGTAATCATCTAAGGACTTAAATTATGTTATTTCCTTGCTAAACTATGGTGTTTTTGACTGAAATTGGAGGAATTAGGGGTGTATTAATGGAGGTTTTCATCCTAGGCTTGGATTATAGAAAATTAATGATCTGAATGGGCAATCCGATTTTGGTAAATTTTATATGCATAGACTCGTATTGAGATAAGGAACCCGAATATGTAACTTTCGTAATTTTTTGAGAAGCGTACCGAAAGTCGGGTTTTGACAACTTGTGGGTTTTGGTGTATTTTGAATTGTTTCAATTGGGTAATGCCCAATTGGACTATTTTGATGTATTTATATTGATTTTTATCAGATACTATACCTGTGGAGGCCGATATTCGCGGCAAGGGAGTTGTCTCTTAGCGGTTTTGTACCGGAGTCGAGGTAAGTGGCTTGTCTAACCTCGTGTGGGGGAACCTTCACGCCTAGAATATTATGTGATAATTTAAATCCCTTGTACGCAAGGTGACGGGCGTGTACATGCGCAGGTTGTTGGAACTCAATTTACTTGAATTGTCCAATTCGTGATATTCCTGCCCTTAGTTGATTAAATTGTGACATTTACCTGTCGTTAGAAAAGCATGATTTGATAGGATTTATCTGTCTAATTGCCTAATTGTCTTACTTGAACTTCTTGGTAATGGTTGGCACTGGCTTTAGGTGAAGTTGTAGTTAAGCATATTATATTTTCTCTGTGCGTTTCTTTTATTATTTGCGTTGGTGGACTGCAGGTTTGATTCCCGAAGATCCCAGGGCTGTGGGTTCGATTCCCAGAGACCCGGAGTGGTATTGTTTGTGGACTACGGGTTCAAATTCCGGAGATCCAAGGGCTGCGGGTTCGATTCCCGGAGACCCGAAGTTTATTGATATATTATTGAGATATGGACTGCGGGTTCAATTCCCGGAGATCCTGAGATATTGAGACACGAGTTGCGGGTTCGATTCCCGGAGACCCAGGTGTACTGATATTGGGACTGCGGGTTAAATTCCCGTAGCTCCTAGGTTGTTGATTACAGAGTGGGACTGTGGGTTAAATTCCCACAGGTCCTGGACTTGCTGGTTTGAGTTTATGTTGTGTTGGTTACCTGTAGTTAGTTAATCGTAGTCGGTTGTAGTAATTACTTTATTGTTGTTATTTCACATTCATTCTTACTTATTCCTGCTTATTACTGTTTTGATCATTATGTTATTGTTCTCTCGGTAGGGCCCTGACCTTCCTCGTCACTACTCCATCGAGGTTAGGCTTGGCACTTACCGAGTACCGCCGTGGTGTACTCATGCTACTCTTCTACACACTTTTGTTGTGCAGATCCAGGTACATCAGGACAGGCTCATCTTAGGTGATTCAGCAGCACATTCGGAGACCTCGAGGTACAATCTGCTACGTCCGCGAATCCGGAGGCCCTCCTTCTATTCTGATAGTGATAGTAGTTATTTTCCCTCATTTCGTTATTTTTAGATACTCTCGATGTATAGAGCCACAATTGTACTTTCCCTTTTTAGTCTATGTTACCCGTGGGATTCCGGGTCTTGGTAGTATTCTATATGGTGTGGTTGATGAATGTATGTGCCAAGCGGCACTTATTACATTCCATTTATATCGTTTTCCGCTATTTTCTCATTTAACATTCATGAACTTGTATATTCCGCATCGTGTTAGGCTTACCTAGTCGCATAGACTGGGTGCCGCCATGACAGGTTCACGATTGATGAACTAGGGTCGTGACACTTATGAGGTCTTATAAAGTGTTATATCGTGGTGCTGTTATAAAGCACTTACCTCCTTAGTATGACCACCTTTTTTATTTTCTCCTCACATTCTTCAAGGAGTTTTATCTTTGAAACCGATTTGTCTATTATGCTTCATGCGTGCCATAAACTATGTCCATCACAGACCTTATTCTATTTGGAGCATTAGAAATTAAAATATAGCATTTAGCTTTTGAGTCAGCAAATTGTCACGACCCCAAACCCGGTCGTGATGGCGCCCAACACACTGCTAGGCCAGCCTGACCAATTAACAATAATCACGGAGCTTTAAGCTCACTTTATCCAATTTAAGCATAACAGAATAATCCAACAGTGATAGATATATTAAAAACAGGGAACCAAATCCCAACACATGCCAACTCCCATAGACCGAAGGGTCAAGAGTCATGAGCCTCTAAATAACATAGGTGTAATAAGGTTTACAACAAAACTCAGTGCGGAAAGAAATGACAACAAGAAATGAAAAGACAGCTAGAAGGGGAGTCAGGTCCTGCGGATGCTGCAGCTACCTCGACTATCCCGCACAATGCCTCTGATCGGCTATCGGATCAGGTCTGCTGAGAGGTACCTGGATCTGCACACAAGGTGCAGGGAGTAAAATGAGTACTGCCAAACTCAGTGGTAATAAACAAGGGTAAGACAACGAAGATAAGAAATCTACAGTAAAGCACAATGTAAAGCTGTAATTAATACCCTGTAACAGTTCAATATCAACAGTAGAGAGAGCCAACAATATCAATAACAATTATAACAGTTAGCAGATATAGCTAAATGCAATGCAATGCATGAAATGTCCGCTACGGCACGTAGCCCGATCCAATTTGGGTACCCGTGCTCACTGAAGGGGTTCAGACTCCGGGGGGCTCCTACAGCCCAAGCACAATAATACTACGGCGTACAGTCCGATCCAACATATATACCGCTGCGGCGCGCAGCCCTATCCTCTACCAGTCAGCTAATATGCAAATGCAACCTCGCAGGCTCAAAAGTGGTTTTGAAAACGGTTTTATAATTTTTCAGTTGAAAACAGTAATATCAAAGTTTCAGAGATTGGAAATAACATGATAACAGTAATAGCTATGGACTGGTAGTAAACCAGCATGCCAATATCACAAGATAATGATAACGATCCTCGCGGGATCCAATAACTGGCTCACAACCCACAAGTATACTCAACCATCCAAGAAGGAGGTTTGACGGCTCAAGAGTAGCCAATATCACAATATAATATCAATAGGTCGGACTAAGCCATAGTCCCTAATCACAATTGACCCCGCACTCACATGAGAGTACGTGTCTCGCCGCTATACAACGTCACAAAGTGGTATACCGGGGTTTCGAACCCACTGATCATCACCCACATCTATTACTCACCTCAATACAGCGCGACGACTACTCCGCGATGCCCTTGCCACGAGAATCAAGCTCTGCACGTGTAGAATCTAATCAAATATAGTGAAAACACATCAAATTAGACCAATGGAATGATACCCAATCAAAACAACTCAATTTACATCCAAATTCTCAAAGTTACCAAAACCCGACTTTCAGTACGCTTCTCGAAAAATTATAAAAGTCACATATTCAGAACACTCGTCTCAATACGAGTCTAAGCACATAAGATTTACCAAATTCGGACTCCATTTGCCCACTCAAATTATTGTTTTTCTAAAGTTCAAGCCTAGGGCTAAATCCTCCATAAAATACCCCAAATTCCTCCATTTTCATGATATAATTGCATAATATTATCAATACTAATCATAATTTAAGTCCATAGTTGATTACCTGACGAATTCCCTTGAGTTTCTCTTCAAAATCGCCCAAATCGCCTCTTAAGCCGAGACCCCAAATGTTTAAAATGATTCTAAAATTTCCTAACTTCTGATACAATTAACCCTCTCCGATTTCTGCTTCTGCGGACCATTTCCGTCTCTGCGGAACCGCTTCTGCGACCAGTTGGTCGCTACTGCGAACCCAGACCTATTTGGCCATTTCTGCTCCTGCGATCCACGGACCGCTCCTGCGGGCTCGCTCCTGCGGAATTTCCTCCGCCCCTGCGGGATTTCCCGCTTCTGCGAACAAGAGTCTGCTTCTGCGGACTCGCCTAGGCGATCGATAATCCGATTCTGCGGACTTGCCCATCACGCCTCAAGACCACTTCTGCGATCGCCCTCTCGCTCCAGCAATGCCTCCCCTGCGAACCAGGCTCCGCTTCAGCGGTCGCCTCCGCTTTTGCGCCCCCTTGTCCGCTCCTGCGGACTCGCTCCTGTGCTCCCATTTCCACAGGAGCGAAAACAACAGAATAGAATCAAAAACCTACAATTTTCCATGTTTTTCACCCGTTTGACCATCCGAAAACACCCCGAGGCCCCCGGGACCTCATCCAAACACACCAACACATCCTAATACCTTATTCGAACTTGTTCCAATCCTCAAAACACGCATAACAACATCAAAACCCATAATTCACATCGAAATCAAGCCTAAATTCCTTAAAACTTTCCGAATTACACATTCGATCTAAAACCCGACCAAAAGACGTTCGAATGAGCTGAAAATTTGCGGACATATCCAAAATCACATGACGAAGCTACAGAAATTGTTGTAATTCCATTCCGACCCCCGGATCAAAATCTCACCTACCGTTCAGATTTCGCCAAAATTCAACCTTAGCCAATTCAAGCCTATTTCTACACGGACCTCCAAATTCAATTCCGATAGCTCTCCTAACTCACAAATCACCTCCTGGAACTACCCAAATCATCAGAATCCGATTCTGAGCCCTCTAACTAAATAATCAACTCCGGGTTGACTTTCTATATTCAAGTTTTCTTCAAAAAGGCTATATGCCTCATTTTCAATCCAATTCACTCCTAACTCACCCTGATGGACTCTAACACTGATATAAAAGCATAAAACATGTAATTACAACACAATGGGGTATAAATTCCCGAGACAACGGGTCGGGTCATCACATTCTCCTCCTCTTAAGCAAACGCGTGTCCTCAAGCGGGTCAAGAAACATACCTGAAGTCTCAAACAAGTGAGGGTATCTGCTCCGCATCTCCTGCTCAACCTCCCAAGTAGCCTCCTCCACGGGTCGACCTCTCCACCGAACCTTAACCGATGCAATCTCCTTGGACCTCAATTTTCTCACCTGACGACCCAAAATAGCAATAGACTCCACGTCATAGGATAGATCACCATCAAGCTGAATGGTACTGAAGTCTAATACATGAGACAGATCCCCGATGTACTTCCGGAGCATAGACATATGGAATACCAAATGGACACTGGATAAGCTGGGTGGCAAGGCCAACTCATATGCTACCTCTCCAACCCTCCTGAGTATCTCAAAAGTACCAATGTACCTGGGACTCAACTTCCCATTCTTCCCGAACCTCATGACACCCTTCATGGGTGAAACCTACAACAGTACTCTGTCACCAACCATGAAAGACAACTCTCGAACTCTATGGTCTGCATAACTCTTCTGGTGAGACTGTGCTGTGCGAAGCCTCTCCTGGATTAACTTTGCTCTATCCAGAGCATCCTGAACTAACTCAGCCCCTATCAGTCTATCCTCACCAGGCTCAAACCATCCCATAGGAGATCTACACCGTCTGCCATACAATGCTTCATACGGGGCCATCTGAATACTCGACTAATAAGTGTTGTTGTAGGCAAACTCAGCAAGTGGCAAGAACTCATCCCACGAACCACCAAAGTCAATCACACATGCTCGCAACATATCCTCTAGGATCTGAATAGTGCGCTCAGACTGTCCGTCTGTCTGGGGGAGAAATGCGGTGCTCAACTCAACCCGCGTACCCATCTCCCGCTGAAATGCTCTCCAAAACTGAGAAGTGAACTGGGTGTCCCTGTCGGATATGATAGACACTGGGACCCCATGCAAACGGACAATCTCCCAAATAAAGATCGCTGCCAACCGCTCCGATGAGTAGGTAGTACTAACTGGAATGAAGTAAGCTGACTTGGTCAGCCTATCCATAATCACCCAAACAGAATCAAACTTCCCCGCTGTCCGAGGGAGTCGAGTAACAAAATCCATGGTGATCCTCTCCCATTTCCACTCAGGAATAACAATGCGCTGAAATACACCACCGGGCCTCTGATGCTCGTACTTAACCTGCTGACAGTTGAGGCACCGTGCTACATGTCTGACAATGTCCATCTTCATCTTTCTCCACCAATAGTGTTGTTTCAAGTCTTGATACATCTTCGCGGCTCCTGGATGGATAGAATACCATGATCTATGGACCTCCTCCAGAATCAACTCACGAAGGCCATATACATTGGGCACGCATATCCGGCCCTGCATCCTAATTACGCCGTCACTATCAATGGTGACATCTCTA